>OZ002742.1:150527218-150552218 GCA_963924295.1 Dioctria rufipes | reverse complement strand
TTGACAGATGTGACATTTCCTCTGTAGTACCCAAGAGTGTCAAGGGAATAAGCGACACCAAGGGTACTGTCATCAGCAAAACAATAGATGGGATTGAAAGTAAAGGAAATCAGATCATTAATGAAAATTGAGAAGGGAGATGGAGAGACAGATGAACCTTGAGGCACCTCGACATTTATTGGCTGAGATTGAGATGTAGAGCCAGCTAATATAATCCGTATTAAGCGAACAGGTTAAAGGCTTTACATTCATACTAGAAGAGGACGAGAGAGGCCAAGTGCTTTAAGTTTGGCTAAAACGTCTGAACTCCAGACACTATGATAGGCATTTGAAATATCTAGAGCAACAATTTTGGACTCACCAAAATTGTGAAGACTACGGTTCCAACGTTCCGTAAAAAAAGTCAGCAAGTTTCCAAATGAGCGTCGAGCTCGGAAACCATATTGGCGATCGTTGATGAGATGATTAGTTACTAGATACTTCATTAATTTGGAGTTAATGATAGATTCAAAAACTATTTTAAGAATCGAAGTGATTGTAATTGGTCGATAATTTGAGGGGTTACTACCTTTTCCTTTCTTGGGAATAGTCTGAAGGTTAGCTAGTTTCCAAGCAATTGGAAATTTTCCTGTCGAATAAAACAAGTAGAATAGATTTCGCAGAGCTTTAGCCAAGAATGAAGCACAGGTTTTATTTAACAGGGGCTTGAAGCTATCAGGACCTGCAGCTATGGAGACGTTGGTCTCCTTAAGGACCTTGAACATACCTCTCTTATGGATGTGTATTGGCTCTTGTACACATCCTCAAGGGATATGTGAAGTGGGTGGAAGAGAATAATTTGAAATGAATCTAACAGCCAAAATATTAGTTATATTCAGGGAGTCAACAATCACTTCATTGCAAAGTAGTAACTGAATAGAGGAACTGCTGAAGTTGCTCCTGATGGTTTTGACCAGGGAACAGAAACCTTTGCTGCCTTTGCGTCTTGCCAATTTTCTAAGATTCTGATGCAAAAGAAATTTTTCTCCTTGGATAGTGTTCAAATTCTGAACATGGATGCAATTGATAGGTGCTTGGTTGCACTTTTCGTTAAATCAACAGCGATTTTGCTCTCGTGAAGATCTGGTGTGTAACTATCGAATGCATTCACGCATGTTCAAGACTTAGAATTCTACAAAATTCAAACATGCATTCATCAACATCCCTTGAAGCAAAACAGACCGACCAATCAAATTCTCTTGGATATTGATTGAGACTTATCCAATCTTCAGATTTATTTTGTTTTTATTTAACGTTTGGCCTAAGTATTC
Organism: Dioctria rufipes; assembly: GCA_963924295.1. NCBI lineage: Eukaryota > Metazoa > Arthropoda > Insecta > Diptera > Asilidae > Dioctria > Dioctria rufipes. The sequence continues at coordinate 150,550,908 of OZ002742.1, read as the reverse complement.
TATAAAAACTATTACATTTTACGAAATAATAAAAAAAAAAAAATATTTAAAGACTAATCTCTTCCTTTAAATGTAACAAATGCGCAATGACTTGTTCGTCGTTGTGTAGTTTCGCTGAACTTCTCCAATTACGACTTATAATTGTTTCTTGAAATGTTTGTTTTGCCATACCACGCCGATATGTTCCAAGAAGCCATCTTTATATGGACGGCTTATCAAAGACTCTCTGGCAGCTGTTTTCAATTAAAACAAACCTTCCATCGCGATAACATGAATAGGCTCTGTCTTGCTTCAAACATCCCGGACAAAGCGACGCTCATGTGCCGGTATCCGCGCTTCCTGTTTTCTCTATAGGCTTCCACAACCATGACCGAAGGCCAAGGTGCATGCTAGGGCCTGCGTTCCTAAATGTTTCATATTGAATGCTTCCAGAAATTGTTACGTTTTTTACAAAATCTTCAATAGAATAGATTCACTTTTGTTAGAAAAAATTCAGAAGATCTGGAATTATTTTCAGTGGTCTTCAGGGAGGGCCGCGCGCCCACCTCGAGCCCACCGCGCCCCCTACTAGGATACGCCCCTGCTCAGCACTCTGTGTCGATATTTCCACGGATTTAAAATTTCATCGATATAGCGATCGTTAATGCTTATTTATTTCATCGACGTATACACCAAAAGGCAACCTGTAAGCTACCTGACTTTTTCAAAGAAACTGTAAAAGAATGTTTTCATTTTCAGCAACCGGTCGAAAATGCATATAAAGCAAAATCGGGTGGCAAAAATACATATTATCCTCCTCCCGATGTACGATATAAAGGATGATGAAAATACGGCAGAATTCTTAAAGAGAAGCGGCAAACTCGGGTGCAAGTTTCCTGGATATAAGTCTGAAACCCAAGTTCTTTTTATGAAATGCAATCTCAATTGGTGTTTATCAGCTACTGCAGCACGCCACCATTCTAAACCTAAATGATTCCCATGCTTCCATACGCCTACAGTCATAATGTAGCACGCCATCATTCTAACGCCTAAGGATTCCCACGCTTCTATACGCCAACACTCATAATATATCACGTCACCATTCGATACGCCTACGGTCATACTCACATATAGTACGCCACCATTCTAATACGTAAAGGTTTCCCACCCTTCTATACGCCAACATTCATGCTCGCCTGTAGCTCGCCACTATTCTAAAGCGTAAAGGATTCCCACGCTTATATGCGATACTCGCTCCTGTTTCGGTAGCTTACATGGCGATAACCAAAGAGTTAACTTGCAACAATTAGTTTTTATCCATATTCAGGCAATCCCTTTTTTCTCACCTGGAAACAAAACTATTAGCTAAACTGAAATTCTGACTTCAGGTTTGGATGTCAGACTCCATATTTCCCTCCTTCTAATTTATTCAGATAAAAATAAATTTACCTGCTAGAGGGTTAAAGCTGCTTATGTGAGTTCATCCATTCTCTGTCCTTAATTTTCATTATTCCAACTATCAACCACAGGCTCTCGTAAAATACATGGCAAAATGTCTCTTGCATTCCAAGAAGATCAGAGCAACACTAACCGGTATCTGATCAATCGCTTATCATCGTAATTACGTACTTCAAATAAAAAAAATATAAATAATTTATTTTTTAGTCATTCCGCATTATTCCCAAAAAAAAAGGTGTAATTCACTTACGTGAATAAAATACCAAATAAGCGCCCTAGTCGGTTTCACTCATTTATTTTACCCATTCCACCTTCGTCCGCAGTATTTCCGGTTTTATGAGAAACGTCCGTAACGCAAAATTCGCCCGCCAGGAGTAGGACACATTATAGGGTACAGAGATGGAGGAATTGATTTCGTGCCATGAGGCAGTAATCCCATCAGAACATCGGGCTTCCTTCTGAATCCATTTTATTTTCGATTGTTTCGAATGGACTTTCGCATGATATTAACGGTTGCCACCGTTAGTTATTGACTGTTAGCGTCAGCCTGTGTTGGCAATCGAATTCGCAAGGACACATATGCTTTATACAACTATGTGTAATATGTATTAAATTTTTCCATACAGTGACGTGGAATACCAGAGGTAAGTCCGTGTTGAAAGCTTTAATATGGCAGGTACGTAGACCGTTACCCTGTACTAACTATTTCAGCATTGTTTGTTCTCCCCTCATTCCAACTGTGTATAAGTCCTGGGTTATATTCTCCATTCTATGTTCTAATGTTGAGCCAATTAGTTGCAGAACACCGAACAATTTCCGATCACAATCAACAGTCGGAAATAAATGAAAATAATTCGATTGAACAGTTGTTTTTCATGTACATTCGAGGTACACAAGCGGAAATGAGCACCATTCGAACATGTTAAGCGCAGCACTCAATGTTTTAAATGAATTTTTGGATGGTCGCAAGGGTACGTAATTATTGTAAATACATTATCTACGCAGAAACGTTTTAATATATCCACGAATAGCGACAAGTTTGGTTCGAAATATTTCAATCAGTATATGTAGTACCTCAGGGCGATTGATTGGTCAGTCTGTTTTCCTACCAGGGATGTCCATGAATACACATTACGATTTATGTAGTCATATAATATGTCTTAACATGTATAAATACATTCCGTATTCGTACAAGTGATACCATTCCTTCATGCTCACCGCGAAGCTGCGCAAGGGTTTCGCTTATACACCCTTGCTGTGAAAGAAGAAATACACGCAAAAATATGATAAAGAATTTTTTTAATTAGTTTTTTATTCAGTAAATAAAGGTTACGGAAAGTTACTGTTTGAATAAAAACTTGACGCATCTAGACCAAAATTTTTCAAAACCTTGTCAATGAATTTATTGTCATCAATTACCTTTTCGTTTAAAGGTGAGCATGAACAGACCGCTTAGCAACCCATTCTTCATTATAGATCGATTCCGTTTTGACCTTAGATTATATACCCCAAAGAATAATACTAACAAGAAGAAGAATAAATTAATTTTTAAATTTAGAATTTTATAATTTTTTTTTATAACTTTTTAATTTTCAAGAATTTTCCTATTGCTCCATTTGTTTTATGATAATATTTTTTGGAGTTGCCTTTGTACGGCTGGGATAATGATTCAGGTAAACAGACAATGACAGTTCAGTGGTGAACAAACAAACCTGTAGTAGAGAATGTTAAATTTTATTACCACGGATTTTTATTTTTATACTATTTCAGTACCATTTTATTTAAAACATTATAATTTATTATTAAAACAATTAAACTTGTCTGAAAAATAATTTGCCACGAAACGGAATTTCACTATAGTATTTTACGAAAATCAAAAAACGATTACTGGACCTATTTTCGTAGAATTTGAAATAGTCAGAAATACCGAACTGAAACAGAATAAGTCAATGACCTCTAGTCATTAAAGTATTGAAATTAATGGAAAGCAGATAATTAATGAAAATAAAAGGGAGACGAAGGGATAACAGAGCCCTCGGGTACACTGGCATTTATACAGTGCGATTCAGATATAACGCAGTATAATTCTACACGTATTAGGCTAACATCTAGAGAACTTTCAATCCACAATAGAACAGGAGGGTTGAAACGAAGTGCTTTAAGTTTGGATAAAAGAGCAGGATACTAGACCTGTAACGGCTATAATTTTTTTTTGTTGCGAGTAAAGAATATCCCTTCTTGGGGTACGAGGTCTTATTCTCTCAGCATTGGGCAGCTCATTTTTTTTTAATTCAGACTGGTTAAACGTCCAATGAATTTCTTCTTTTTGCTGCAAATGCATATGGGAAAGAAAAATGTTATTTCTTCTTTGCAAGAAAAAGGCAATAAATTGAGTCCAAGCGGAAATTAAGCTCGAGACACTCAATAAAATAAATCGCACGCTTAACATTTTTTGTTAAACAGAAAACTAGATATGTAATTCGAGCATTTCCGATGACCCCAACAAAGGCGCTGACCGATAAGGTGCAATGCACTCGGGCAATTTTCTCTGGAATCGCTTTTTTTTTGGGGGAATGGAGCTTTGAGTCGATCGAGGTGGACAGATTGTTGCCTGATCGTCGAACGGAAAGTAACTGCGATTAAAAGCGGAGTGCCGTGAATAACAGGGAATAAAAGTGATCTGTAGAAATTTTAGTTCAAAACAAAGAATTAAGGTGATCTTTAAAAAGTTCCTCCTTTTTGTAGGTGTACCCTAAGTTAATAGTTCACTAGGGACACCAAGTGGTAACTGGAGTGGGTTTAATTTCTTTTTGTATATACAAGGTGAGGAAAGATAACTCTCAAATCGTAACAAGTGATTTTATCAGTATTTTCGTCTTAACAAGGTGATAGAGCGAATTCGGGCTGTGGGCGGTCTGAGCAATTACACGCACAGCTTTAATGCTTTATTGAATAAGATAAAGGAAAGGGAGAACGATAAATAATCGAAAATCGGCAGCGGTCTGCGCCTTCCTGGATAGAGAACACCTGCTGGCTCTGACGTAACTTGAACGCGCCATATAAAAGCGGAAAGAAAAAAAACAAAAAAAAAACAAAAAAAAAAAAAACAAAAAAAACAATAGATCAGGGGAAATAGTCGGAATAGGAACAGGAGGAGGAAAAAAAATATTTTTTTTTTGTCATTTCTTTTGGTCTACGCAGGTTAATCGCCAGGTCGCTGAAGCGCTTCATCGCCGGGATTAACAGACGTAAGTACATGTGTTTCTTATTTACTTTTTTGCTTGTAGTTCGATTTTCCTTCTTCTGCATTTTTTTTTCTTTTGCTCACAGTTATATGTCTAAATGTGTAATTTTCTTAGATTAGTACATACATATATATATCTATTTTAATTAAACTTATAACATAGTTTGAACCTTTCCTATATATGTCTACATATTTCAATTAAAAATCATAACATAGCTCTAGCCTGAACTTTTGAAGATGTTCACGTGATGGTCGTACGCGCAGATATCTATATATATGTATACATTGTAGTGTCAGATTTCGATGAATTTTGCTCGCAGTTAGACACCTCGATTCATAATTTTCTTTAGGTTAGTCGCATACATACATATATATATCTATTTCAAGTAAATTATAACATAGTTTCAACTTTGAAGATGTTTACGTAATAATCTTACGCGTAAGTATATATATATATACATCCCTTAGTGTCATGTTTTGTTGAATTTTGCTTGTAGCTATATAGGCATGTAGATACATATTTTATTTTGTTCTTAGCTATAGACAGGTATAAAGGATTCTCTCTTTTTTATTAGACACATAGCTACATACATAATCAATCAAATACTTATCTAGTTTTAGGGGTTTCAATGAACTTTGCCAGATTTTTTTTTTTGATAATGATCTTGTCAGTAGACCTACATGCGTGTTCCAATTTTGAATAAATAAAAACAAAAGAAAAAAAAACATGGCTATGAGCTAAACTTCGTGCTTTCGTTTGGTGCCAGGTTTGGTTAGGGTTTTGGGAAAGTCTTGATGCCGGGGGGGGGGGGGAGGATAAAGTAACTTTCAGGCTCACTTAGGAGTATAGTGAAGGGGGCGATGGCGGGTGATACAGGAGGACAGGGTGACCCACCATTCTAGGTGGTGTTCCCTTGCCTATCTTAAGCTTTTTCCCTCTATTTTTGTGTTTTATTTGTGTCCATTTCTTCCTGTCTTCCAAAGGTACAGCAATAGGTAGTTGATCGGTGAGCAAAGAACCTACCCAAGCCCTGAGCTTGAGCCGGCAGAAGCCTGTACCGTGCTCATCTAAAGGTCAACTCCCATAGTCCCTAACTAACAACAGAAGGGATGTACGGTAGCCAGGACCAGCCATCTGCTTCGCTGAGTTAGATTGTCGAAAAGCGGGCACGCTCAGAGCTGAACATGACTGGCCAACAACTCTAACAAAAGCCTTTGAAATATTTAGTTCAACGATCTTAACTCACCAAAATTATGGATTCTACGGATCCAGTGTTCCTTAAGAAAAGCCAGCAAGTCTCCAGATGCGCGACTCTTTCGCAAGCCATATTGGTGAACGTTGATGAGTTGATTAGTTTCTAGATATTTAATTAATTTGAAGTTAATGATAGATTCAAAAAGCTTAGAAAGAATCGAAGTGATTGCAATTAGTCGATAATATGAGGGATTGCTAATGTCTTCTTTTCTGGGAATTGGCTGAACGTGGGCAAGTTTCCAACGAGCTGGGAATTTTCCTTTCGAATAAGGCAAGTAGAATAGTTTGCACGGAGGTTTAGCCAAGGACGTGGTGAAGCTTTCAATTGACATGGGGCGATCAACCATGAGGACCTGCGGCTTTAGAGATATTAAACTCCATAAGGACCTGAAATATGTCCGTCGTACGGATGTGTTTTGGCCCTTATACACATCCCTACGGGGGATGCAAAGCCGGTATCTGTTAAGTGGGCATAAAACGAGAATTTGAAGCAAATCGAGCCGTATGCGGGGGTTCAACAACCACTTCACCATTTCTAAGTAGTGAAGGCATAGAAGAACTGATGAAGTTGTTTCTAACGGATAATGGACCTGCAGAAGCTTCGTGCAGTTTTGTAGACTTGTTTCAACTCTGGATACGGATGGCTATTAGGTACGATAAGCAGATTATTTCGCAGTTTGCTGGCTGCACTTAAGCCAAGAGCGATTTTGCTATCAGTGGACTGTAGGAATACGGAATGTATTCACGCATGCCAACACTTAGAATGATACTAAGCTCTAATGTGCATTCATCAACATCCCTTGAAGCAAAACAGTCCGGCCAATCAACTTCTCTAAGATACTCAGTGAGACTTTCCCAGTCAGTATTTTTATTGTGCCAGAGAAGTTCATTTGTAGGTTGAGAAGTAGGGCGGTACATATTTGACGTGGTAAATTGAGCCGTGATTAAACAGTGGTCTGAATTACCAAGACTGGACCCAATTTATATGGAATATTTTTCGGGTTGAGATGTTAGAAACAAATCTAGTAAATTAGTTCTATCTCCAGCTGTATCAAGAATTCGCGCTCGTACATCCACTACCTGTTGCAAATAGAAGGATTCGCAGAAGAATTCAACGAATCACCTCGCAGAGCTTCTGGTAGAAGAACTTGAACCAGATACAGATGTGGTTAAACTTTGGATTGACAGAAAGAAAATCTTTAAGAATTGTAAAGGCCACATCATTCCGTATGTAAATTGCAATCCCTCTACCCTGACAAAAAATAGGTACCAAGAATCAGGGACGTGATACTGCTTCATATCAGCAGCAGTCAACGATACAGCAAGGAAAAAGAATCAAGAAAAGTGTTATGCCTATTTGCTGTTTTCAGTACTTCAGACTGTGCATTTCAATAATCTTAGCTGGGATCATCCGTCATGCTGATCGATCAGTGACAAGTCCTCTTGAACTTGCATTGAATTCTGATGGGGAACAATATAGACATTAGTGTACTGTGCTGTTTTATTCTGGAGTGCCAATAAGTAAGAAAAAAGCCATTAACTTGTTTTATTAGCAACAGCGCGGAGGATTTATATAATTATTAGGTTGTGGTTATAAATAAATTAAAAACAAAGTTTTCACTGCACCGCACTGGTTTAAACGAATTTTAAATTAACAACTCACACAAGGCAACGTCTGACCAAGTGAACTCCACGCATTCAACTCATAGGATTATTCTACATGGAGTGAGGTCTTTTTGCAATAGCTGAGTACGTCAACTATACGGATAGGTTGTCAGACATTCGGAAAATTCGTTAATCATTAACGTTGACGTCATTTTTTAAATTTCATTTTTTCTAGTCGCCTAATGATTTCACGGTAATTTCAAATGAAGTTCATCATCGACTTGATGATTAGAATCTAAGTATGAATGCATATTGCAACGATGACGATGAATGAAATGTGCTACTCCTTGAATCGCTCCATTTTGCTCTAGATCTGTACTAGTAGGACTGGCACTCGCACCATCAAGCAACAGAGATCATTTTAGTCAGATAGTGAGCTGGTCGACCGTGATTCTCCCAGGAAATCGATCAATAGAGCAAATGAGAGCTCAAGATTTTGGATTGACATCTCCTTCGCTGCTAAAATTTGCAGGTACGTCGGGAAGACTTAAAACTGTATATGTTTACAAAAACTGCTTCACTTTTTGTATATATTTTAATCCTAGAATATAGACAACAAACTATATAGTAATTACGGTTAGAGTATATACATACTTGGTTTAGGAAGTTGTGATATGTACAGTAGAAGAACGCTTGTATTGTCATCAGTTTTGCACTTTTTACACAGAAACCGCATTTTAATAAATTAGCCCAGTCAGTAGAGGTATTTGCTCTACAAAAGTTGGGGTAGGTGTGCTTCTTATATATGTTAGTTAATTCCGCGCCCCGATGAAAAATTGAAGTTTTCACCCTAGGAGGGGATTCGCGCGGTCCGCCATCTTAGGTTGAAGGTACAAAAATTCGTCTTTTTTTTTTGTTTTTAATAATTCCTCAACGATTGATCCTACTACAAAACTGGCTTATACAAATTTGAAGAAACGTGAACATTCCTTCTAAAATGTGTATACGTATAGTAAAATCAGTAGTAAAAAGTATATTAGACGACCATAACTCATAAGGAGAGAGGAGTACGGAGCTGGTCGACCAATCGTTTGAAAGGCCATGAAGTTCTGCATGCAAAGGGCTTTGTAAATGACTGTATACGTCGAAATATTTAAGATACAGGATATTGCGTGAAGAACTTGCATATTTTATTAATCACCTTGTAACTTCTAAATGGCTAAGATGCCGCTCCACCTTCTCTCCCCCCACGCCATACAAGGTTTTATTTGACAAGGTGACTACTATAATTTCCTATCCTATGGACCAACATGAACGAAATACTCTGTATAAGGGGTACCCCCTCCAAGGGTGAAAAGTTGGATTTTTCATCGGGTCCAGGAACTAAGCAACATATATAAAAATCACAACTACCCAACCCACCCTACCCCCTACTGACTGGACTATAAACCAATATTAGCGAAAAGGACTTCAGAACAGAGCAGGTCAACATTCTTGAAGCCAATACAAAAGACCCTTGTAGGGTCTGCAATCTGCACTCTCTGACCCATATATTGACGAACATTTGTAAGTTCCAAAGAAAACACCATAACCTCCAGCTCACTACGTTATCAAAATTTCGCAAGATCCGTGACGAAGAGTAAATCCAATCTTGCTGCATTTTCCTCTACAAGATAAGCTGCACGCAGCATTTCCTTCTGACCTACCCCTTGTTCAGGTTTGGTATAATATACAAAAGAGTCCAGAGCAGTGAAAACAAGAAAAGACTCCTGAAATTCATTTCGCGGAAGTGCATGAAGAGGTGCGCTCTAGCCTGTGGGTGTAGGAAAACAGGCTTTAAGTGTTCCTTTATTTGTACATTCTTCCACGGAAACGTGTGCGAAAATAGTGCAGAGTTTTTTGCGGACTCTGAAGGAGAATAAGAAGAAAAGACGGCGATGATGATGAGACCTGACCGTTGGAAAATTATTAGCACACGAGTTCAATGAAGATATCGCAGATAAACATTTGGAAGAGGAGGAAAGAAATTTGTGAGAAGTTATTGATATCAGTGAGCCTGTACCATCAAGAGCATCGAAAGGGAAGAAAGAGATAACTAAATAACAAATCGTGGTTCGGGCCTACTGGGGATACCACAAGCAAAAAAAAAACGCACGTCTCGTTCTACCTCATGAATATACGGAAATGAGTAAAAAATCGTTGCACGTATTAAGTAATCAGTAGGTTCTTACTGAAATATCTAGAAAATATTTACCGATTTTTCGAATTGTAGAAATTTGTTTAGTTTGCCTCCGCTATAACTCGAGAACTATTCCTCTCATTAAAAACTGTTTCCCACAAAAGTTGGAAAAATTGTATGCTTTATAATTTTTGCAATGGCTGGAGAGAAGATATTCTCGAAAAACTGGCTTTCCGTACCATTTTTGCAATGCGTTCTTGTTCTTTTGTATGTCGGAATCAATCCATTGCCTGGCCTTTATGTATAATTTTGGAAGTTGTTTCTACCTATATCACATACCTACCAAATTTCCGAGACAAAAAGAAAATTTCCTTAAAAATTGAATCCTTTTGTAACTTAACGTGATTTCAATTTTGTGGCAGAGGTTTAGAAGGCAGCAAATATGGTTTTAAATAAGTCTTTTTGTACAGAAAAGTAGACACAATTTAGTGGTTGCACTGTGGGATTGCCGCTGTTTTCCCTGCTGGAGATTCCAGTGTGGGATGCGCTTTTGCATTATGGTACACCTCTTAACAATTCGTTATAGTAAACTAGTGTTTTGAAACGAGACGTTCAGATGTACTACTAGTCCGTGACATCGTTGTTGACTCATTCTTTAATTAGATTTAGATATACAGGGTGTTCCGGGAACTATTCGCATTATACTTCTCAAGTGAGTTCTTCTATAATCACAGGATATTAAGTTTATTTAATTCGGCAAGCGGATTTTTTGTTAGCTTTTACAAGCAATTTATGGAATACCTTCTTGAACGTAGCTTGTGTCTTCCTGAAGGACGATCTTTAAGCGGTTCTCTTTCTTATTGTTGACTAGGTTGACTTAATCAAACATGACATCGTCGGTAACATGTGAATAGCCCTTTGTTAGCAGTTGATTTTAATTCTACATCGAATTTCATTTGTTTATTTTCTCCTGGTCCTTGTTCATGCGAGTACTTCATGCTTTACTTTTTTTGCATACAGTTCCTAGCTTTATCACCGGAATTTTGGAAGATAGCATTTATCTCTTCTGTCAATGTAATATTTGTATTTGACTAAGAATTCTGTTTGCCTGCATTATCACCTTTACTATAAAAAGGCATCAGATCTATTCCCTGATAATTTCGTCCATGAGTTTGCGAGGTGTGCGATGTATCGTGTACCTATCCCGTCTATTAGAGAGTATGTTCCACAAGTTTCTTGACTTGTTTATGCTTATGTTCTGAACTCGTTTCAGCATCAGTTTGGTTTTGTTCGCATCTTTGGGGGTGAATGTAAATATATAGATTTCCATTTGCTTCAGTAGATTGAAGGTGGCTTTTCTATTTGTTTCAGTGCTTTTTCCTTCACAAGGAACTCCGGATTGTCATCAAAGACCAGAACGATCTTCTTGAATTGTACGTAATACAACCCTTACTCTTTGGTTGTTGGTGGTTTCACAGATGTAACGAATTTCCTGCTGCTATTTAAGCCGTTTTCCGGAATGAGAGGGAATAAGGAATTAATTTTACCGCTATTTCTTTTCTTGTCACATCAAAAAATAGTGCTTATGCCTTACTGTCTAGCATCATAACTTGCAGACATCTTCTCTGCAACCCTTAGCTCAGCCTGCTGATCGTTTTCATACTACTGAAATGTCACAATTCGTTCTTTTACAAGAGATACCACAATGAGGAAAGCATCATTGTATGCATTCTGCTGGAATGTGGCATCTACGACTTTTTCAGTTTTGGCCACCAATACTCGAGTGTGGAAAACCGTCTCACAATAACAGCAACCCTTTTGTGATATTGCAGATTTGGAGCGTGAGCGCAAAGTATGTGCTCTGCATTTATTGAAATAAAAAAAAAGAAGGTATTTCGCAGCAGTGAATACGGCCACAGAGTGAGGAGAAAATTTGCAATCATCAAGGTAAGCATTGTGAATGTGTTGTGTAACTCAGGCTTGAATACAAACGAACAGGGAAATTCAATCCTGTAACATGTTTGGTTGTGGTGTCACGTGATGCGGCAATGGCGCTTGACGTCAAGGTTGGCCACTTTGTGTAGTCAGGGTTGGCCCACTGTAATTGTGTACATAGAGGATGCCCCAAAAACGTCCAGCTCCAATTTCTACGAAGTCCTCCAACAAAACACAAACTAAACAAGGATGCGTTCCAAAAAAGCACATAAAAGCCCTCATAAGGCAATGCAAGATAGAAGTGCATTTCAAGTGCTTCAATATAACGACATTTGCCGGAAATGCGATTCCTAATAATGCGTCCATTAAAATGTTGATAAAAAAGAGAAAAACTCAACAATTTCGACATTTTATTTCATTCAATTAATTTTTCCAGATCATTTTCAATCATTTCAGCACATTTTTCGTCCACTGGCCAATCTAGACAGAATTTCTTTAAATGAGTATATTTTTTTCACCTTTACACCCAATCAACCTGCAATGTTAAGCAAAGGTATTCCTTTTTCCCAGGCTTTTCCAAAGATCTGCTTTGATTGACCAAATTCTTCCTTAAACGGTAGTTATAAATAAAGGTCATACGGGTTTAACTGATCACTATAAAGCGCAAAAGTTTTAGTGTGATGTTAGCTGTTGTCTTGCCAAAACTTTTCAGAATATCTTGCAGGATGACTCTTTTTTTTCTGTTAATCATGGTTCCGATATATAATATAAAATATAGACATGAGTAACAAAACTAATTTGGTGACAAGTCTTTCCATTTGTGTTGGTTATACATTTGTATATATATTCGTTGGCGTTTATTATTATATGGGATTATAGCTTTGGAAGGGGGGGGGGGGGGGTACCCCAAATTTCGTACATAGGCCTGAACAAACCTTTTGTTGATAGCATATCACTCTTTAAGTCGCAGACATCGCATCGCTAATTTTTAATATGTAGTCTTCCTACTTGAAACCTTAACCCCCAAGAAAGCAAAAATGCTAGATCAGCACTTTTAGCCCACTACGGTGTGCTTTTTAATATGAAAACCTTTGGAGATAGACAAGGCTTTGTTAAGGTTCCGATGATACAGGTCAGAAGAACAACGGACAGTTTTCGTTATTATAGTTTTCATTGAATGTTATTAAGCATCCGGAGACTGTGAAGCGCGATGCATCACTTATCAGTTAGAATAAGTTATCAGCTGTCAATCAGTTTTGGACAGGTAGTCAGTCGACATTGGGAGATCGTGCAATATGCAATCAAATTCAGATCAACGGCGCCGAGTATTTACGAAATAAGACTTGATTCCTTTTCTACTTTTTAATAACCCGTTAGTCGGTTTTTAAATTATTGGGAAAATTGATTAGTACATAATGTAATTGGAGAGTTGAGTGAAAGTTCATTTTTATCTTTAATCCCAATGAACCAAAGTGACACTCTTAGTCTAGTGTTTATTTGAAAAATAATTAAAATTTCCATGATTTTAAAATAAAAATAAAGTAAAGTGGTGTCGTTTAATTAACACTTCCCATCTTTCCCTTCTCACACTCACTAAGGAAAATTAATCAACTACATAACACCCTGCCTAATGGCCAGTATTTATTCTAGGTACATGTGCTAATACAAGGACCTGGACTTAAAATTTTCAAGTGCAAGTCCCGGTACAGGAATTGGTACTTATATGTCCCACATATAAGCTACTTAAATTCTTGTTGGCTATTTACGCTTTCGAATAATAGAGGTTCAAGAGCTTTCGAAAAATGAAAACAGAAATTTTAAAAATCTATAGCTTTTTTTTGTTTTAAACATTTTTTGTTTCTTTCTAAGTTGTTTGTACAGTATTTGAGTTTGTCTTTAGCCAAACAAGCTTTTAAAATGTCACATCAGCTACTGATTGCCTATGTGGAGTATTTACAAGATCTGCAAATGAAAATAAACGTTGCACAGGTCTGATTTATACTAGTTATCTGCATTCGTTTCAAAAAATAAAGTTAGATAAATAAGTTTCCAGAATACGAGTATAATGGTAATCTCTAAAAGGTCATCTAAATGAAAATTTCCCCAATGACCAAAAAAGAAATTTATCCCCTATGGGAAATCGAACCATCATAATATAGAATTTCTATCCGCCTTTTTTTCCACTGCATCAAATTGCAATTTGGTGATAGGTTCTTTTAAAATGTACAAAATCGTACCTTTCTCTTCAACTTAATTTAGCAAGCAGTTTATTCAAAACAATTAATTATTGTTTACAATGTTCGAAAAAATATTGATTGAGTTCAATGTTCTACAATTCAAGGAAAAATGCATAAGACGATTTCAACACAAAAGGCATCCGTTCTCAAGATTTCTATAAAAATTTGTTTTCAATACAAAAATTCCGACCGACGCGAATAGAGTTCAAAATCTGAGTAATAATCCGGCTTTCAAATGTAAGTTCAAACGGCTTTTTTGATAATTAGGTACGGTAAACCAAGCATTTTTGAAATGATAGGTTTCATTGGTTGTTACCAAAACAGATAAGTATTAAAGTCAATTACCACACATAAACATCAATTCCTCTTTGCAACATGCTACATCTATCATAAATTATTCATGTTTGTTCAATGATTATTCTTGACGAAGCTATCAAATGAATCGATATTTTGGTTGACACCATGATAACAGAATAACATCGCACCTATGATACCCACTCGACATGACAAGTCAATTACCACTTACATTGTTGACAGCGACGAATTAATGGATTTGAAAGCGAGGTAATTAATTTATAATTTATTCTTATTATTTATTACAGAAAAAGAAAATTCACATTTTCTTTGATTGATACGGGATTTGGCTCTCAATGTATTTCGTTTGTGTGCAATCGTCTTGTATTGTTTACATGTATGTGTTATAAGTATATGCTAGATTGGTTAAAGTACCTTTAATCTTTTGATAGTAGATTGGAATTGAAGTGATTAATAAATTTTATCTTATTTTTTAGCAATATACACCTAATATATAGAAGATAAATCAACTTCATGTGAAAGATGAATGCTCAGATAAGTGTTAATTTTGTTGATTTAGAACCAATTTTCTTCATTTGTTCTTTGCAGGTTCTTCTTCGTGGTGATCTTCACGGAATAGTGAGATAAATATTTTAGAAAAATTATTCACGTTTTTATTAAGCACTAATAAAGAGATACCTATAGTTAATTAAACCCCATATAAGCTTTAAGGGGGTATTCTAGTCTAGAGGCCCGAATTTTAGGTGATTTTTGAAGTGCCGTAAAAAAAAGGCAATCAATATTTTTCTATCCATTTTTTATGAGTTATTTATTAACATTACAAGAATATAGAAAAAAATTAAAAAAGTTGAAAATTCAAAAAATGAATGTCTTAGTGTCACCATCTCCAATATATTTTACATATTTCACTCCGTTTTTTCCAACCGATCTACAGAACATTTCGACAATAGCATCAACTTTATACGCAGAAATATCCGACTTTTTCTTTTTTTTCCAAATATTACAGCCTTGACAGAAACTGGATTTGACAACTGTATCGACAACCTTCTCGCTATTTTTTGCTACAAGTGTAGTAACTCCAAATAGAGAATTAAAACCTCTTTTTTTTCCATGTCCTATCGCCAGAACCAGTAAAATCCGTTGGACGAGCATTAGAATCACAAGCTGAAATTAAATCCTTTTCTTCACTTACAGCTTTGGTAATAACGAGGTTATAAATTGCAGATGCGGCCGTATATATATTTTTGATACAATCGTAGTAAGTACCGATGGATATTCCTTGACAAATATCCATCATACCGCAGAAGATATTTTATCCTACCCTGCTAACTCCCAAAAGCCGCATGGCAAATATCATTTTTCGGTTTACTTCAAAGGATTTGTCGATCAATGGACATGATATATTGTACTCTATCGCAACTGCATTGTAATGCAATATTAAAACCTAGTCCGCGATGAGACGTTCGTGAAAATTTAATCTTTTTGTTGCATGTAGTACACAAAACTATAAAAGAAATCGCTGGAAAAACCGTGAAAAACTCCAAAACCGGCTACTGTGTTTATTTTCAATTATCACTTCTTCATCATTTGATTTCCTCAATTTTGCTGCTGATGCACTCGTAGAACTGGTGTCTTCTTCCTTTTCCGTGTATCTATTGCCGTGAAATTGCTTTTTTTTTATCGACCTGGACTCGTAGTCCTTTGCGCAGAGGATTTTTTATCCATTTTATTTAAAAAAATTAAAATTATCACTCAAAATATTATTATTATTTCACTTACAGCACATACGTCCACGTATTTTGGAAGTTAGAATTCAACTGCTATTCTCAAATATTTCCAAAACATTGATTGCTTTGCACACAAAAGTTTTTGAAATAAATAACGGTATTTATGAAATTTGTGTGTAAAAAAAATCAAAATTTTGAAAATATTTGAGAATAATTTAAAGATGCTTCATTGCAAAATACAGAGTAATACACCGTTAGACAGCTACTATTCTTGGCTATTTAATAAGCCAACAATAACCAAAATCTATAGTGTGGTTCAAAAGTTATACTCATTTATTCCCATCAGGGTTCACGAATATCTTCAACTGGCCACAACTCCTATAGGAAGGTTTCTAGGGGAGGGGGAGGGGGGGGGGTGGTCTCAAGGAATCGCTTGGTATTCCGGAAGGTAGCTTGATCTGAATCACCTTGTATATATAAAGGAACAAAAGGGTTTACTGAGAAATATGGATTCACGTAGACGGAGAATCTCTAACGTCTTTCGTACGATTAGTTCCGGCCAAGCCAGTTTGGATGCCGCGTCAGCAAATTACCTGCATCTCCGAAAATAATTCGAATTTTGAAAAATCCTCTTGTAGGCATATTCTTGAATAGTTAAACTTTGAAAATAAGAAAGAAAAAAAATCGATTTTTTCGAATTTCTAAACTAGAATACCCCCTTAATTTACGGGTTTTTTCTGCAAACTTTTTAGAACCTGTTGCGCTATTACTTTCTCTTTAATTATTTTGCTTTCAATATGTTCAAGAAGGCATTTTTTTGCTTTTCGAACAGGTCTGATAACAGCTTAACAGCTTTTAAACAGGTTAAATAACAGCTTAACAGCTTTTCAAACAGCTCTGATAACAGCTTAACAGCTTTTAAACAGGTCTGATAACAGCTAAACAGCTTTTCGAACAGGTCTGATAACAGCTTAACAGCTTTTCGAACAGGTCTGATAACAGCTTAACAGCTTTTCGAACAGGTCTGATAACAGCTTAACAGCTTTTCGAACAGGTCTGATAACAGCTTAACAGCTTTTAAACAGGTCTGATAACAGCTTAACAGCTTTTCAAACAGCTCTGATAACAGCTTAACAGCTTTTTAATAGGCCAGATAACAAACTGGTCTGATCGACAGACGGAATCCTCATCATCAGCCAAATCGGAGTTCTCTGTGATGTGCTTGTTTATACACTTTAATACACTTCCGGATGAAGGTCAAGGGTCAGACGCCCTTCCGGTTTCAAAGGTGGTGCCGGGGGTCAAGGTCGAGCCCACGTGTAAATGTTTTTTTCTCAAGCCGTCCTAACATTTTGGGTAAAACGCTCAACCGCCCGATTAGGAGCTCGCTGTAGTGGGCAAATATTATTCGGGAGCTCTGGACTTAGTAGGGAAATTGAATAAAAAGAATACCATATATAAAATATCATTATTGATTTATTATTAATTGAAAAATATTAACATTTAATTCGTAGTGTATCATTCAATTGCTTTAATCGGTTTCCTTATAACTGTAATAACACTTTCTTTATTTTACAATAATGTATATCTTATACCATAATACCTACAATTAAAACAAACTATTTCATTAAATGGTATTTTAGCTATAATACAATTTTTGTTTACAATACATATCTTAGACTAGCCTTAGATTATATGCTTTCTGCGTCTGCTCCTTGCTGTTCTGTTTGAATAGAGTAATGTCCCCATGGTAGAGTATCCGTTGTCCCACTCATAATATACCGCTTGTTATCATATGGACTCAATGCAATCTTCTTTTGGTTGATCGTGTAGACATTATGGTTATGTGATCGTATGGAGCTCTGATTAGCAGTTAATACTCGCTTGTTATTCAAACATTCGACGTAGTCTTCGAAATTGATATGCCTCTGGACTACATTAGTCTTTACTCCTTTTGCTTTCTTTACAGTTTTACCATCGTTTATACGCAGACTGTACATTTTCGAGCGCAAGCCTACAAATTCGCTCATGATTTTCCCATTAAGCTCATCCTTCATTAGACCAGGAATCTTTTTATTCATGAGCGGTAAATCGAACTGGTTATCTTCTGGGTAATCACTTGTATCAAATTTGTTTATATTTTCAGCCATGAACTCATATGCATTTTTCTCTTCAAGTTCATATATTAGAGAATCTGTATCTGTATACATGACTTTACATTTATCTCCAAATTGACGCTGCATAAAACTGTAATGGAAATCGTAGAGGCATATCTTTGAAATTTCCATAATTGCCATTCCAATATAGAGAGGCTTATTGAATAAGATTTTGAGTCGCCTTAATTCCACAGCAACTAAATTCTCATCAAATATCGTTGCACTGTGGAAGTTGGGTGCCGCAATCCGAGCTTTTGCACCATAGCGACCTTCCCACTTGACGCAAAGCTTGATATCGCTATACTTGCGCACATTTTCCATGGTCTTACCAAAAGCTGCATTATTCATCTTTTTATAGCTGTCCTTCTCATGATTGCTTGTAGCCTGCATCCGTTTGGTAGTATTTAAGTCAATATATGGTTTAAGCCAAGCTGATTGGTCGAATTGAAGAACCCGGTGCACTTTTTTCAAGATGAGTCCATGTGATAAGCATTGCTTCAAATTTCGGTAGTGTATAATATATTTAGTTTTTGGATGTAATGTTGTCAAAAGCTTTACTAATTTTGCTCCAGGTGGTGCTGCATGCTCAGAACAAAACGGTAAGTCCTTATGCTTATCATGTAGATGTTGAGGATAATCCAAGTCGACTTCGAATATGTATCCAGTTGGAGAATCATCAGGAATTTCGGAAACGACAATATTGGGAACATCAACCCATTTGAATCCTCCGGTTGGTAAATGCTGTGACATGGCCCATCCATAAAGGTTATTCACATCATAATACATCAAGTATTTCTCTTTCTCCTCAGGCTTAAAATCATCCATATATTTATTATTGGCTTTACTATATCTGTTCGAACATTGACTTATACCACCTCGAATGCCTCTCTCTATGAATAGCAGTATATCCACGTCGGTTATCAGCTCTAATTTCACATTAGTGTATTTTAGCATAGCATCCCATGTTAGGCCTGGCATGGTGTAATAATGTGCTGGATCTAAATTGTATGTCTTCATGCACACTTCTCGAAAGTTCTCAAACACATCAGCCAATAGGAGAACATCAGTTTTAAGGTATAGATCTGAATATTCACCAAGTGTTTGTATTTCAAATTTTTGCCAGACCTTTTCAGCATGATTGTAGTCCTCAGAAGATATAGCACTGTCAGTCAGTTTATTGTAGAACGCTTCCTGTGTTGGCAAGTTTCGGAAATCCAGTTTATCCCAGTCATCAATAAAATCATATGGGAAGACACCTTTGCGTGTAAGAAGTTTGATAGTGTCATCATTCAATCCCCGCCATACTGATCTTGTAGTGTTCAATTTATCCATTGGCAGCAATGATGAAAGCTTATCTAAAGATTCAGCCATAAAACGGAAGGAATCGATGAATCTGAATTTTATGTGGCTGCCGTCCATGTGCTTGGTGAACGAAATATATCTTTCCTTGTTTATTGGTAAGAGATCAACTTTTCCTGGGAAAGATGTAGCTATATCCTTAATAATGAAGTCGGCATCATATCCGGATAAATTGTGGAAAATTATTGGAACTATGGAGCAATCTTGATACATCAGATTGCATGCATTGTGCGCTGGCCCTCGGTATTTTCCTGTTAAAAGAATTTATGAAAAGAAATGAATTGAATTATGCTTCTTAGTATTTACCTGTTAAATGGCAATGGTCCCGGACTCGTTCCTCATCGGCTGCAAACTTTTTTTCACATATATGACAGCAAGTATTTTCCATATGTGAACGCCGTTCCTCTTTAGTCAAGGGTTGCATTGGCCTGATGTTCAGCTTTTCCTGTACAGCTATGGAGGCAATTTTTTGCAATTCTAATGCAAACCATTGTTGACAGTCCTTGCCTCGATATGCTCTGTAATATGAGAGCTTAGCATCATGTTTGCAGTGAAAGTAGAACCCTATGCTGTGAACTTCATGTTCCTGGATTCGCTGTGTATTTTGATCGTTTCCCTGAATCGGCTTCAATATTGATTCAAGATCAGCATACACACAAAACGGGACTGGATTCTTATGGTTATAATTCTTATATTCCAACCATTTCTTTTCCTCTGAGGGAAACATAATTCTGCAGTCGTTTTGCTTCTCGCATTCGGGAGTGTGTGATGTTAATTTTTCTTCAGAGTAAAAGTAGAGCAAACATCTGTCACAAATATGCCTTCTACCACCACCATGTTTCGAAATTTGTTTCGATATGAGGCGCGAAAGATCTTTAATCCAGCAGAAATGATATCTGCTGTCGTCATCATCATCATCCATATGATCATCAGCCTGGTCATAGTCATCTTGTAGCATTAAGAGATTTACATGTCGCTCCATTCTGTGTTTCGTAAGTCTGACTGGAACTGTGGTGAGGAAATGCTCTTTCTCCAGGATGAACACGTTTATTGATAAATCGTTCTGGTCCTCAAATTGTGTAATTTGCTTAAGTGTCATGGGAAATGTTATCCCAGTTAAATTAAGTACTGTAGAGTAATGTGGATACGATGAGATCCTATTGGTGTTAATATTTGCAGGATATAGCGCTGATGTTACGGCCCATGCGAAGCATGCTTCATCATTATTTTGCACATTGATGCAAGCTTTCTTTGATGCAATTTCCTTTGGTAGAGGTATATACGAAGATCCTCGAAGCTGCTCAAACTTGTTGATGTGTACTGCTAGATGTATTATTGAGTGCAGTGCCCAGCCACTGTCTTTTTCCTGGAAATCTTCCAGCTGAGTGTGTATTGGATCCGAAATGTTTGATTTAAACCACTCCTTTAAATTGTCATCTGCACTAATTGGAGCAGTTCTCGATTGGAAATATTTAACGTCTTTTATCATTTCATTGTCACCAGTTTCTTTAACAAATTCACCGCAAAACGTTGTAGAAACTTTAATATTAAAATAATGTTTTAAGGTATTTTTAACACGACGCGTAAATAATTTGGCAGCGTCTTGCATAAATAGCTTCGGATCGATATGCTTTAAATTTGCAATAACACCTTGTCGAATTCTCTCTGCGAACGCTGTCTTTATTTCCTCCCACTTTACAAAATCACTTCTTCTTATGCGAGTAATTCCTCCACCTCGACGGGGAGTTCTCAATAGTGCTCTCAATGCTTTAATTTGCTCGAGACAGCTCTCGAAATGTCGTCTCCTAGCACTCTTATTGCACTTCCGTAATGCAACTTGAAATTTATGCATGTTTCTATTACACTTTTGAACAATATAGTCTTTATTCACTGAATTTTTTAAACACTCCATCACATCTTTTCGCAAGTTTTCAATTACTGAAAAACTTTTATTTACTAGCGCGGTTGTCATTTTTATTTTATTTTTATGTACTATCACGGAGACTCACTAAAACTGACTGGTGCTCCTCAAGAGTTTCCTTGCGCTTTTATAGCAACGGTTTGTAAACATGAATGATCCTGCTGCTAAAATTGCACAGGATGAATTCCAACGAATTTGCTTACAGGCTGAGATGATATCGAATTACCAACAAGCCTGATAATTCCAGGCAACCATACTATACTCATAGTATACAAAGCAGACAAGCAAGCTCCAAGCTGGCATGTATATAATCAAGTCCACCTCAAACATGTGTGCTAGAGAGAGAAAGATGTTTTGAGAGAGCGACATGGTTTCAAGGTACGGTATTTACTAAAGCTTCCTAATATGTTGGAGCGAGGCATATTACAGCACTCCACTACTCATCCAAAACAAAATTAATATAATCATGCCACCTTCTTTCATCAAAACTTATTTAATCCACCCTAACCAACCTAATGCTTTCATGACAAGATTTAAAAATAAGTAAATAACACTAACCACTCTCGACCATCGCCCCGGTCTTCACCAAAGCTTCCATATCCTACTAGAATTATGTATAAGATTTTTACTGAGCGAAAGACTTTCCAATAGACACAAAAGAAATCGCTCAACTTGTTTACTTTTCTCGGCTGTGCGAGTTTGTTTGATATAAAATTACCAGTCATCCCATTACACTTGAAGACTAAAAATTTTCTAACAAGGCTGCAGCTATACAATTTTCATTACTCATCTAAGTCGCCACATCATCCTACATTAATATTATAGCTCACAAAGATTTTAATTTAACCAATTCTCAACTTAATGCTTACAAAAAAAAAATAGCCTAGACTTGAATTATAAGTAATATGAATTACATCATAAAAGGTATGATCGCTAATATCCATAGCCCGTAGATGATTTCTGATAAGACTTTTCAGTACACGCACACCCCTACAGCGAAAATTTTCTAGGCTTTAATTTCCATTCTTACCATCCCAAGCAGCCGTGATCTCTTTTTAGATATCGAATATCATGATCACTTTTGTTTATAAAAGATACATACAGACAACAACTTACGCTATAGTTAGTTGTTGTTGATTTTTTATCTACAAAAGAAATTTTCAATTATAACTTCCACTACTCATCTAAGACAACTTATCAGTTGTTATTTTTTTCAGCTAAAGAAATCGGGAATCGTTCAATTTGTTTACTTTACTCGGCTCTGTGCGAATTTTGTTTACATTATTCGACTGCGATTTATTCGGCTGTACGAATTGTTTATGCAGTGAATCAAATTAGAAGCATTGCACCTGAAGATTAAAAATTAGGTAATTTCTTATCTAAGCCAACATACCTACCTACGTTAGTTGTTGTTGTTGCTAATTTAATAACATGGTACTGAATATCACCTGGCAGAAAACCTTTTGGTATGACGTAGTGTGTGTGTGTGTGTGTGTGTGTGTATGGGGTGCATGGGTGTGTGTGTGTGTGTGTGTCCAGCCTCGCACAAGTGTTCCGATGTCTCTGTTCCCACAACTCTAAGCGTATATAGCAAGTTTAAAGAACATTCACACAGCACCTCCATGGCCTGATGGTAGAGCGCCTTGGAATTTACAAAACCAAGCGTTCTCGGTTCGATTCCAGCAAAAGCCGGCATTATTTTATTAAAAATCAGCTAAGACAAGAGCTTGAACAACTTATGGGAATCAGCCAACCAGATGACGTCATCCCCCTGGTCAGCCAGACGATAGGAAAGGAATTCCCTCAGGCAGGCGTAGACTAAAACAGTTTGAATTTTCAAATCAGCTATGACAGAGCTTGATCAGCTGATGGGGATCGGCAACCAGATGACGTCATCACCTGGTCAGCCAGTCGATAGGAAAGGAATTCCCTCAGGCAGGCGTAGACTATAACAGTTTGAATTTTCAAATCAGCTATGACAGAGCTTGATCAGCTGATGGGGATCGGCAACCAGATGACGTCATCACCAGGTCAGCCAGACGATAGGAAAGAAATTCCCCAGGCATGCCCTGTGACGTATACCACTAGACGGAATCCCCCTCAGTGGCCCAGACCCCCGTCCAGAGCCACCAAAATAGTTGGTTTCTACCATGCACTTTTTGTATGGAAAAAGTGATCCAGAAACGCCATAGCTATACTACTAACGTGCGGAACGTAATTATAATAAAAATTAAAATTTAAAACAATTTACAAATTCATTCCATAGTGGACGACTGTATCTATGTTGTGCAACTGAAAGATTATAATCTGGCGGTGGAGG
>OZ002742.1:150048018-150527018 GCA_963924295.1 Dioctria rufipes | reverse complement strand
AATATCAGCATTTTTCTCTGTAGTAAAATCTATTGACCATTTACATTTTTTGTGCTGGACTTTGTTGACATTTTGGAGCACAAGTCCAAAGAAAACGATTGTTGGAATTTTGACAATTGCTAATCCATATTGCTGCGCGTTCACCAAACTCTTCGTTTCTATTAAATCTCTTAGAATGAGACCGGGCAATTGAATCCGTATGAGGTTTCCCCCGTGTAGTTTTTCGGTATTCTCGGGATGAATTTGGACGATCCTGATTTCTTTCAAGTGCAGGTTTTAAAAAGCAGTCGCATATGATCTTGAATATCCACCAAGGCTCCTGTTCAACCTTTCAATTATACTACCACGATTTCAGGCGAAACCTAGTGAAAGTTTATAGATCTTGTCAGATTAATTTTATCCTGTCCTTCACCACTCGGAAAATCTTTTTTTTGGCAGGATGTCTTCGCAGATTTTTGATGATCAAAAAGTTTCTCCTGGATGTCTTTCACACACGTACTTGTTCGAGCAATATGACAGGAAAAGTGCTCTTCTTCTTCATTGTCATCACCAGCTTGTCAATTGCAGCTTGAAGAAATGCATTTCTTTCGGTCGGGGTGCGTTCATTTTTTTATGTGTGACTCAGCCGGCTATATACAATACGCTACGACCATAACATGATGATGCGGGCAAATATCGTTTCTGCTGGATTAAAGATCTTTCACGCCTTGTATCGAAACAAACTTCAAAAAATATCCGTAAAAGGTATATATGCGTCAGATGTTTGCTCTCCTTTCACTCTGAAGAAAAACTAGCATCACACACTCCCGAATGCGAGAAGCAAAACGATTGTAGAATTATGTTTCCATCAGAAGAAAAGAAATGGCTGGAATATAAGAATTATAACCATAAGAATCCGGTCCCGTTTTGTGTATGCAGATCTTGAGTCCATTCAGGGAAACGATTAAAATACACAGCGAATCCAGGAAAATGAAGCTCATAGCATAGGATTCTATTTCCATTGCAAACATGATGCTAAGCTCTCATATTACAGAGCATATCGAGGCAAGAATTGTCAACACATTAGAATTGCATTAGATTGCCTCCATAGCTGTACAGGAGAAGCTGAACATCAGACCAATGCATCCCATGAATAAAGAGGAACGGCGTTCACATATGCAAAATACTTGCTGCCATATATGTGAAAAAACGTTTGTAGCCGATGAGGAACGATTCCGGGACCATTGCCACTTAACAGGCAAATACTGAGAATAATAATTTCATTCATTTTTTCATAATTTCTTTTAACAGGAAAATATAGAGGACCAGCCCACTGCATGTAATCTGATGTATCAAGATTATCCCATAGTTCCAGTCAATTTTCACAACTTATCTGGATATGATGCCCACTTCATTATTAAGGATATAGCTACAGGCATTCCTGGGAAAGTGGATCTCCTACCAATAAATAAAGAAAGATACATTTCGTGACTGCCTTCAACAGTCATATCAAATTCAGATTCATCGATTCCTGCCGTTTTATGGCAGAATCCTTAGATAAGATATCATCATTGCTACCAATGAATAAATTAAATATTACAAGAGCTGTATGGCAGGAATTGGATGTTGATGACTTTAAACTACTTACGCGCAAAGGTGTCTTCCCATACGACTTCGTTGACGATTGGACAAAATTGCATTTCCAACACTTACCTGCGCAGGAGCAATTCTATAATAAAATGACTGACGGTGATATATCTGCTGAGGACTACAGCCGCGCAAAAAAGGTGTGGAGGACATTTGAAATACAGACACTTGGCGAATATTCCGATCCGATCTATACCTGAAAACTGATGTCCTTCTATTGGCTGATGTGTTTCAGAACTTTCGAGAAGTGTGCATGAAGACTTACAATTTAGATCCGGCACATTTTTATACCATGCCAGGTCTAACATGGATTGCTATGTTAAAATACACCAAAGTAAAACTATAGCTGATAACCGATGTAGATATACTGCTATTCATAGAGAGAGGTATTCGAGGTGGTATAAGTCAAGGCTCGGACAGATATAGTAAAGCAAATAATAAATATATGGATGATTTTAAGCACGACGAGAAAGAGAAATACCTGATGTATTATGATGTAAATAACCTTTCTGGATGGGCCATGTCACAGCATTTACCAAACGGAGGACTCAAATGGGTTGATACTCCCAATATCGACGTTTTGGAAATTCCTGATGATTCACCAATTGGATACATATTCGAAGTCGACTTGGACTGTCCTCAACATTTATATTATAAACATAAGGATTTACCGTTTTGCTCTGAGCATGCAGCACCACCTGGAGCAAAATTAGAAAAGCTTTTGACAACATTACATCCTAAAACTAAATATGTTAT
Source organism: Dioctria rufipes (assembly GCA_963924295.1). Lineage (NCBI taxonomy): Eukaryota > Metazoa > Arthropoda > Insecta > Diptera > Asilidae > Dioctria > Dioctria rufipes. Next base: position 150,524,636 of record OZ002742.1, on the reverse strand, counting down.
ACACTACCGAAATTTGAAGCAATGCTTATCACATGGCCTCATCCTGAAAAAAGTGCACCGGGTTCTTCAATTCAACCAATCAGCTTGGCTTAAACCATATATTGACTTGACTTAAATACCACCAAACGGAAGCAGGCTACCAGCGATCATGAGAAAGACAGCTATAAAAAGATGAATAATGCAGCTTTTGGTAAGACCATGGAAAATGTGCGCAAGTATAGCGATATCAAGCTTTGTGTCAAGTGGGAAGGTCGCTATGGTGCAAAAGCTCGGATTGCGGCACCCAACTTCCACAGTGCAACGATATTTGATGAGAATTTAGTTGCTGTGGAATTAAGGCGACTCAAAATCTTATTCCATAAGCAAGATATTGGAATGGCAGTTTTGGAAATTTCAAAGATATGCCCCTATGATTTCCACTACAGTTTTATGCAGCGTGAATTTGGAGATAAATGTAAAGTCATGTATACAGATACTGATTGTCTAATATATGAACTTGAAGAGAAAAATGCATATATGTTTATGGCTGAAAATATAAACAAATTTGATACAAGTGATTACCCAGAAGATAATCAATTCAATTTACCGCTCATGAATAAAAAGATCCCTGGTCTAATGAAGGATGAGCTGAATGGGAAAATCATGAGCGCATTTACAGGCTTGCGTTCCCAAATGTACAGTCTACATATAAACGATGGTAAAACTGTAAAGAAAGCAAAAGTAGTAAAGACTAATGTAGTTCAAAGGCATATCAATTTCGAACACTACGTCGAATGTTTGAATAACAAGCAGGTATTATCTGCTAATCAGAGCTCCATACGATCGCATAACCATAATGTCTACACGATCAGCCAAAAGAAGATTGCATTGAATCCATATGATAACAAGCGGTATATTAGGAGTTTGACAACGGATAATCTACCATCAGAGCAAGAAGCAGACGCAGAAAACATGTAATCTACGGCTAGTCTAAGATATGTATTGTAAACAAAAATTGTATTATAGCTAAAATACCATGTAATGAAATAGTTTGTAGTTTGTACGTATATACATACATATTGAATTTTTCGCGGCAAATCGTCCTGACGGTACGATTTGCCTTTTGATTTATTTTTTAATTAAAATGTTTGGAGTGACAAATTTTGCTGAATTCAAAATTTGTCGTGGTAGTTGTTTCTGTTAAAACGACTTGGGTTGTAAACTGAAACTTTTGTTTTTTCCAAGTCGTTTTGTGGGAATAAAATGTATGGTATGTGAGGAAAATTGCTGATGCAATTTTCTTCACCCATTTGAGAGATAAGATAACCATATTTTAGGCATGATAGCTTATTGAATTTTTATGGTTTATAAAATTTTCCCTTTTCTTTTCTTTTTCTTAAAAATAGCCAATTTTAGGATTTTGCTATAAGGTTTTATATATCTACATATTTATACATATATGTACATATGGTACTACATATATGTACCTAGGTTTTTATATACAACATTCCTTCCCCCGGCGAAAAAGAGAATTATTCTTTGAAGAGGAATAATTCTCAGGGGAAGCTGTGTTGCTGCATCTTTTGGTGGCTGGGTCTTGGTCGGTTTTACAGGAATATGCCTATATACATAATATATTTCTTATGGGAGTATATATAATTTCTGCTATATCTAATGTCGTTAAAAAATTTTTTTTTCTTATTTCTTTTACTAATTTAAGTAGCTATTTCCTATTTATAACAATAGTACATTAAATTTCTATTTAGTATAATCTTAGGTATTTATGTCTATATCTTACTAGTTAGATAATTATTCCTTTGTTAATGTTACTAAATATTATTTACTTATTATTTTTATTATTATTATTCTTGTTTAAATAAATTTCAATTATATTTTATGTTTTAAGTGGTTATTTGTTTTAACTCTACTATCTTATGCCTTTCTTTCATCTTTTTATTATCTTATTTTTTTGTTTATTTAATATATTATTTCTACTTTGCTATGTACTACTTAGGTTTATTAAAAATTGGTTTTTTCTTAGGTACTACTAAATAAATTTTATTCTTATCTTTTATTACTCTTACGTGGTCACTTTATCTCTTATTTCCTACTATTATTTTACCCTATTTTCTAAAACCAGTGTATTGAAAGGATAGGATGCTGCGCCAGTAACACAAGAATGAGACGGGGGCCAAACAATGAGTATAGATCTTCTTGATTTTACTAAGTGTATAGATCTCGCTCTGGGGAGACAAGAGTCCTGTCATTGATAAGGATGTGATAGAGAGTATATGAAGAATCTTGGCCTTTGGTCCAAAGTGAATGCTGTAAACTTTGGTGCGGATTTCGTCTAGAGATTTTGTATCTAGGTGGATACGTTGGTTTGTATCATCTCCGAGGAGTAACGTTGGTTGTTTCTCTAGGTTTATAGGAGCGGAGATCTTGGACAAATAGTCTGCCAATACCTCTTGAGTTTCATTTGTGCCTGGGAAGTAGGTTGGTTGGAGGATCCTAAGCGGATGCAGTAGTTGTTCTACGTGAGTTCTGGTCCACTTTTTCCATACAAAAAGTGTCCGGAAAATTCAAAATATTTTGATGGATCACTGTTGGTTCTGTGGATGGGGAGGGGAGGGGAAGGGGCTGAGGTCTGTTTTATACTGAAAAGTTGACATGATCTTGAAGTTTTCTTTTAGGAGGATACTTATGCCATCAACAACATCCAATGTAGGTAGGTATGTTGGCTTGGATATGTTCGTCTTCAGACCGATAATCAAATTCCGAATAATGTAAACAAAATCGCAGCCGAGTAAAGTAAACAAATTGAGTTATATTTACACTCACACACACACACACACACACACACACACACACACACACACACACACTATGCCATACCAAAATGTTTTCTACCAGGCGATATTCAGTACCATGTTATTAAATTAGCAACAACTACAACTAGCGTAGGTAGATATGTTGGCTTAGATAAGAAATGGCCTAATTTTTGATCTTCAGGTGTAATGCTCCTAATTTGATTCATTGCATATACAATTCATACAGCCGAATAATGTAAACAAAATCGCAGTCGAATAATGTAAACAAAATTCTCGCAGACCCGAGTAAAGTAATCAAATTGAAAGATTCTCAATAGCTAAAAAAAAAAAAAAACAACTGATATGTTGTCTTAGATGAGTATTGAAAATTTCTTTTGCTGAAAAAAAAATCAACTGCGGATTAAAAAGGCAAGAGTGATCATGATATCTAAAAAATAGATCACGGCTGCTTGTAAGAAGTAGTAGAAATTAAAGCCTCGGTAGCCAGGTGGCTGGTAATTTGATACTGCCAAGTAAAGTAAACAATGGTTTTTGCATCTAGGAGTGTGTATTGAAAAGTCATAAGTTTTATGAAAAATTGTTTTTATTTTAAAGTTTCTTTTTACAAAAATTTGTTTTTATTTCCAATAAAATTTCTTATTACAAAAGTATTTCTTATAGCACATTGCCCAATATGAACTTGGCAAGATGGAGCATTTGTGTTAATCTCTATTAGTTTTCCACAGTTGTATTCATCTTCGACGTTGATAATGATTTCACCCTCTCCATCTATCTTCTGCATCCAATGAACTTTTTCAGCACCTGTTACATATATGGTTTTGTTTCGAAGCAGTGGTTCAACTATAGTGTACAGCTTGTGATACGGTATGTAGCCATCATCCCAGCAGAATCCATGAAAATTGTGTTGAAGCCATTTTACTTATCTCTTTTTCGCTGAAGTCAAATCTTTGTATCTGAACGGTGGTTGAAATATAAAGTGCTGCATCTGGTTTTCATTGGTTAAAATTCCCAGTTCTTTAAAATTCATTGAGGTTTGTTTTGAATCCTTGGACTTCTACGATGACAGCCATATTCTTAATTTAACTTTCTAACTTCACTTGTCAGCGGACTGTATTCCACTATTCGATCGTGTAGAAGCAGGCAATATGCTGTTGTATTAACTGGTATATTTTTAGATCTCTTGAATTCTAGTCTTATAGCAACAGGTCCAGTTCTTATTGTTTCATTTTGATGTGAGCAATCAATGACAGCAATCGGAGCATCGGTTTTGAACTTCTCCCATGTGAGGAATGGCTGATACTGATGACCATAGTATGATTGTGTAAACTTTATATACATCTCATACAGCAATGCGTATCTATTCAAATCAAATTTGAAATTCAAATCATCATAGAGATATGATTCTGAGTTCAAATGAACTGTAACATCGGTGAGTTTGCAGTGAACAAACTTGCTTGCATCTTTGGTTTTATCGTTCCTTCGATCCGTTTGTAATGCTAAGATGATAAATCGAGGTTTCTCCAGTTGAGTGGTAGTCTTAACTGACCAGGTTTGATGCGTGCATTCTGGCAGTACTGGATACTCATATATGTCCCAGCTACAGAATGGTATATGTATTGGGCGACCTTTCCCGATAATTTTAAATAGTTGCAGCTTTCCATCATCGGATACTGTAACATGTGGAATGCTCCATTGAAGTTTGGTAATTTCAGTTTTCACCTCATCTGTGACTGATATAATGGCATTATCGTCTGTCCTACTCCGGATCAATATGAGTTCATGTTTGGAATTTATAAGAATTTTCTTGTAATCTTCAGCGAATCCCAATAAATATTTCAGAGGTATATAATAGTTAAACAGTCCATTGGCTGGTATAACGGATGCATCTTGAGACCAACTGCCGTTGAGTAGTATCCTGCTTACATTTGCATTTAGCGATACGTAGTTTTTTAATGTTGTTGCAATCCCAAGATTTCTTGTACGGTCGATTTCCACTGCATTCATTTCATAGCGTATTTCCTCAAAAAGAAATGGTAGAGCGCTGTTAGCTAATTTTGCGGTTGCTGAAACGGTTCCATCCAGCTTTGTTAGTGACCCCTCAATGTAAAGAAAACTCCTGCTGGGTAGAAGATTCAAGTCCTGATGTTGTACAGAGATACGGACTTCATCGCTGTTTTTAAATGATGTTAGAAATGTTGCATAGGAGTGATGTTCAAATTTAGTAACACTGTTATCAAAGCAAGCGTCTGATACAATATCGAATATTCATTTATTCATTGTTTCAGCGTCAGACCTATCGATTGTAAATATGCTGTATTTGCAGGTGTTAATGTAGGTCCGCTTCAAGGTTGTCTGCTGACTAATGATCTTGTCTGCTCCGAACTCGTATTTATCATTATTGTATATCAACATGCTGTGGATTCAAATGTAACCTGATGGTTATAGTCTCTCCTCTGAAGTTGATTAAGTCACCGTCTTGATCAAGGAGCTTCAATGTTAGAGAACTTATACGTTTGGTGTTCACAGGCAAATAGATTACATTTTTGGGTACCTCCACTATTTTATACCCAGGCCCAACGTTCGGGGAAAACTCGTGGAGAGTGTGTACTTGTGTGTTGTTGAAGAATGATCCTGATATAATATTACATTCGATGCATATAGTATTTACTTTAATGATGTTGACTGGCAACTCTGATGTATGCACTATATTAGCAGTCAAGTTTCTTTTACTGAATCCTAGCAGAGGAGCTATGGATCTCTGTTTTTCAAAATGTATTTCTTCAGTTGCCTTAACTTCACTCTTCAATGTATTATTGTTAGCCTTTATCGCAACCTTTATCCTTCTCCCTTCTTTATCCAAGTATCCTTGTACATATTTTGCTATATCATCAATCTCATAGGATCCAACAGGTATCTCAACAACCTCATTCCCTACATGAACCAGATTATTGCTCACATCAATATTTGGTATAGAGTTGTATGTTTGAAAATCAATTAATCCACAAACATAATCCGTTGCTAGCTCCAGCGGAGGAAAGTACTCAGCAGTGAGTAGAGATGAATTTCCCGTGAGAGTAAGTGTTAATGACATGGCGGTTGATAATGAACTGTTACAATTTCAATATAGATACATTTATTTATAGATAATAATTAATGGTTATAACCATTATATAAAAACTTTAAACATAAGTGACCGCAAATTACTGCATCATAGTTCTGATAAGAGCTGTAGTTGTACGTAATATTACTACCCAAGTAGTTTATGAGCTCCCTTGGCGGTTGGAGATTGCCAAAGCTATCAAAGTATTCGATGTTATCACCTTTCTTGTAGTACGCTACCCAGTGTGTACCGGCTCCAGTTGAGATGTCCAAGTTAACAATTCCGCTTTCTCGCATCCATGGCTTTTTAGGAAGATTATCACGCATAAATACTCCTCTGAAGTGCGGCAAGTGTGTGGTATACTTGTGGAGATCCAATTCGTTTAGCGGTCTTTTGGGTAGCGTCTTTAATAGTTTTTTGGTTGAGGTTGTAGATAGAGTCCAAGTCCTTTTCTGTACGGCTTCAACAACAGCCCGTTTCCATCTTTACCAACCGCTATAGTTTCCATTGCTTGGTTATGACGTTTGCTTTCTTCCAATTTTGCCTTTGCTGCACTGGTATCATTTACTGCTTTAGCTATGCCTGCTGCACCTCCTGATAGTGCTCCCAATGCTGAAAGCCCAGCAAACAACGGGATGAGGAACGGAAGTGCTCCACCACCCTTTGGTACAGGTATCACCCGTGGAGTTTTAGTAGATTTCTTCTTTCTTTTCACAATATTTTTAGCTGCACTAAGAGCTATTTTTATAGCTTCCATCAAGTCTTTTGTTTTTTGATTTTTAAGATCTTACGAGCATTTCGTACTGCTTCTCGGATTGTGGGTTGGCGTTTATTTTTAGCCTTAAGACCCATACCTAGCTTAATTTTAGCCTTCATTGCGTTTGTTATAAGCCAAGCGTTGGCACGTTCACTCAAATTTGCGTCCGTAGATTTTGCACGCTGCCAGATTTTTTCAACTAATATTTTATGAGCTATATGTCGATCACTTGTATCTTTATGTCGCGAGTATGCTATATCGTGTTCCTTGCAGGCTGCGTCCAGTGGATTAATGCCTGGGTCTCCTCTCGCCAATCTTTGCTGTAACTTTGTTCCTGGTCCGCAGTACTGGTACCCCGGTAGATGTAATTCTACAGGTAATTTGTTGATGATTGAATTTAATAGTCCTCTGCCCCCTTCCAAATATTTTCTGGAGCATTTCGATTTGTGATCCGACATCTTATAAGTTTCCGATGATACTGTTGAAATGTAATATAAGCAGGTGTATTTATAGGATTCCCGTTAGTCTTTAATATGCGGTTCATTAAACAACAACAAGCTTTTCCTGTTCGAAATGCTGATGTAGCTGTTATGAAGGTGAAAAAGAAGCATGGTCCCCTATTGCCTAATAGTATAAGGAGTATCATTGTTGGACAATCCAATTGTGGAAAAACTAATGTTATGATAAGTTTGCTGGAACATCCCAATGGTCTGAGATATGAAAATATTTACATATATTCAAAATCTTTACATCAACCAAAGTGTGAATACTTGGAGCGAGTGATGACCCCCATATCAGGATTTGGGTATTATACATTCTCAAATAACCGCGACGTTCTACCACCAGAGGAAGCCAAATCACATTCAGTGTTTATTTTCGATGATGTAGCATGTGAAAAGCAAGATAATGTGCGATCTTATTTTTGCATGGGATGCCACGAAGATATAGACAGCTTCTATCTCTGTCAAACATATACGCATATACCAAAGCACTTAATACGAGACAATGCTAATTTAATCATCTTATTCAAGCAAGATGACTTGAATTTGAAACATATCTATAATGATCATGTGAATACAGACATGAAATTTGATAAATTTCTACATGTTAGAAAGATGAATATGGTTTCTTGATGATTGATAAGGATAGCTTAATAAACAAGGGGCGCTACTGTAAAGGATTTGATACTTTCATTGTACTATAAAAGGATGAAACATGCGAAATCCTCGAAGTTGTAACTCAGACCAAAGCACACCGAATCCTGCGGACCTGATGATTAGATTAAAGCTGTTCACCTGTTATCAGTGCTTTTAACCTGTTATCAGACCTGTTTGAAAATCTGTTAAGCTGTTATCGGGGCTGTTCGCAAAGCTCTTAAGTTGTTATCAGAGCTGTTTGGAAAGTTGCTAAGCTGTTATCAGAGCTATTTAGAAGCTGTTAAGCTGTTATCAGAGCTGTTTGGAAAGCTGTTAAGCTGTTATCAGAGCTGTTCGAAAAGCTGTTATGCTGTTATCAGAGCTGTTTAGAAGCTGTTAAGCTGTTATCAGAGCTGTTTGGAAAGCTGTTAAGCTCTTATCAGAGCTTTTCGAAAAGCTGTTAAGCTGTTATCAGAGCTGCTTGAAAAGCTGTTAAGCTGTTATCAGAGCTGTTTAGAAGCTGTTAAGCTGTTATCAGATCTGTTTGAAAAGCTGTTAAGCTGTTATCAGAGCTGTTTAGAAACCGTTAAGCTGTTATCAGAGCTGTTTGGAAAGCTGCTAAGCTGTTATCAGAGCTGTTCGAGCAGCTCTTAAGCTGTTATCAGAGCTGTTTGGAAAAATGTTAAGCTGTTATCAGAGCTGTTTAGAAAGGTGTTGTTCAGCTAATAACGAAGATGAATGAAAATCTATTAAAAGACTAGGAATGCAGTGCGAAGGAAATTAAAAGCCCTAAGGATGCGAAGGATTGAAGCAGAAGCTCAACTTGAAGAAACCTTTAAGCCGATCACTAAACCCTTAAGCGAGTTTGTTAGAACAGTCAAATACGAACCCCAGATATAGCCCAGTTTGAGGTAAAAGATGTAAAAGAAGATGAAGAAGAAGCCAATGAGATTGTGGAACCTTTTACCCCTCCAAAACGAAAATATGTGAAAATGGAGGCTAGTAGCACACCAATAAATTATGGAGATTATTCCTTAACATCTGAAGAAGAACTCGCAACACCTAAACATTCCAGAACATTGACAGGAAGGTCTCCTGTCACCTCCCCCGATACGTCTGGATACATAGTTTCAAACTATTTTTTAGGCTATTCACTGACAATAGCCCTAAAATTGATCCAACCTATGGAGTTTACTATGATGACAACACGAGGAGAATCGGTAATTCAACGTTTGATGTTGATGATGTAGGAAATATTGTTATCAAGGGGAAGAGCTATAAAACAACTTTGGGTTATGAGAGCTGCTATTTATGAAAGATCCTGTAAACAGTCTATATACTAAAGAGGATTTAACTAATTATGGATCTATTTTGAAAGATACCAATTCATATAAACGTGACTATGCTGAAGATGGACAAATAAAAGATACTAGAGCGGTTAAGTATAAAGCTATAATCAGAACCTTATACAGCATAAAGGCATGGGACTAATGCGTCCGCCTAAGGAAAACATTGATCACATTTACTGGGATGATCCAAATGAATTATTGGATAGACTGCGCCTTCTAATGGCATCACAGCAGGCTGGAAACACCAGTCACAATAATGAAATTATATCTATACAGGAGGAGTTGCGAGAAGCAGATATTATAGTTTAAATACTACCTCATTACCATACTTCTTCACAATCTACAGATGAGCGTTGACAAGTTTGGACGTTTCTCTAAGCGAGAATATCTTGGGAAAGCAGGTGAGCGTGCACCAACAGGAGCTCAGGGGCCAGCTGGCGAACAACGAATTCAAGCACCAACTGGTAAACAAGGAGCTCAGGGTCCAGCTGGTGAACAAGGAGAGCGGGGTATTGGATTTAATTTAACGATAAACGGATACTACGATCTGAACTCAAAGTGTATAGAACGACTTGGTGAACCCCTTGAAAATGATGATGAAACTACCAAAGACTATGTTGACAAGAAAATTAAAATAAGTGTGGAAGAAATAAGAAAAACTATTAATACAGAGGTGGCAAATTTAACGCTATATATCAATGATGAAATCGCGAAGCTTGGAAACTATTTGTTTACTTCAGTAATAAATAAGAAAGACTTGACATCAAAAGATGGTGTATATGAGTAAAAACTCTAGAGAAATCTGTTTCATTTATAATTACGATGAGTAAGAGACAAGTGGTAAATGAACTTCATAAACCAGCGAGAAAAAATTTTAAACGACGTCGTGTGAATATCAAAGGACTAGATGACTTGTGGCAGGCAGACTTGGTTGAAATGGATCCCTACAAGTATGTGAACAAGGGTTACCGCTATCTGCTGACAGTAATTGATACCTTCTCCAAATATGCATGGGCAATTCCAATTAAAAGAAAAACTGGTGTAGAAGTAAAATATGCCATGCAATCTATATTAAGCGAGGGACGAATACCTAAAAACCTGCAGACTGATGATGGAAAGGAATTCTACAACAACCTCTTTAAAAATCTAATGCGGAAGCATGCAATTAATCATTACTCTACGTACAGTTTCCTCAAAGCATCAATAGTGGAACGATTTAACCGAACTCTGAAGGATATGATGTGGAAGGAATTCAGTTTTAATGGAACTTATCAGTGGATTGGTATGGTAAAGAAACTGCTTACTGAATACAACTCAAGAATACATCGAACTACAAAAATGAGACCACGTGATATCAACATCTCCAATGAGAAACAACTGCTTTCAACTGTATATAATCATATAAAATTGTTGTTCCTGCAAAATATAAAGTTGGAGATTTTGTATGCATCAGCAAATACAAGCACATATTTGAGAAAGGCTATACACCAAACTGAACAGCTGAGATTTTTAAAATTATTAAAGTTCAAAACACAAATCCCATCACATATCGTCTGGAAGATTATCAAGGAAATCCTATCAAAGGAGGCTTTTATGAATTGGAGCTGCTGAAAGTTAAACAGCCAAACCTATATCTCGCAGAGAAAATCTTAAAGAAGAGTGGAGATAAAGCTTACGTTAAATGGCTCAGATTTTCATCAAAACACAATTCTTGGATTAATAAAAAAGATGTTTTATAATTTGTTGAAGAAACAACTATAATAGAATTTAAAAATAAATTTATAATTAAAATATCTTAGACTGTACTACAATTAAAACAAAGTACTTAAATAAATGAAACTAAAACTATAATACATGTTTTTATTTACAATAATGAGCTTATATTTCTATACTTTCCATGCCTGTTCCTTGTTGCTCTGAAACTGAACTTTCTGTGCTTGTTCCTTGTTGCTCTGGTGGAATTGAGTAATGTCCCCATGGTAGAGTATCCGTTGTACCACTCAAAATATATCGCTTGTTATCATGTGGACTTAAAGCTATCTTCTTTTGGTTGATGGTGTAGACATTGTGGTTATGCGATCGTATGCATCTCTGATTTGCAGAAAAAGCTGCTTGTTGTTCAGGCATTCAACGTAGTCTTGGAACTTTATATGCCTCTGAACAACATTTCTTTATTCCCTTGGCTTTTTTACAGTTTTACCATCATTTATGCGTAGGCTATACATTTTCGAGCGGAGGCCTGCAAATTCACACATGATTTTCCGTTCAGCTCATCCTTCATAAGACCAGGAATTTTTTATTCATAAGCGGTATATTGAAGTTATTATTTACAGGGTAATCACTTGTATCGAATTTATCAATATTTTCAGCCATAAAGTCATATATGTTTCTCTCTTCAATTTCATATTAGGGAGTCTGTATCGGTATACATGACTTTACATTTATCATCAAACTCGCGCTGCATAAAACTGTAATGGAAGTCGTAGACGCATGTTTTTGAAATTTCTAAGACTGCCATGCCGATATAGAGTGGCTTATTAAACAACATTTTCAATTTCGTTAATTCCACAGCAACTAAATTCTCGTCAAATATTTTCGTACTGTGGAAGTTTGGAGCTGCAATCAGAGCTTTGGCACCATGTCGGCCTTCCCACTTTACGCAAAGCTTGATGTCACTATACTTGCGTACATTTTACACGGTTTTACCAAACGCAGCATTATTCAACTTTTTATAGCTGTCTTTTTCATGATCGCTGGTAGCCTGTTTCCGTTTGCAGGTATTCAAATCAATGTATGGTTTAAGCCAAGCTGACTGGTTGAATTGCAGGATCCGGTGCACTTTTTTTAGGATGAGGCCATGTGATAAGCATTGCTTCAAATTTCGATAATGTATAATATATTTTTCTTTATGGTGTAATGTTGTTAATAGTTTTTCTAATTTTGAACCTGGTGGTGCTGTATGCTCAGAGCAAAACGGTAAGTCTTTATGCTTATCATGCAGATGTGGTGGATAGTCTAAATCAATTTCGAGTATGTATCCAGTTGGTGAATCATCAGGAATTTGGAAAACATCAATATCGAGACTATCAGCCCATCTGATACCTCCGGTAGGTAAATGTTGTGACATGGCCCATCCATAAAGGTTGTTAACATCATAATATATTAAGTATTTTTGTTTTTCATCTGGGTTAAAATCATCCATATATTTATTGTTGGCTTTACTGTATCTATCGGAACATTGGCTTATACCTCCTCGAATACCTTTCTCTACGAATAGCAGTAAGTCAACATCAGTTATCAGCTCCAGTTTCACTTTGGTATATTTTAACATTGCATCCCATGTTAGACCTGGCATGGTGTAATAATGTACAGGATCTAAATTGTACGTCTTCATGCACACTTCTCGAAAGTTCTCAAACACATCAGCCAATAGAAGGACATCAGTTTTCAGGTATAGATCGGAATATTCGCCAAGTGTCTGTATTTCAAATGTCCTCCACACCTTTTCTGCGCGGCTGTAGTCCACAGCAGATATATCACTGTCAGTCATTTTATTATAGAATTGTTCCTGTGCCGGTAAGTGTTGGAAATCCAATTTTTCCCAATCGTCCACGAAGTCGTATGGGAAGACACCTTTGCGCGTAAGTAGTTTAAAGTCATCATCATCCAATTCCTGCCATACAACGGAAGGAATCGATGAATCTGAATTTGATATGACTGCCTTCAACGTGCTATGAAAAAATGAATTGAATTATGGTTCTCAGTTACCTGTTAAGTGGCAATGGTCTCGGACTCGCTCCTCATCGGCTACAAACGTTTTTTCACATATATGGCAGCAAGTATTTTCCATATGTGAACGCCGTTCCTCTTCAGTTAGGGGTTGCATTGGTCTGATGTTCAGCTTTTCCTGTACAGCTATGGAGACAATTTTTTGCAATTCTAATGCAAACCATTGTTGACAGTCCTTTCCTCGGTATGCTCTGTAATATGAGAGCTTAGCATCATGTTTGCAGTGGAAATAGAATCCTATGCTATGGACTTCATGTTCCTGGATTCGCTGTGTATTTTGATCGTTTCCCTGAATCGGCTTCAATATTGATTCACGATCAGCATACACACACAACGGGACTGGATTCTTATGGTTATAATTCTTATATTCCAACCATTTCTTTTCCTCTGAGGGAAACATAGTGGTTTTGTTTCTCGCATTCTGGAGTGTGTGATGTTAATTTTTCTTCAGAGTAAAAGTAGAACAAACGTCTGTCGCATATATGCCTTTTAGCACGATTTTTCGAAGTTTGCTTCGATATGAGTCGGGAAAGATCTTTAATCAAGCAGAAATGATATCTGCCAGCATCATAATCATCATCATCATCATCATCCATATGATCTTCATCATCATCATCATCATCCTGATCATAGTCATCTTGAATCATTAAGAGATATACATGTCGCTCCATCCTGTGTTTCGTAAGTCTAACTGGAACTGTGTTGAAGAAACGCTCTTTCCCTAGGATGAATACGTTTACTGATATCTCGTTCTGGTCTTCAAATTGCGTAATTTGCTTAAGTGTAATGGGAAATGTTACCCCAGTTAAATTTAGTACTGTAGAGTATTGCGGATACGATGAGATCCTTTCAGAATGACCATTTGTAGGATATAGCGCTGATGTAACCGCCCATGCGAAACATGATTCATCACTATTTTGTACATTGATGCAAGCTTTCTTTGATGCAATCTCCTTTGGTAGGGGTATATACGAAGATCCTCGGAGCTGTTCAAACTTGTTGATGTGTGCTGCTAAATGAATTATAGAGTGCAGCGCACAGCCGCTGTCTTTTTCCTGGAATTCTTCCAGCTGAGTGTGTATTGGTTCCAAAATATTTGATTTAAACCACTCCTCTAAATTATCATCTGCGCTAATTGGAGCAGTTCTCGCTTGAAAATATTTAATGTCTTTTATAATTTCATTGTCACCAGTTTCTTTAACAAATTCACCGCAAAACGTTGTAGAAACTTTAATATTAAAATAATGTTTTAAGGTATTTTTAACACGACGCGTAAATAATTTGGCAACGTCTTGCATAGATAGCTTCGGCTCGATATGTTTTAAATTTGCAATAACACCTTGTCGAATTCTGCATGCGAACGCTGTTTTTATTTCCTCCCACTTTACAAAATCACTTCTTCTTACGCGAGTAATTCCTCCACCTCGACGGGGAGTTCTCAATAGTGCTCTCAATGCTTTAATTTGCTCGAGACAGCTCTCGAAATGTCGTTTCCTAGCACTCTTATTGCACTTCCGAAATGCAACTTGAAATTTATGTATGTTTCTATTGCACTTTTTAACAATATAGTCTTTATTGACTGAATTTTTTAAACACTCCATCACATCTTTTCGTAAATTTTCAATTATTGAAAAACTGTTATTTACTAACACCGAAGACATTTTTAATTTGTTTATAATTTAAACTAACACTGAGACTTACTGAAACTGAATGATGGCTTCTAGGGGTTAGCTTGCGCTTTTACAGGAAGTGAAGTGGTATCAAATTACATAAGGATGGCTCATTCTATTAAATTTGTTTACACAGGTGTGCATGACTCATACAACTTAAATGCGAATTTGTAAACAGGAAGTGGGGTGATATCAAATTACATAAGGATGGCTCATTCCATTAAATTTGTTTACACAGGTGTGCATGACTCATTCAACTTAAATGCGAATTTGTAAACGAAAGTGGGGTGATATCAAATTACATGAGGATGACTTTAATCAGCTGCGCGGAATGGTTACAACAGGATTAAACTTTGTTTTGGAAGATTGCTTATAAATTAAGGAGCTGAATCAAATTCACTATCAGTTTCATTCCGGTGTTCAAACAAATAGGAAGCAAGGAGAAAATAATAATAATAATGCTAAACGCAATGGTTGAATTAAAGAAGTTGGAGCAGTACCAACCGTCACTGAAAACCTGCCAAATGGAGTTGGATAAAGAGTACAAGATTATTGGAGCGAGAAGGTGTACAACTACATTTGGAGCTCGTGTAGTTCTGGATTTGGAAAATTATCAACTATTTCTTCCATCACGATATAACACAATTTCGGACTATACTTTGAGTAAAATAAATGCCCAGGCAGATTTCTCGGTGATTAACAGAGGACCTATCGGGCGATCATATAAAATTGAATTTATTCAGAATGATGTTAATTTGTATCCAATTAATTATTATATTCGTTAAATAAAAAAATAAATAATGTGAAACTAGTTTTTATTATTAGTCGTGATAATGAAAGTTACGTTTAATACTAGTGCTTCACGAGTTTATATGATTGATTGTGAACCCAGAAAAGGATCAATGGAGACATATGCTCTGGATCGCTTTCGCTTCAGAGATAGGATTAATAGAACTTCAGATATATTGTTGCCAATTTTGGATATGAAGCACAGAGAAAAAGTTTATAATTTAAGATTTAATTATGCGAATACACTCCTAGATGCAAAAACCATTGTTTACTTTACTTGGCAGTATCAAATTACCAGCCACCTGGCCAAAGAGGTTTTAATTTCTACTACTTCTTACAAGCAGCTGTGATCTATTTTTTAGATATCATGATCACTCTTGCCTTCTTAATCCGCAGTTGTTTTTTTTTTTCAGCAAAAGAAATTTTCAATACTCATCTAAGACAACATATCAGTTGTTGTTTTTTTTTTCAGCTATTGAGAATCTTTCAATTTGTTTACTTTACTCGGGTCTGTGAGAATTTTGTTTACATTATTCGACTGCGATTTTGTTTACATTATTCGGCTGTATGAATTGTATATGCAATGAATCAAATTAGGAGCATTACACCTGAAGATCAAAAATTAGGCCATTTCTTATCTAAGCCAACATATCTACCTACGCTAGTTGTAGTTGTTGCTAATTTAATAACATGGTACTGAATATCGCCTGGTAGAAAACATTTTGGTATGGCATAGTGTATGTATGTGTGTGTGTGTGTGTGTGTGTGCGTGAGTGTAAATTTCACTCAATTTGTTTACTTTACTCGGCTGCGATTTTGTTTACATTATTCGGAATTTGATTATCGGTCTGAAGACGAACATATCCAAGTCAACATACCTACCTACATTGGCTGCTGTTGATGGTATAAGTATACTCCTAAAAGAAAACTTCAAGATGATGTCAACTTTTCAGTCCAAAACCGACCTCAGCCCCTTCCCCTCCCCACCCACCTCCACAGAACCCACAGTGATCCATCAAAATAGTTTGAATTTTTCGGACACTTTTTGTATGGAAAAAGCGGGTCAGAACTCACATAGAACAACTACTGGATGCAGATTTTCTGCTTCATAATAAGGTGTATGAGGCACTATTTGCAAGGATCAAGGTTTGTTGATTGTTATGATTCCTTGTCCTGTAAGACGATGAGTGAGTAACTGTTTAGTATAAGATATATGTACTATAGTAGTTCCGGTTAAAGAGTACAGCCACCAATTTGGTCTACTGAGCTTAATTATTGTGTCCCTTGGGGGAATTTGAACCCTGAAACTATACTGTGGGTTTTCGTCCAGGGGGTTAAATAAAAGTTTGATGGTACATTCATCTGATTTTGTAGCCTTGGTGATTGGTGTATTCAGCTTATTGTTGTAATTGCTCTCGGTCAGCACTCAGCTCAAATCATAATTTATTGGTTGTGACAGTGCTTGACCGACGCAATTCACAACTCATTTCCCACGATACAAAGTATCGTTTTTTCAAGTGCGCAACGAACACTTAAAATTCTTTCCTCAGCGTATAATATACAAATTTTATAAAGAAGTAATCAATTTTTGTTCACTTCTTCGTTCTCCACTTGTGGTAACATTTTTTAAACAGTCGAATTACATCCTGTTGTCGCGATGAAGCGTGAAAGTTATTTTGCTGATAAGGCAAAGACGCGAGCAAATGATAATTTTCGAAGGCACAAATCGGAGAGTTTAGTAAAATCCTCAATCGGAGTCGGTCGAGTTTCGTAAAGTCTAGAATAATTTTCATTGAAAAGTTTATAAGTTTTAAAAAGTTAATTACAAAAAAACATTTAAAAGTTAATTACAATAAAGCCAAAAGATTAACACGCGATCGAGTGATTTTTATTTATTAACCACATTAAAGATTAATTTCAGAGAAACAAAAAAAGGAACGACGAAGACTGCGATAGATGCTGGACTCCGCCTTGGCGTTCTTCTCGAAGAAAAGAAAGCACGACGCCCCGGGCTTACAACAAATTGGTGGCAGCGGTACAGGATCCAAACAGCAGCAATTGCAGAAAATTGCAGGAATTGCCAATTAATTAACAGTCAACTATTCAACCAACGGATCGACATACAACACATTACTCACCTGGACCAGAAACGAGAATAACCACGAGATGCGCATGTACACATATGCAGAAAAGGTCAGAATTTAGAACTACATAAAAAAAATTGTACAGAAAATTGATCTTACTTTTTATAACATATATATATTTACATAATTTTGAATCAAAATGTAGAAATTTGAAAACAAAAAAATTATTTAATAGAAATAACAGGTGAAACATTGGCTAAATGGGTACTGATAATTAATTAGTGATGGTGAAGTGATTTTAATAATCTCATATCTTCGACTGACAATTCACTCAAAAAGCAATGATCTACTTTCTCGATGTAAAGAAACCTTGTATATTTTTTTCCCCTTTCTTTTGTGTTTAGGTGTTTGAATAATTAGTTACAATTAAGATCATGTATACAAGTTCCTCGATTAATGGAAAATAAAGGAGATGCGCATGTACACATATGTGTGGTTAACAATATAGTGATTTTATGATTTTTTATTGATACGATATGTGGCAATATTGGGAAATTTTATCGAAGATTGCATAAAGTTTCATATTTTTGATTTTAACCTTTATAAATCTTAAACGAGTACAATGAGTATAACAAGTGAATGATGGGGAAAACTGAAAAAAAAAAATTTTTATTTACGAAATTCTTCCATTTCTTTTGATTGTTGATTCTACCTTTTAATTTATAAATGAATATGACATATGGCAGTGAGTGATAAATTTATTTTCTATTAATAATCGAAGAAAAAAATTTTTTTTTGAAATTTTATTAATTCGCCTTGATGGTGAAGTTTGTGAAAGTGTTACTCTTTTTCCAGGAAGAATTGGACGAATTTTTCCTGTTATACGAAGCCCTTTACTTTTCTTAAGGAGCATTTCATATTGCCCTCCACGTTTTTTTGTGTTACAAAATTTTTTTTAAATACGCAATATCTGTGAATAAATAGCACCATACTATTTTTCTTACTTCATTGCCTTCGGCAAAATTCTTAATCTCAACTCTTAATACCAAATATATTTGTGGTCGTTCAAAAGTGTTTTCATTTACATACGTATGGCACTAAAGACAAAAGCTGGTTGTTTTTATTCTCTCCCAATCTAATCTGCTAGTGAAAAAGTCCCCTACGGTATTGAAATAAAATTTTTTAAAAAAAAGGTGTGTAATCTTCTACGAAGAAAAATCCAAGACAAAATAAAATTTTGAGTTTTTGCTTTTGAGACCTTAAATGAGTTTTCCATTTTTACATAAATCATCTAATTTGTGAAAATCCGTAATTACAAATAAAGCAACGCAAGTGAACTTGTGAAGCGTTGACTCTTCATCCTTTAATATTTGACTTATCTCAAAACGGAGGAAGCAGTCACACGAAGTGCTGCAGTCACACGAATTGAATTATTCGTCGAATTACCCTTCCACGCTATGGCGCCTGACCCTCCTTCTAATGAGCTTAAATTAAGCTTAAAAGATGTACATGACCTTATCCCAGAGTTTGACGGAAACCCAGAAGGTCTTAAAAAGTTTCTTGCTTGCAGCGACTTGTTGTTCTCCTCCACAAATCTGCTTCTGAAATGACTATATTCCTCAATTTCGTTAAGACTAGGCTCCAGGGCCCAGCTTTCGAACTAAAGCTGTATAAAACTCTAGATACTTGGAAGGAATTGGTACAAGAATTAAAAAACAATTTCAAAGAAGAAAAATCTAGAGCCGCCCTTCAAAGTGAAATAGCCCAAGCCAAACAACTACACAGAGAAACGGTGAAAGAATATGGTGAAAAGCTTTCTAAATTATTGTGGACTCTTAACTCGGTCACTTATTCTGATATAGAGGATCCAACCTGCGCGACTTCATTATCAATGAAAATCGTAAACTAGTGATAACTTCTTTTGAAGATGGTCTATAGAACCACAGTTTGAAGTTACTGGTAAAAGCGTTTGGTGGTAAAGACCTAAGGCAAGTAATAGCCTATGCAATAGCACATGCCTCAAGACTAGAAATTCATGCGGTACCTCTCAAAAATAGCACTAGACTTCCTCCAAAACAAACAGTGTTTTGTCGTGTATGTGAACGTTAAGGCCACACGGAACAGACATGCAACCGAAACACTCGCTTGCCCAACTTCTCGCCCAGAGAAATTAAGAAGGAAGTACAACGCATTATTTGTGCTTATTGCAAGAAACCAAACCACACTCTTGATGAATGTCGACAACGTAGATCCCGAAATAATCAATCACATTCTAGCAATTACCAGGGAAACGAACGTTACAGAAACCCCAGTGCCCAACGTGGTTATCCAAATACAACGTATACAAATAACTCAACCAATCATAACAATAAAAATAACCACAATGTACATTACTTTCCACATAGCGGTAGGACAAAAGCGGTTGAAAGTACTCCACGACTCGTTGAGACGGGAAACGAGAGCTCTCGGGAGGATACCCTCGGCAACCCATCCCGAATTATCTTCAAAGCCGACGTCCACAATCCTTAAATGAATACAATAAATACGCACCCCTTGTCATAAGCGTATCCCTAGACATAAGCAAGCATGGAACAACCATATGTATACCTTTTACCCCCTCACGAAAACCATACTCCATATTTTTAATCGACACGGGCGCGGATATCAGCTTAATTAGATATGAAACTAAACTCAAACAAAATACTACTCCTAAGGAGAAATGTACAATTACTACGATCACTGGAGAATCCGTAGTAACTAAAGCCAAAATCCCTGGAACGCTAGAATTCTCAAGGAAAATCTCTTTGCGTCACACTTTCCACATACTACCTAAAACATCAAACTTTATCCTGGATGGAATTCTGGGAAACGACTTTTTCAAAACCTACGGCTGTACAATAGACTACTGTAGAAATGAACTTATTATTAGACCTGACTTCGTACCAAAAAGCCTGACAAAAGGGCAATTACAATTGGTAAAACGTTTCTTCTAAGTTTTCGAACCCCAAATTTCAATCTGTCGAAGGTGGTCATAAAACGGCAATTAAAGCGAAGGAGCCTCAATCGAGAAGCAGATATCCAGAAACTATTGGCAAAATTCCTAAGCCAGAAACTTTTACGTCTAATTTAACAGACACGTTAAGCAAAGTTAAGGTCTTAGCTATACATGTTTGCCATTGGGATTTTCTTTCTCCAGTTGCTAGTCATCCGGTTATCTTTTGTTTAGTTAGTGATTGCTGGTATAACATTCCTGATATTCACTTGTTCATATGTTTTTGAATTAATTACGCTCAATGTATCAGGGTATCTCGCATTGTAATTGTTTAGGGAACCTTGTTATTTTACATGTATCTCATATATTTTATTCAACATAATTATTCCACCTAGTTCGGCAGTATCTATATCTATATTTATTGTATCTACTAATACAACTAATTTCTTTGTCTATATGCTATCGTTAATCTTAACATTTATTTTTGTATTCATACTAATTAAGACTCGTGAAATGTAAATCTCTGTAAAATCGAAATACCCAACGTCTGAGGACGTGGCCAAGCGGCCGGGGTTGAAAATAAATGACTTTTCTATTCTATTCTATTCTATGTCCCAACAGTGAGGCCTAAAGAGACCAAACATCCTTAGAGGATGAGCGTATCTGTATGAGACGAAACTCAGTTAAAGGAGAAAACAGAATCTGTCTCAAGGATTCTGTTATATCAAAGAAAAGGATCCAATGGGGTGTCTATCTTGGAGCGGCTGCAGTTGGAGCTATTCATAAAAAGGTTAAAGCATTAATTTTAAATACCAACGATCATGACATCGAAATAAAGCCCCACGAATTAGAAGTAGAACTAGAGGAGTTCAATAATTTTGATATAGCAAAAGCTAGCATGGAAGGCAATATAGTCAAAGATCGCTTACAACGACTGGCTAACTCTCTGAACCTCGAGTACTGTAACTTCGAAGAAAAAAATTCGATATTAGGAATATGTAGACAATATAGCGAATTATCCCATCTTGAAGGCGACCATCTAACCTTCACTGACGCCATTACCCATTAAAACCGCCTTTGTACAAGGTACCGTATCGACTTCCAGAGTCACATCGAAAGGAAACACACCGGCAGGTAGACGAAATGTTGCAGGATAACATAATTAGAAAGAGAGCTGACAGCTCCGGTTGTATGAAATGACGTTACTATAGGTGATGCATACCCACTTCCGAATATAACGGATATATTGGACCAGTTGGGTAAAAGCAAATACTTTAGCACTCTGGACCTCGCTAGTGGATTTCACCAGATTTTGGTCGATAACGAGGATAAACAGAAAATGGCGTTCAGTACTCCATTTGGGCATTACGAGTATAATCGAATACCATTTGGATTGAAGAACGCACCGGCAATTTTTCAGCGTCTAATGAACAATGTGCGGATACGACTGCAGGGCACACAGTGTTTCGTCTACGTCGACGACATAGTTATCTACGGATACGATCTACGCGAACACAACACAAGGTTGATCGTCCTAAACCGCCTAAAGGAATATAACTTGAAGTTACAGCCAGAAAAATGCCATTTCGTGAGAAAAGAGTTAATATACCTCGGGCATGTCATATCGAAAATGGGAATCCAATCGGATCCAAAAACAATACAAGTGGAGAAAACATACCCGAAAAAAAAAACAAAAGACGTCAATTCCTTCCTGGGATTTGCGGGCTATTACCGTCGGTTTATACCCGACTTCGCCAAAATGACGAAACCACTGAGGAGACTCTTAAAAAAGGACGTAGAGTTTCGCTGGGATGCGTTTTGTGATGAAGCTTTCAAGGCTCTCAAAAAGAAGCTCATCACCTCTCCAGTACTTGCATACCCAGACTTTGGCGAAGAATTCCTTGTAACCACCGACGCTAGCGACGTTGCATTGGGAGCCGTCTTATTCCAAGGAGAAATAGGTAAGGACAAGCCTATATTCTTCGCAAGCAGAACCTTGAATGCTGCTGAAACTAGATACACGACGACGGAAAAGGAATTGCTCGCCATAATATTTGCAGTAAAGCAGTTCCGTCCGTACATATATGGGCGACGATTTACGATACTAACTGACCACAGGCCTCTATAATGGCTCATGAACTTAAAAGAGCCAACATCATGATTGGCTCGTTGGAGAATTCTTCTGGAGGAACATGATTATAAAATAGTTTACAAACCTGGGAAGTCGAATTCAAACGCCGATGCTCTAAGCTGCATAAAAAATGAGGAAAACGAAAGTGACTCAGCAAAAACCTTAGGAAACGTTAGAGTAACTACCAGATCAAAAAGGAATGATCAAAAACCTTAAAAGAAAGACCTTTGCAGAAAAGTGAAAAGCTTTACAGCAAGAAAGAGCCTAACGACGTAGAATTTTATTTACAGGAAAGCAGTGATTCAATTCTTCGGGATAAATTCATTAATAATAAAATCATTATATTACCTCTTCTCAAAACGCACGAAGAAGCTGTCTTAAAAAAACTTATTAAGGCCTTTCGTAAGCCCGCTATGTGGGAGCTAAAGCCTTTTAAAGACAACTCTGATACATTTATTGTGGCTACGGCCGCCATTCCCGCACGATCTAACCGAGATCAAGATAACATTACAATTCCCTTCCAGAAACTTTATAATTTCTGCATAAAGCAGAGGATTGACAGAGTTGGACTAACTGTTCCGACAGTCGATCGCAATACGCTTGGGGTAATAAGATCGACAATAAAAGAAATTTTCAAAACTTCACATTACACTGTATATATATATGGACACTAAAGTATATATCGACGATAAAGACCGCATACCAGAATTATTGCTCGAGTACCACAACTCTCCACTAGGAGGACACCAGGGGATCTCTCGTACCCTAAAGAGTCTCAAAACTAAATACTATTGGCCAACGATGGTAAGAGACGTAAGAAATTTCGTTCGAAGGTGTCAGTCCTGCCAGAAAAACAAGCTTCAGAGAAACCCGCCTATACCGATGAAAATAACATCGACCAGTTCAAGACCGTTTGAACGGATAGTGGGTCCCCTTCCCGTCAGTTATGAAGGTAATAAATATTTAATGACATTTCAAGATGACCTGACGAAATTCTCTGACGTATTGCCAATTCCAAATGCTGAGGCACAAACCGTTGCCAGGTCAATCGTAGAAAAACTGGTTTGTCGTCATGGAATTCCCGAGCACATCCTTACAGACAGAGCTACTTTCTTAAGCGCTCTATTTAAGGCAGTCTGTAAATTAATGAAATCTAAGAAGATAAATACCTCCCCATATCACCCCCAAACGAACGGGGCGCTCGAAAGAAGCCAAAGGAGTCTTGCCGAGTATCTGCGAGACTATGTCAATCAAGATCCGCTTACATGGGGTACAGTGATACCATACTCCATGCTCGTGTATAATACCACACCTCACAGCTGTACAGGTTATAGTCCATACGAATTGCTGTATAATTTTCCTGCGAACATTTCAAACATCCTTACACAGAAACCACAGCTGACCTATAATTATGAGGATTACTCCAACGAAATGAAATCACGACAGCAACATGGCTACCAGATAGCTAAGGAAAAGCTAAACAAAAAAAAATGTAAATCTAAAAACTACTACGACAAAAATACCCAAGCAAAACACTTTAACTTAGGAGACAAAGTGCTTATTAGAAATCAAAAGTAGTTACGCTATGGCGTTTCTGCGACACTTTTTCCATACAAAAAGTGTCCGGAAATTTCAAACTATTTTGCTGGCTCTGGACTGGGTTCTGGGCCACTGAGGGGGATTCCGTCTAGTGGTATACGTCACAGGGTATGCCTGGAGAATTCCTTTCCTACCGTATGGCTGACCAGGAGATGACGCCAACCTTCTGTTTGATCTGGTCTTGGAGGCTACAATTTGACCTTTGACCTTTCCTGTGTCTGGGTGCTGGAGGTTGCCTGAGAGCTTTAGTGACAATATGTGATATCGGGGATGTATACTTGTCAGCTTGAGTTTGTTGTTAGTTGTTCACTTTAGTATGAGTGCCTGTGGTGTGTTGGGTTGGGCTGCTTGGTGGTTGAGTCTGGCTCACTTTTTCCATACAAAAAAGTGTCCGGAAATTTCAAACTATTTTGATGGATCACTGTGGCTGAAGCTCTAAACATTTGTGAAGGGGTGGGAAGCTTTATTGGTGCAGATTGCTGGTTAAGTTGATCTGGTCTTGGAGGCTACAATTTGACCTTGAGATGCCCCTCCTGTGTCTGCCTACTAGAGATTTTCTGAGAGCTTTAGTGGGAATATCTGATACAATGACTAGGACTGTCTGGGGCGTGTTGGATTGGGCTATGTTACCTGTACCAAGGCTTGGGTGGAATGTGTGTGTGTGTGTGTGTGTGTGTGTATGTGTGTGTGTGTGTGTGTGGCTTAAGTAATGATGTGAAATTCCCTAAGCGAGTTTATATCGGGGCTGTATACTTGTCAGCTTGAGTTTGTTATTAGTTGTTTACTTTAGTATATGTGCCTGTGGTATGTTGGGCTGGGCTACTTGGTGGCTGAGCAAACGTTACCTAAGGCGTGGATGCATGTGTGCAACTGTATATTTATGTGGATAAGAAATGTTATGAAATTCCCTAGTGAATTAGTGTAATTAGAATAAGTAATAATTCAAGTTAATCCTAGAATATTTTTCTTCATGCCAATAGATGCTAGAAGGTGTCAGTGGAGATCTTAGTCCTGGAGGTTGACAAAATTTTCATCAGAAATCTTCTACGGGCTATGGGTTTCGAAATATTAGCGATCTTATCTTTGCAGGTATAATTAATAGTAGTAATAATTCAAGTTAACCCTAGGATATTTTTTGTTTATGCCAATAGTATTAGTACTAGGAGGGTAAAATTTTCATTCAGAAATCCTCTACGGGCTATGGTTCGAGATATTAGCTATCTTACATTCTCAGGTGTAATTAATATTAGTAGCTGAAAAAACAACAACAACTATAACCTAAGTTGTGCATTAAAGATTTGATGATATTAATCTGTAGGTGCCTTTTATAAACATGATTGCACCATGTAGCCGTATATCTAAAAATAGATCAGGGAAGCTGGTTGGGGTGAATGTAGGTAGATATGTTGACTTAGACATGTAATGGAAATTAGTAAATGCTTAGTAATGCTTCTAATTTGATTCCTTGCATAAACAAATTCGTACAGTACAGTAAAATAAACAAATTCGCAGTCGAATAATGTAAACAAATTCGGACAGCGGCCAAGTAAAGTAAACAAATTGAGCGATTTATGACAGATTCCTAATTTCTTTAGTTGAAAACAACAACAACTGATATTAATTAATCTGTAGGATATGATGTCTTAGATGAGTAGTGGAAGTTATAATTGAATATTTCTTTTGCTAAAAAAACAACAACAACTATAACGTAAGTTGTGGATTAAAAATCTTTTATAAACAAGAGGGAACATGCTATGATATTCGATATCTAAAAATAGATCACGGCTGCTTCGGATGTTAAGAAACATGAAGTAATACAAATTAAAGCCTTATCAGAAAATTTTCGATGTAGGTGTTTGTATGTGTATGTATTGAAAATTCTTAGCTTATATGAAAAATTGTTTTTTAATTTCAATAAAATTTCTTTTTTGGGCAGGTTAAATTTAAAGTTTTGATTACCTATGATATCAATGTGAGGTGATACTAATATAGTATGATATGTTGTCTTAGAAGAGTAGTGAAAGTTCTATGGGTATAGCAAAAGACTTTTCATCAAATTTTTGATGATAAGGTGTAATGGCATGACCAGTCTTGCAGGTGGAGGTTGAGCGTGGGTACTGTAAGTTGTGTATATATTAATTGTGTTGTATATTAATCTAGTAGGATATGAAAGCTTTAGTGAAGAGCGTGGAAGAGGATAGTATTATGTGTTTACCTTTAAATCTTAAGTTAGGTTGAGAGTGGGTTAAATTAAAAGCATTGATTACAGAAGATAGTGCTATGATATAAGTAATGGAAATTGTATGGGAGCAGTAAAAGAATAATTTTTGGCTGTCAGGTGTAATGGCATGACTTAGTTCACATGAAGCTGATAAGAATATGATAATTTTATCTTCATACTATTGGGGGCAGGTACATTGTTTACTTACCATTAAGTTGAGAGTGGGTTAAATTAAAAGCTTTAATAGACGAACGCTGTGTTATGATATTAATGTGGTATGATATGTTGTCTGAGGTGAGTAGTGGAAGTTGTATGGGAGCTATGTCCATAGTGAAGATCGTGGTGGTGGGTTGAGAGTAGGTACTGTAAGTTATGTATTAAGTTAAAAGTTTTGCTGGATGGTGTTTGACATTTATCTCCTCGAAATGGTGTTGTATGAGTATCAGGAAGGTTGAAAAAAGTTGATAATGCTTCAAGTTCAATAGTGAAGACCGCGATGTTGAGAGTGGGTATTTGGAATGATATAACTCTAGTAGGATATCTTACCACATTTGAAAAAAATTACATAATATGATTAAGAAAGCTTCATGATATATATCAAAAGTGATCCCAATGGATTACATAAGGAAAGTATGTTCACTTCATCTGCAAACAACAAATATGGCTGAAAGCGACACACGGTGTGAGCAAAAATCATTCTTGCTTCAATTATCACTATTAAGTGATGTGTGCCGCAGAAAATATATTAAGTCTAGCCTAGTCTAAAATATGTATTGTAAATAAAAATTGTATCATGGTTATAATGCCATTTATTGAAATAATTTGTTTTAATTGTATTATAGCTTAAGTCTAAAATCTTTTTTTCTTTAGTTCAGCAAGGCCAGGATTTCATAGATATAGATTGATCCTTATATTGAATATTCCTTATGCCTTTACACCAATGTGGCGTTAAAAGGTTCATGGTGCACCACTTTCACAAATAACATCTCTCCATCTTTACTTTTTGCGATCTTTGTTGGAATATCCTGATTTTTCGACCTGTTGGTAGGGGACAGTCGACTCGTTTTTGGATGAAAAACTTTCTTCTTTATTTCTGGAAAGCATCGATTTCATAGATGTAGACTGAGCCTTATATGAATATTCTTTACTCCTTTCATCCGTAGGCTTTAGAAGGTTTGTAGTGTCCTTAGAGCTCATGTTGAAATTATTGCGTAATTAGCTTGCCAAGAAACAGTGATCTGTTTGGCTAAAGAGCAAAATATCAATTGCAAAAACAAGTTATGAAACTACTATTTATATGGATTTGGCACATTGTCTTGACCTCTGACGTCACCTTAACCTTTGAAACCGAAAGTGTCTGCTCTTGGGTTCACTTGGATGATGAGTAGTGCAAAAGTTGTATGGAAGATTATAATTAATAATCTTACAGGTGGAAGAAAATTTTATAAGAATCTGGTAACTGCATTTCCTTATAAACCTTATATAAATTCATATGTGACCAAACCGAGCTATAGATTTTTGTTCTAGATGAATGCACATTATATATAATATCTGAAAATAGATAGCAGCAAAATGAAAGGCTATAAGAATTTGGTTGCAGTATATTCTATACAAAATCTAATAACCATAAGAAAAATTTTATAAGAATCTGATACCATGCTCAGTTCACAATTTAAAAAGTAGAAGAAAATTGTATAAGAATCTGGTAATAGTATGTTCCATACTAAATCTAACAAGCGAAAGAAAATTTTATAAGAATCTGGTAAGAATCCGGTAACAGTATGTTCCATACAAAATTTAACAGGCAGAAGAAAATTTTATTAGAATCTTGTAACAGTATGTTCCAAAGAAAAATCCAAGATTTTATGCATTTCCTGATGTGTAAGCCTTATATAAATCCATATGTTCTATATAAAAAATCGGTATATAAATATCTGTTAAAAAATTAGTTAGGGTATATAGTGATTTTAAAAAATTCATATCTCCAAAACGGTGCCGAGAACCAAAATCCAAAATCTACTAGGTAGCAGACAATTTTATAAGAATCTGGTATGTTCTATGCAAAATCTAAAAGGGGAAGGGAAAATTGCACGAGAGTTTGGTTAGTGGTTAGTGTATTCCCGAATGCTGAACTGTTAAGATGGATATTGAGGAGTTTTTAGGAGAATATAATAACATTTTACTCGATGAGCATAAGAAACAAATTCAAGAATGCTATAACTTTTTAAAATTATATGAAAATATTGAAAAAGTCGAGTCAAAATTTGGTGAACACTTTATAAGCTGCCCTTGGTCAAGAGATGATTCAACGGATGGACCAGATACATGTGTATGTTGTGGTGTTGCTAGATGCCTAAAACAAGCTGTGAAGCTATATAAATTCTACCAAACATTGACAAAAAGTAATTACGAGGCATGCCTTAAAAAGTGCGATTTAACTTAGCACTAGAAATTCTCATTTTGTATACTTGGAGAGCCCATAAAGGATCATGTAAACTTACACTGTATGCAGATGCTGATTTCAACAACAGATTCATCAAACACAGGAAATTTTGATTACATACAGCTCTGTACCATAAGATTATAAGAATTAATACTTTTTAATTTTTAATAAATGATGTTTTATATATGGCCTTCTTTTTATTCAATTTCCCATACTAAGTCCGGAACTCCCGAATAATGTTTGACCACTACAACGGGTGGTGGTGGTAGCGGTGGGTGGTGGTGGTGGGTGGTGGTGGTGGGTGGTGGTGGGTGGTGGTGGGTGGTGGTGGGTGGTGGTGGTGGGTGGTGGTGGTTGGTGGTGGTGGTGGGTGGTGGTGGGTGATGGTGGTATTGGTTGTGGTGGTGGCTGCCTGGTCTTGGTATGGTGCTTGAAACGGATATTTGACGCGGGGTCGACCCTTCTATCTGCGGATGAGCTGAAAAAGCTGTTTTAAAAGCTGTTAAGCTGTTATTAGAGCTGTTTAAAAGCTGTTAAGCTGTTATCTGAGCTGCTTTAAAACCTGTTAAGCTGTTATCAGACCTGTTTTATAAGCTGTTAAGCTGTTATCAGACCTGTTTTAAAAGCTGTTAAGCTGTTATCAGACCTGTTTTAAAAGCTGTTAAGCTGTTATCAGACCTGTTTTATAAGCTGTTATGCTGTTATCAGAGCTGTTTTAAAAGCTGTTAAGCTGTTATCAGAAGCTGTTAAGCTGTTATCAGAGCTGTTTTAAAAGCTGTTAAGCTGGTTTGGAAAGCTGTTAAGCTGTTATCAGAGCTGTTTTAAAAGCTGTTAAAACAGCTCTGATAACAGCTTAACAGCTTCTGATAACAGCTTAACAGCTTTTAAAACAGCTCTGATAACAGCTTAACAGCTTTTAAAACAGGTCTGATAACAGCTTAACAGCTTATAAAACAGGTCTGATAACAGCTTAACAGCTTTTAAAACAGGTCTGATAACAGCTTAACAGCTTATAAAATAGGTCTGATAACAGCTTAACAGCTTTTAAAACAGCTCAGATAACAGCTTAACAGCTTTTAAACAGCTCTAATAACAGCTTAACAGCTTTTAAAACAGCTCTGATAACAGCTTAACAGCTTTTCAAACAGCTCTGATAACAGCTTAACAGCTTATAAAACAGCTTTTTCAGCTCATCCGCAGATAGAAGGGTCGACCACGCGTCAAATATCCGTTTCAAGCACCATACCAAGACCAGGCAGCCACCACCACAACCAATACCACCATCACCCACCACCACCCACCACCACCACCAACCACCACCACCCACCACCACCACACACCACCACCCACCACCACCCACCACCACCACCCACCACCACCACCCACCGCTACCACCACCACCCGTTGTAGTGGTCAAACATTATTCGGGAGTTCCGGACTTAGTATGGGAAATTGAATAAAAAGAAGGCCATATATAAAACATCATTTATTAAAAATTAAAAAGTATTAATTCTTATAATCTTATGGTACAGAGCTGTATGTAATCAAAGTTTCCTGTGTTTGATGAATCTGTTGTTGAAATCAGCATCTGCATACAGTGTAAGTTTACATGATCCTTTATGGGCTCTCCAAGTATACAAAATGAGAATTTCTAGTGCTAAGTTAAATCGCACTTTTTAAGGCATGCCTCGTAATTACTTTTTGTCAATGTTTGGTAGAATTTATATAGCTTCACAGCTTGTTTTAGGCATCTAGCAACACCACAACATACACATGTATCTGGTCCATCCGTTGAATCATCTCTTGACCAAGGGCAGCTTATAAAGTGTTCACCAAATTTTGACTCGACTTTTTCAATATTTTCATATAATTTTAAAAAGTTATAGCATTCTTGAATTTGTTTCTTATGCTCATCGAGTAAAATGTTATTATATTCTCCTAAAAACTCCTCAATATCCATCTTAACAGTTCAGCATTCGGGAATACACTAACCACTAACCAAACTCTCGTGCAATTTTCCCTTCCCCTTTTAGATTTTGTATAGAACATACCAGATTCTTATAAAATTGTCTGCTACCTAGTAGATTTTGGATTTTGGTTCTCGGCACCGTTTTGGAGATATGAATTTTTTAAAATCACTATATACCCTAACTAATTTTTTAACAGATATTTATATACCGATTTTTTATATAGAACATATGGATTTATATAAGGCTTACACATCAGGAAATGCATAAAATCTTGGATTTTTCTTTGGAACATACTGTTACAAGATTCTAATAAAATTTTCTTCTGCCTGTTAAATTTTGTATGGAACATACTGTTACCGGATTCTTACCAGATTCTTATAAAATTTTCTTTCGCTTGTTAGATTTAGTATGGAACATACTATTACCAGATTCTTATACAATTTTCTTCTACTTTTTAAATTGTGAACTGAGCATGGTATCAGATTCTTATAAAATTTTTCTTATGGTTATTAGATTTTGTATAGAATATACTGCAACCAAATTCTTATAGCCTTTCATTTTGCTGCTATCTATTTTCAGATATTATATATAATGTGCATTCATCTAGAACAAAAATCTATAGCTCGGTTTGGTCACATATGAATTTATATAAGGTTTATAAGGAAATGCAGTTACCAGATTCTTATAAAATTTTCTTCCACCTGTAAGATTATTAATTATAATCTTCCATACAACTTGCACTACTCATCATCCAAGTGAACCCAAGAGCAGACACTTTCGGTTTCAAAGGTTAAGGTGACGTCAGAGGTCAAGACAATGTGCCAAATCCATATAAATAGTAGTTTCATAACTTGTTTTTGCAATTGATATTTTGCTCTTTAGCCAAACAGATCACTGTTTCTTGGCAAGCTAATTACGCAATAATTTCAACATGAGCTCTAAGGACACTACAAACCTTCTAAAGCCTACGGATGAAAGGAGTAAAGAATATTCATATAAGGCTCAGTCTACATCTATGAAATCGATGCTTTCCAGAAATAAAGAAGAAAGTTTTTCATCCAAAAACGAGTCGACTGTCCCCTACCAACAGGTCGAAAAATCAGGATATTCCAACAAAGATCGCAAAAAGTAAAGATGGAGAGATGTTATTTGTGAAAGTGGTGCACCATGAACCTTTTAACGCCACATTGGTGTAAAGGCATAAGGAATATTCAATATAAGGATCAATCTATATCTATGAAATCCTGGCCTTGCTGAACTAAAGAAAAAAAGATTTTAGACTTAAGCTATAATACAATTAAAACAAATTATTTCAATAAATGGCATTATAACCATGATACAATTTTTATTTACAATACATATTTTAGACTAGGCTAGACTTAATATATTTTCTGCGGCACACATCACTTAATAGTGATAATTGAAGCAAGAATGATTTTTGCTCACACCGTGTGTCGCTTTCAGCCATATTTGTTGTTTGCAGATGAAGTGAACATACTTTCCTTATGTAATCCATTGGGATCACTTTTGATATATATCATGAAGCTTTCTTAATCATATTATGTAATTTTTTTCAAATGTGGTAAGATATCCTACTAGAGTTATATCATTCCAAATACCCACTCTCAACATCGCGGTCTTCACTATTGAACTTGAAGCATTATCAACTTTTTTCAACCTTCCTGATACTCATACAACACCATTTCGAGGAGATAAATGCCAAACACCATCCAGCAAAACTTTTAACTTAATACATAACTTACAGTACCTACTCTCAACCCACCACCACGATCTTCACTATGGACATGGAGAATTATCATATATCCAGCGAGATTGCTGATTAGGATTTTACTGCTTATTCATAGCTCCCATACAACTTCCACTACTCACCTCAGACAACATATCATACCACATTAATATCATAACACAGCGTTCGTCTATTAAAGCTTTTAATTTAACCCACTCTCAACTTAATGGTAAGTAAACAATGTACCTGCCCCCAATAGTATGAAGATAAAATTATCATATTCTTATCAGCTTCATGTGAACTAAGTCATGCCATTACACCTGACAGCCAAAAATTATTCTTTTACTGCTCCCATACAATTTCCATTACTTATATCATAGCACTATCTTCTGTAATCAATGCTTTTAATTTAACCCACTCTCAACCTAACTTAAGATTTAAAGGTAAACACATAATACTATCCTCTTCCACGCTCTTCACTAAAGCTTTCATATCCTACTAGATTAATATACAACACAATTAATATATACACAACTTACAGTACCCACGCTCAACCTCCACCTGCAAGACTGGTCATGCCATTACACCTTATCATCAAAAATTTGATGAAAAGTCTTTTGCTATACCCATAGAACTTTCACTACTCTTCTAAGACAACATATCATACTATATTAGTATCACCTCACATTGATATCATAGGTAATCAAAACTTTAAATTTAACCTGCCCAAAAAAGAAATTTTATTGAAATTAAAAAACAATTTTTCATATAAGCTAAGAATTTTCAATACATACACATACAAACACCTACATCGAAAATTTTCTGATAAGGCTTTAATTTCTATTACTTCATGTTTCTTAACATCCGAAGCAGCCGTGATCTATTTTTAGATATCGAATATCATAGCATGTTCCCTCTTGTTTATAAAAGATTTTTAATCCACAACTTACGTTATAGTTGTTGTTGTTTTTTTAGCAAAAGAAATATTCAATTATAACTTCCACTACTCATCTAAGACATCATATCCTACAGATTAATTAATATCAGTTGTTGTTGTTTTCAACTAAAGAAATTAGGAATCTGTCATAAATCGCTCAATTTGTTTACTTTACTCGGCCGCTGTCCGAATTTGTTTACATTATTCGACTGCGAATTTGTTTATTTTACTGTACTGTACGAATTTGTTTATGCAAGGAATCAAATTAGAAGCATTACACCTGAAGAGCAAAATTAAGCATTTACTAATTTCCATTACATGTCTAAGTCAACATATCTACCTACATTCACCCCAACCAGCTTCGCCTGATCTATTTTTAGATATATGGCTACATGGTGCAATCATGTTTATAAAAGGCACCTACAGATTAATATCATCAAATCTTTAATGCACAACTTAGGTTATAGTTGTTGTTGTTTTTTCAGCTACTAATATTAATTACACCTGAGAATGTAAGATAGCTAATATCTCGAACCATAGCCCGTAGAGGATTTCTGAATGAAAATTTTACCCTCCTAGTACTAATACTATTGGCATAAACAAAAAATATCCTAGGGTTAACTTGAATTATTACTACTATTAATTATACCTGCAAAGATAAGATCGCTAATATTTCGAAACCCATAGCCCGTAGAAGATTTCTGATGAAAATTTTGTCAACCTCCAGGACTAAGATCTCCACTGACACCTTCTAGCATCTATTGGCATGAAGAAAAATATTCTAGGATTAACTTGAATTATTACTTATTCTAATTACACTAATTCACTAGGGAATTTCATAACATTTCTTATCCACATAAATATACAGTTGCACACATGCATCCACGCCTTAGGTAACGTTTGTTCAGCCACCAAGTAGCCCAGCCCAACATACCACAGGCACACATACTAAAGTAAACAACTAATAACAAACTCAAGCTGACAAGTATACAGCCCCGATATAAACTCGCTTAGGGCATTTCACATCATTACTTAAGCCACACACACACACACACATACACACACACACACACACACACACACACACACATTCCACCCAAGCCTTGATACAGGTAACATAGCCCAATCCAACACGCCCCAGACAGTCCTAGTCATTGTATCAGATATTCCCACTAAAGCTCTCAGAAAATCTCTAGTAGGCAGACACAGGAGGGGCATCTCAAGGTCAAATTGTAGCCTCCAAGACCAGATCAACTTAACCAGCAATCTGCACCAATAAAGCTTCCCACCCCTTCACAAATGTTTAGAGCTTCAGCCACAGTGATCCATCAAAATAGTTTGAAATTTCCGGACACTTTTTTGTATGGAAAAAGTGAGCCAGACTCAACCACCAAGTAGCCCAACCCAACACACCACAGGCACTCATACTAAAGTGAACAACTAACAACAAACTCAAGCTGACAAGTATACATCCCCGATATCACATATTGTCACTAAAGCTCTCAGGCAACCTCCAGCACCCAGACACAGGAAAGGTCAAAGGTCAAATTGTAGCCTCCAAGACCAGATCAAACAAAAGGTTGGCGTCATCTCCTGGTCAGCCATACGGTAGGAAAGGAATTCTCCAGGCATACCCTGTGACGTATACCACTAGACGGAATCCCCCTCAGTGGCCCAGAACCCAGTCCAGAGCCAGCAAAATAGTTTGAAATTTCCGGACACTTTTTGTATGGAAAAAGTGTCGCAGAAACGCCATAGCGTAACTA
Source organism: Dioctria rufipes (assembly GCA_963924295.1). Taxonomy (NCBI): domain Eukaryota; kingdom Metazoa; phylum Arthropoda; class Insecta; order Diptera; family Asilidae; genus Dioctria; species Dioctria rufipes. The sequence goes on along the minus strand of OZ002742.1, from coordinate 150,489,346 downwards.
CTATCAAACAAGAAAAAACAAGTTTTCTGAACTCTGGAATGGACCTTTTGAGATCACCCAGGTCCTATCAACAGAAAATTCGATAATAAAGTTCGGAAAATGAGATAAGATTGTACACAATAATGATTTAAAATTATTCATTGAATAATAACAAACCTGGGAGAGCGGTGTCAATAACATTTTACAAGTAAAACTTTTCTCTTACCTAACTGCTTTATGTGTCAACCTGCATAAACCAAAACGCTAAACAATTTCACTCCCCCACACGATTATATTCCCATTTGCAATAAAAAATACATATCTCTTATACATGCATACTACGTTCCCGTAAGACTAACAACATCACTTCCTTTGAGATTTTATACGTCGGGACCTTGCTCCTGAACGTTATCTCCACATATGGGAGCGAGCTTGTTATCACTCCTATTAAACAGAATCCTGGAATTTACTTCGGGGAATTGGGGAAATTAGAACTGTATTCCAACGAATGGCAAGTTCTGGTATATTATGACCTCAAGAGTCTGGCTCAAGCTTTGCGTTACATGGGCAGATACGTAGATCAAGTAAATGACTTCTGCAAACTTCTCACAGATGAACCAAACCTCGCCATAATCTGTAGTGGAACTGTGTCTGAAATGAATCACCTCATGAGTGACATCACACAAAAGTATAGCTTACTTAAGAGCAAAGATAGGCAAAAACGCGGCCTATTTGACGCAATCGGGATTATTAGTAAAACCTTGTTCGGAACACTTAACGAAGAGGATGCTAAATGTTATGACAAGCAAATTGACAAGTTAAATTACAACGAGAGTCACTTGCTTTCATTAATAAAAAATCAATCTTTTATACTAGAAACCACAGTAAATGTGTTCAACAAATCGCAGGCCTCAATAAACGATCAACTCTCAGCTCTAAATGCCAGACTCACCAAGGTAAAAATGATGATGAATCAACTAATAAACGCGACCCACGACAATCGCATTATTGCAGAAATGGAGTCGCTCACATCTTTAACCACATTGATCATTATCAGGTACCAAAACATAGTCAACACAATAGTTGGCCTAGTTACCGATGTTCGACACGGTAAGCCACATCCAACCGTAGTAACACCTGAACAATTAGAGTTAATTCTATCTACGATACGAAAGCAGATCCCAGCGATACTCGTTTATCCGCGTCTCTAAAAGATGGTAATCTGTTATCCTTGTATCGTATAAGCCAAATGAGCACTTCCATCGTGAGTGATAGAATTTTGTACGAGTTTAAAATTCCCTTACCATATAAAGAGAATTACCAACTTTATAAGGTTATAACTTTACCTACCATACACCAGGATAAGCTAGCTTTCATACAACCTACTATAAACTACCTTGTCATAGACTATGGAAAGGAACACTATTACGATTTAACATCGGAAGAACTAGGAAATTGTATAACAGAGGATCATCTACAATACTTGTGCCGAATCCTACAACCCATATTCAATGTGAAGTCCGACAGCCAGTTGTGTGAACTACCACTAATAAAAAGAAAAAATTCCATATCACGCACCTGTAATATCAGACAATCAGATCATAAAACAATATGGATCCAGTTGTCTCAGGCAAATAAATGGCTTTTCTCAACTACCGAAAACCTGACCCTAGATTCGATATGCCAAGACACAATAAAACATTACACTATATCCGAAGTCGGAATTATAGAACTTCCAGGCAACTGTTATTTACGTACGTCAGAACTAACCATAAGAGGCTATACTAGTAAGTCAACCCAATCAAAAAACTCATACATACCACCCAATAACATTTCGATACTTCTACACAACTGCACCGGAAACTACCTAAACTACTCTGATAAAGTAGCTGTAGTAAAATACGTTTCAAATGGGGACCTTACGGCAATCTCCGATCAGATCAATATCTTAAAGAAAGAAGAAGAAGAAGTGGAAAATCTCCCATTGGATCCACATACGATACACCATTATTCACTGATATACTTCCTACTTTTTGGAATGGTCTTGCTCGTGGCCTATTATATGTATATATAAAGGTATCTAGCAGCTTAATGCTGAATAAGCCCAACTCGACCGGAACAAGACCGGAGAATGAACAGGTCACAGTCGATCAACCTGTAGTTTTTACATTTGCATCAAACGAATAAGTACAAAAACAAAAAAAAAACCTAAATGTGTGTGCCATGCAAGATCTCTTTATAAAAAAAAAATTTAAACTTACCTTACGTATTGGTAAAAGTTAAGAAAACCTTTTGTAGTTTTTATACTTTCATAATATAGTCTTTATAAAAAAAAAAAAAAAATTAAACGTACCTTACATATTGGTAAAAGTTAAGAAAACCTTTTGTAGTTTTTATCCTTTCATAATATAGTCTTTATAAAAAAAAAAAATTTTAAACTTACCTTAAATACTGGTAAAAGTTAAGAAAGTCTTTGTAGTTTTTATAGCATAATTTTTATAAAAGAAAAAAAAAATGAAAATGAACTTACCTTTAATTTTTGCAAGATAGGAAAAATTTTAATTCTTGCTTTGCTTTACACATTGGTAACATCCAACATTTTTGTTAAAGCGAGACTCGACCGGCTGGAAAAAAAAATTTAGAAGAAGTTTTTATCTACGAGAAAATTTTTGTTCTTAAGCCAAAAATTTTTTTTTCTTAGGGGGATAGAATGTTGTAATTGCGCTCGGTCAGCACTCAGCTCAAATCATAATTTATTGGTTGTGACAGTGCTTGACCGACGCAATTCACAACTCATTTCCCACGATACAAAGTATCGTTTTTTCAAGTGCGCAACGAACACTTAAAATTCTTTCCTCAGCGTATAATATACAAATTTTATCAAGAAGAAATCAAGTTTTGTTTACTTCTTCGTTCTCCACTTGTGGTAACATTTTTTAAAGAGTCGAATTACATCCTGTTGTCGCGATGAAGTGTGAAAGTTATTTTGCTGATAAGGCAAAGACGCGAGCAAATGATAATTTTCGAAGGCACAAATCGGAGAGTTTAGTAAAATCCTCAATCGGAGTCGGTCGAGTTTCGTAAAGTCTAGAATAATTTTCATTGAATAGTTTATAAGTTTTAAAAAGTTAATTACAATAAAAATTATAAAACTTAATTACAATAAAGCCAAAAGATTAACACGCCATCGAGTGATTTTTATTTATTAATCACATTAAATATTAATTTCAGAGAAACAAAAAAAGGAACGACAAAGACTCCGATAGATGCTGGACTCCGCCTGGGCGTTCTTCTCGAAGAAAAGGAAGCACAGCGCCCCGGGCTTACAACATACCAACCCACGTATCCTCATCGATTCTCTGTGAAATTTTTTTTAAAGATCTCAGGCTTTCTGGCTTCAGCAACAGAAATTCCTGGGTCTGGATTTGGCTTGCCACATGGGAAAATCCGATATCAGGTATTAATGAATGGTTTGAATCCACCCGTATGGGAAAAAATGTAATCTGTTGGATTTTCATCTTGGGTATATCAAATATGGGGAGTTTGATTCGGATAACTAACTTGTCATGTAACAAATGTGTCTTAACATCTGCTGTTTGATACAGAACTGACAAACAGTCCTGTAGATTGGGATAAGTGGAGTGAGATTTGTGATAAATTTCTAGCAAGGGATTCGGGGAAATTAAAAGGGGATGAATTTGATTATTTCTGCTGGACACTAGAGACACTAGAGCTTGTTGTCTAAATTCCAAATCTATCATTTGTAGTGTCAGACTAGAAACGATCTCTTGTCTTATTTGGTGGTCTATCAAATCATCCGTTGTATTCTGCAGATGGTTAATCTGCTTGGTTATCTGATGTTGTCATTCAGTGTGAATTTGTTCAAAAGTGGTTTTTATTACGCTGATCTGTTGCTTTTCCAAGTCAGCTAAGGTTTGAGTATTTACCTCTTATTCGCTTAATCGGCTGTACACCTCTTGCTGGTTTCCGCTTTCCATAGTGCCAAAGAGAGAGTGCATCGCATTACCTATCCCATCAAAGATGGATCGGGGCTTGCGTGATTTAGGCACTACCTCTTTAATGACATTGGTGCGTCTCTTGATGTTTTCCATCAGGGCATGTACATGTTTGGTTTGTAGGGTACACAGATCTAGATCAAAAGATTTGTTACTACATAATTGATGAACGTAGTGTTCCGCACGTTCCGCCAGTTTTGTCTGATTGTCCAACTCGACCAGATCTAATTCAGTGATAATGCTCCAAGTGTCGTGGTAAACTCATAGGCTTCCAAGGTCCTCAAACAGTACTCCCGTATTGTTTAGGTGCGTTATAGAGTAAGGTTCCTCCGCGAGGGCTCCTATTGTGACCAGGAACAGGCCGTAGAAAGTTATTGACCGCATTGTCATCTAGGCGAAGATAGGATAGGATATTAAAATGGGTTTTCTGTTGACTCTGTAGCTTACGTTCTATTGTGCTTTAATCTGTATGTATGTACCTTAACACTACTTAGCTTCTATGGACACCTTTTTCATTCGTAGAAATGTTATAGACGGTTGTTATGTACCGTCACCTCTCGTTTACGAATTTTAATTGTTGTATTTAGGCAGGCCGCCCACCAAAGATGCATATGCATCGTGCATGCACGACGCATATGCATCATTCTATTCAAAAAAGCATCACATATACTTTTAAGTGACACGCTGCTCACCAATGCAGCACGTGCTTGATGCAAGGGCACTTGCTGTACTCATGCTGCAAGCATATTCGTTTGAGCATTGCGTGTACAGCTTTTGCGTGAAGCATTTTAGTAACATTTTAGTAAAATATTTTAAAGAGTGTTGAAATGACGGTATTTGCACATCCCTTTTTTAAATTCCCATACAGAACAAAACTGCTCATACTGAAATTAAAATTTTTTTTCCTACACAATAAAGATATTGAAATTACAGCGATATTCGATATAAAAAAATATCGACACAAATTCATCGAATTATTATATAATCAGAACTCAAAAGGGTATTGGTATCCATATATCGATTTTTTTTCTTCTAGGAACAGCAGCATGTATTACATAGGTATCTGAAGTGGCCGCCGGCCGCTATGAGCCTAATGACAGAAACACATCCAGGCCTCGAGGCTTCCTCGAGGTGTTGTCAAAATTTCCAACACGGGTTTTTAAATGATGCAACACAAAACCAAGCCAGCAGCTAGCCTCAAGGCCTAGCCGCAAAGCTCGCTTTGCTCAATGTTCGAAATTTTTCTCTCTCAGGCCTACTTCTGTCAACAGATGTACTTACAAAATTAAAATGACAGCACTGAGCCACAGTATATTGTACGGAGGCCGGTGGTATCATTTTGTTTTCATTTCTTTGAGGCAAGCCTTGAGGCGAGCTGTGAGGAGGCCTGAGGCTTGCTTGGATGTGTTTCTGCCTTAAATTACAATAGAACGTTCTTTCGAAAAGCGGTCTCGAATGATGTTGCTGATGCTGACGCGGACGCAGTGCCTGTTACTATGCTGTTCCAATGATGACGCTTTAACATGTGTTGAATTTTCGTTTCATAATTAAATAAAATCATTAAATTGTTAATAAATAAATAAATTAGTTGTTAAATGCTGTAGCATTACTTAATCCTGCAAAAATATTTGCCTCAACTGCAGCTGTCAAGGTGTTGCGCGTCTCAAGTTGAAATATTTTCAACTTTAAGCAACGCGACTGGCGTCAGCAACACCCTTAGCAACACACTGTACCTGCGCTTGGGTACTTTCATATACTTTAACTTTTGACAGATTTGGCGACAGCGTATCATTGTAACTCAGCCTATATTCGTCGCAATTGTGTTTAAAGCCAGTATCGGCCATCCCTACGTTTTAGTATCTAGTGAACTTTCGGAGGTTGAACACGAGATTTTAAACAGCTGAAATGAAAAACGACGCAGTGAGCAATATAAAATTTGTACAACTCGTGGAAAATTATCCAGAACTGTATAATTATACATTGAGTTCGTATTCGAATAAGGAAGAGACGAAAAAGGGGTGGATACAAATAGGAAAAATTTTAAATGAAACGCGTAAGATTATGTCTGTTTTTTATTAAACGAGATATTGCAAATTTCGGTAAGTAGAAAATAATTGGTCAAAATCTCCCGTATTCTTTTACCACCGTTAGTGATTTGCCTATTTGTAACAGGATTCACTGATCTGATGACATTAATTTCCTGAATTTCTTCCGTTCTGGTCCCTCCTACGGACAATATTCCCTTTCTTTTACGAATAAAATTATGTAATATACATATAGATTTCACAATATCATCCACAGAGTCCACATTACAAGCAATAGGTGTTTCCAGACATCGAAATTTCGACACAGTCATTCAAAATGTGCGCTCAACCGTTGATCTTGCTCTTGATAAGACATTGTTAAAAATTCTTTTTTCATCTGTTAGTCCACGGCTGGGGTATGGTCTCATGATATTATTCTCGAGCGGCCATCAGTTATATTTAAGGGCAGAAGACAATCGTCTGCTAAAGCTACAAGCGGATCAGGAACCAATGCCAATAAGAGTTAATACTTGGGGAAATATCTACAGTTTCTGGTGCCTTATTTGCGTTCCCGCAATCAGAAACGGAATTTTACAAATATTTTAGCAATTCCCGAAGATAATACGGTTGAGAAATCATCTGATGATCAGTATAATCTACAGTCAGCAGATACTTCAGCTTAGACTCCAGAAAACAATTCAAATGAATGTGTTGAAATTTAAAATGACCATACTAAATTCACTTAATAATCTTTTGTACAACGTTCCCTCGACTTCTATATCACTATTTTCCGATGAATCAAGAAATCAGTTTGGATCTGATAATCTACACCCGCAATATCATACAATGACTTCAATGAACCAAAACCATGGCAGTCATGGGTTTGAAAAAGTCACACAACTATCAGAAACACCAGTAGTGCACAATAATGACAATACCTTTGAGGCCATAAACTATACTCTGAACAGTGACAACATTATATAAAAATATATAAAAGTTTTGAGAGAATAAATGTTTAACTTACCTTAGAGTTATTAGCAATCTTTCCTCTTCACTTGTAGCTTTTCTGTAGTTCGTATTGCGGGGCCAACCAATTTTATTAATTCTTGGAATGTTTCCCTTTTCATTCTGTAGAAAGAGAGAAACTTTCCTTCAACCTCAATATTTTTCATGATATTAAAGGAACCACTAATTATTCTTTTGACAATATGTGGATTTACCCAAAATTGTCTTTTTTTGGTATATTTTGTTTTTTTATAATACGCTGCTGCCATTACAATGACATCTTCATCGGACGACGACATGATTATAACTATTCATTTATAATTTAAGCACTTTGCTTGGGAGTATGCTGTATGCAAATGCTCTTTTGGTGAGCGGCTCTATACAGCATATGAGAAGTGCATATGCATGATGCATATGCGTTGTGTATGCACGATGCATATGCATCTTTGGTGAACAGGGTATGCCGGTTACCGTATAGGGTCCTACCCAAATCTGGGAGAGCTTATGTTTATGACACTCGCTCTTGAGTAGAACTTTGTCCCCTCTGTGAAATGTCAGGGGGCGTACAGCTTTTTCATAGTAATTTTTCGAGAGTTGTTTACTCACCAAAAGATTTTTCCGTGCCATGGCGTAAGACTTCTGAAGCTAATACCTGAGAATATGGTAGTAGCTCTCGTGATTATAACTTATGGTTTCTTTCAACGCGACTCAAGAAAGTATTAGGAGGAAAGAAAAAATAAATAATAACACTGTGAGGACTGTTACAAATCAAGATATTTATTTAATTTTCTTCCTTTTATTAACAAATATTTCCTTTACAAAAAAAATGGAACGAAAGTTTCTGCGACGGAACCTCAGTGAAAACTAACTAATTTTTGAAAGCTTTTGTATTATGCATTCCTGAAGAAGCGCAAACTTATCTGTCGCGGCTGGGAAAGTGCTGACGGGACGTTTTTGTGAGTTGAATTGAAATATGATAAAGCAAGTTTCCTGTGGGAAGAATATTTGCGGGAAGTTATTATTATGTTACTTACGTTGAAATTTTAATAGTTAGCAGGTTTTATATTAAGGAAAGGGATTTCTCGGAAATTATAATTGAGGGAACTCACACGATAGCGTTACTTGCCGTATTATTGACGAAACTTATATGATAGGGTTACTTGCTGTAACTATTATACACGGGTTCGGGGTCTCACCTTAAGTTGGACGCAACGTCCGCTGTAAAGCCGTAGAGCCAGTCCATGGGAGTTAATTTTGTCCCTTCGTGTACACTGTTATTGTACGCGAAAGCAGCGGTTCGCAGATAATTATCCCATGAGCTGGGATTTTCGTCCACTATAGTTCGTAGATATTCTATAAATGGTCTATGTGCACGTTCGAGTGCTCCATTTGATTGGGGATGATAAGCTGAGGTTTGCAGTTTATTTATCCTGAGGAGTTTGCATACCTTTTTGAACAGGTCATTCAGGAAATTGTTTCCCTGATCGGTGATTATTCTTTTGGGAATGCGGTAGCGCGTAACGATTTCGTCGAAGAAAATTTGCGCTACCGTTATAGCTTCCCCATTTGGTATGGCATACCAATCTATGAAGCTCCTGAGGTTATCCTGAAACGTTAATATATATTTGTTTCCGGATTCAGTCTCCTCTAGTGGGCCGACTATATTTAGATAGATTTTATCGAATGGCTGTTCCGCTATGTCTGTAATCACCATTGGCATTTTATACTGTGGTGAGGCCTTTATGGTTTGACATTTGCCACACCGCTTAATGTGCTTCGTGATGTCACTAAGCATGTGCCTCCACCAGTACTTTCTTCGAATGCGTTTATAAGTTTTATCACTCCCTGATGGCCGCCAAAGCGAGAATGATGATAATCTTTGAAGATTAATTGAATTTCCTCTGGGCTTGTGATTACCTCAGGGGGACGAGTTTTGTCTATAATTTGTGGATTGGTACTAGCTGGACTGTCCAGGTCTGCGGCCTCTTCTGGATTATGAGTTTGCTCTTGTTGTTCTATTGGTTTGGCCTGGCTGTCTGGGTTTGTTCCGTTTTCCTGAATGTTTCGTGTCTGGGCTCTTGTTACTGCTCTGCATTCCAGATACTACTTTCGGTCCGATGAGTGTTTTTCCTCCTCTACATCCGAGTCCATTCGGTGGTAGACTATAGCTTCTACCGTGAATGTTGCAGTTTCCTTGTCTTTGTCATTATCCCGTGGAATGCGGCTTAAAGCGTCGGCATTCGTGTTGTACTTTCCGGGCTTATACTCAATTTTATAATTGAACTCGGAAAGTTTATGGTGAAATCACACCAGACTGCGTGTGGGGTCTTTAACATTGAAGACACCCTTGAGTGGTTTGTGATCTGTATAGAACGTGAACTCTCGGCCTTGCAGATAACAACTGAAATTTTTATTCGCCCAAACTATAGCCAGTAACTCTTTCTCAATTGTGGAATAGTTACGTTCGGCTTTGTTCAGGGTACGGCTGGCGTAGGCAATTGGCTGGTCACTTCCTACCTCTCCTTGAGATAGGTTTGCTCCAAGAGCCTCGCTGCTGGCGTCTGTGGTAAGGTTAAAGGGTATTGAAAAATCGGGATATATTAAGAGTGGAGGGGAAATTAAAGCATTCTTAATGCTTTGAAATGCTTCTTGGCATTTCTCAGTCCACTTAGACTTTACATCCTTTCGGAGTAAGTTTGTTAGAGGACGTACTGTTTTCGAAAAATCGGGTATGAATTTTCTGTAGTAATTGGCAAGGCCCAAAAATGATTGCACTTGCCTTACTGTCTTAGGAATGGGAAGATTTTGGACGCATGCCATTTTGCTAGGGTCAGGTAGTGCTCCTTGGTTAGAACATTTGTGTCCTAAATACACTGCCTCGCGCGTGAGAAATTGACATTTCTCTGGTTGAAGTTTTAGGTTATTTTCTCTTAACCTGTCAAAGACATTGCGAAGCTTTTCGTTGTGGTCTGACGATGTCATCTAAGTAGACGAAACATTCTAGTCCTTGTAGGCCAGTTAGTACGAAATTCATTAAACGCTGAAATGTGGCCTTTGAGCCCGAACGGCATGCGTTTGAATTCATAATGCCCGTAGTTGGTACTAAAAGCCGTTTTTGCTCGATCCTTCGTATCGACGAGTACCTGATGATATCCATTGGCTAGGTCTAGGGTGGTGATGTATCTTGAATGGCCCAGTTGATCGAGGATATCTTCAATCCGTGGTAGCGGGAAGGCGTCGCCAATCGCTTTTTCGTTCAACTTACGGAAATCAACGACGACGCGCCACCTTTTCTCACCATCTGGTCCCGCTTTTTTGGGGACGACTAGCAGTGGTGAGTTCCATGGTCTTTTGCTGGACTGGACAATATCGTTGTCCAGTATTTCTCGGAGTTGCTCGTTTATAACATTTCGCTTTGTCTCTTGTAACCGGTACATCTTTTGGTTAATAGGTGCTTGGTCTTGCACCAAAGGGATATCATGGGTGATGGTGTTGATATGTGTAAGCCTGTTACCTTTTAAAAATAATATGTCGTCATATTCGTGACAGAGATTTGTTATTGAGGCTTTTTTCCTCAGCATTTAAAGTTTCATCCAGACTGAGTTCTTGCTCTAATCTGGTGGGGCGGGACTGAATACTGGTGTCTTCTTGTTCGACAACGTTTGGGAACAAGTACCTTATATGTTGTAGGGTGGCCGTCTGATCGGCGCTTATTGCCCTGTTTTTATTACTCTTACTTCTAGACTAACTTAATGATTTTATATTATGTATTTTACCTGTTAACCTACTTGTTTTATAGTTGAGAGGCGCTGGGTCAAATGGATCTGCGGGAGTTGCTACCGACAGACCATTTATGGGCTGGCCAGCGCCTGACTTTGGGGTCTTCATGAGAGACCCGCAAGCATCTTGAAGCTGTTTCTTGTTAGTGCTTGGTTGACCTGGGCTCTTATGCCCTACTTTCTTAACCTTAGATTTACATATAACATGATGCTCACCATCGCCGTCATTTCGACTCATGGGATTCGACGGATTGGCCCTTGTACTATCTTTATCTGGTTCTCGTTATTGGGACGACGGTGTAGTCTTTAATGGGAAGCGTTTACGATCTTTTACCAGTATGTATATCGATATATATTTATAATTCCAAAAACGGGTACTCACTGTCTGCTGCACAAACTGTTGGTATTAACAACAACTTTTAGTTTCTACCACTTTTCTTTATTGCTAAAGCACTTCCTTCTTATCTTACAACTTTCTTTTTTTTTATTGCTATTGCACTTCAAGCTTTGCTTTTTTATGATTTTTTCTATTGCTATTACACTTCAAGCTTTGCTTTTTGTGAATTCTTTTCTATTGCTATTACACTTCAAGCTTTTCTTTTTAAGGATTTTCTTTTTTTTTATCTCCCGTCACCGCCCGTTGTATCCAAAAAACGATTCAATCCAACTCCTTTTCAAAAACGACTCGCTTGTCGATGGCTAAAAATCAACTCAACTCTTGATCACCTTCATCGTGATCAAGAGCCGATGTTCAGGATAGAAAATGCTAAATTGCATTTTCTTATCCTGAGAAAATTTTACTATTTAATTCTGGACTTGTTCAAACATGTCGAGAATTACTTGCTTGGGACGGTGGCTTCAAAAATGTAATCTTACACTTTCAAAAACAATGCATTTATGCGGCGCCAGTTTCTTATCACGAAAGCTTTTATCGTAATATGTATGTACGTATGTACATACATATTGAATATTTCGCGGCATATCGTACTGAAGGTACGATTTGCCTTTTGATTTATTTTTTAATTAAATTGTTTGGAGTGACAAATTTTGCTGAAGGCAAAATTTGTCGTGGTAGTTGTTTCTGTTAAAACGACTTGGGTTGTAAACTGAAACTTTTGTTTTTTCCAAGTCGTTTTGTGGGAATAAAATGTATGGTATGTGAGGAAAATTGCTGATGCAATTTTCTTCACCCATTTGAGAGATAAGATAACCATGTTCATTGTGAATTGTTGTGCTGTCAAGTCGAGTTTTCGTTCGTGTCCACTTTTAATTTTTAATTTCTTTATTTATTCGGTGTTCTGTGCATCTGTTTTGTGTTTGTTCTATTCATTTCTATTATTTTGAACCGTTTCTCCGTGTTTTTGTCCGATCCGGACTAATTTTCAGTTGCGTAGTTTATTTTCGGATCACGCCGTGTTTGTCTCCTCGATTTGTTCGACGGGAGTGATTAAAGTCTTTCTGGGGTAATTTCTCCTTATTTTTTATTTTATTTTTTTTCTCTGCTCTGTGTAGTTTCTGCATATGGGTGCATGCTGTGCACCTGTAAAATTTCTTTTTGAAATTTTTTTTTTCCCATTTTCGCTGTTTTCTTGTACCTGAATTGGGTTTGAAGGGCTGACGTTGCCTCGATTAGGTACATATGTATATACAAGATCTGACTCTTCATGCCACCTATCTGTGAATGATTCAAAACTAATCCACAAAACTATTTTTTATTGCTAATAACTTAGTCTTGACGCAACTCCCCTCGTCACGAAGTCTCCAATCAGTATTGTTGTTCTAAAATCCCTGGACAACCATCACACTTCAGCCACGCGCCACGCACAATTATTTTTACATCTTGGACTGCAATTTATTAAGCTTTGCTTTACACAAATCTTGTACTGGAACCTTTCTCGATTTTTTTTTTTTTTTTTTTTTTTTTTTATTTATTTCTTGCATGTTGATCTGAAGCATGGATGGTTGCTGTTTTAATAGTTGTCAGTTAACTGATAGTAATCTTGCTCTAATCAAGTGCCAAGGAATTTGTGGCAGATCTTTTCATTATGCTTGCGGGGGCTTCTCCAATTTTAGCCGCCTCTCTGCTAAGTCACTGCTTGAGTTTTCTAACATATTCTCCTACTTTTGCTCTGAATGTAAGGAAATTTCGTTATCTCATATTTTAATGGCAGTAAAATGTAATAATGGTCAATTGCAGGAATTACTAAACAACACCGACAACCTGACCAATAATATAAATTCTCTCAAAGTGATGCAATCAGTACAATCCTCCGACTTTTCATCTATTTCTCAGGTTCTTGATGAGCTGTCTTGTAAAGTCGATAAACTAACTACGGCTTCAAACAATTCGAACAATTCTGCCTCTCTACATCATAGGCTTGATGCACTTGAATCCAAATTGGATTGCTTACTCGACTGTTTAAAGGATGGCAAATCAAAGTCTTCAGATTCTGATTTGCGTAAGTTTGCAGAATCATTCGGCAGGAACTTCATGGATGTTTCCACACATTCAAGACACTACAAAGAGTTGTCGTTAAGTTTAAACAATCACTTGAACGACCTTAAGACATATATTAATGATATTCCTAGCTCTATTGAGAACTTGTTTGGTCAGGAATCCGTTTCCTCCCCACTACAAACGAAACTTACCACTATTTCCGATGATCTCGCTGCTACAAGGGTGATAATGAGTGATATTGCAGATGAAATCAGAACACAATCTTATCTTCGCACAAGTGTTCCAGCTAATAATTTTAATCTTCCTTCTTCCGCTTCAAGCTTAAGAAGTGAACTCATAGCAGCCCAAAATGCAATCGCCATCTCGGACACTAATTTTAGTAGCCAAAAATCCCTTCCGACAACGTCCTCTGCAGGTGGTCAGACGGAGTTATCTGTAGGTAAGAATGCTGTCCGGGCTTCGCACGTGCCGCTTCCGTTAGCCAAATCTTCCGAACTTGACTTGGGTTTTAATAGGAATGCTCTTATTCCTGTGGAGCATTCCAAGCAAACCCGTAAACAAAGCATCCGTAAAAACAAATCCCGGAAACATGCAATTGCAACTGAAAGGAGGGAGCCTTCCACAGTTGCGAATGGCACTGCATCTCAGTCCTCTTTAGGAAATGGTATTGGGGCCTCTTTGAGAACGATACCTAAACCTTCGAATGTTTTCGTCACCCGTCTCTGTCCAGAAACGATGTGCGAGGACATATCGAAGTATTTAAGGTCCAAAAATATTGCGACTGATGGTATTTCTTGTCGAAAAATCAGTAAAAGCTCTAAACCGGTTGCATCCTTTCTCCTAACTGTCTCAGCAGATATGCAAGACAAGTTGTTAGACCCCTTACTTTGGCCTCCTGGCACTTTTACTAAATTATTTGTACCTTCTGAGCGCCTACCTAGAAATAAAGCTAGAATAAATAACGTTGTTCCAAAAAACTGAAGTCGCTTTCCCTTTACTATCAAAATGTAAGGGGGATTCGGACAAAAACCGCACATATCTTCAAATCCTCTGTCGCGGCTTGCTTCGATATAGTGGCTTTCACTGAAACTTGGCTGCATCATGGTATTCGCGATGCTGAAATCCTTGATAATTCTTATCAAACTTTTAGAAGAGATAGACATACTGTTTCGGAGGCTCGTGGCGGTGGCGTACTTCTCGCGTGTAAAAATAAGTTCAATTGCAGCAAAATTGAACTTCCTTGTTTCTCCAACACCCTCGATATTGAGCTCAAGCTATCTCTCCTACAATATGACTTATACATAGTTTGTTGCTTCATTCCTCCAGACTCCATAAATATTGTTGATGACAAAGGTCAAAATATTTACGACCTACTTACTTTAACATCTAATTTTATCCATGGTAAGATGGAACCTATTGACGAATTACTACTTATTGGTGATTTTAACTTACCCAATATACAATGGGTACTTAATGAAGATGACGATGACTATCTTCCACTTAATAACTTGACAACAAGGGAATCACGTTTCCTTGACACTATTTCATCTCTTGGTCTCAGCCAAATCAGTAATGTTAAGAATGACATGGGTAGGCAGCTAGACCTGGTATTTTCTACTGACGCTGGGAACTTATTAGTTGAACCTAGCTCAGTTATAATGTCTACTCTCGACAAATATCACCCCCCTCTACTATTTACATATTGCCATGAAACCGAAAATCTCGCAAATTGTGACGAAACACAATACTTTTTCAATTTTAGAAAAGCTGACTTTTCAGAACTTTCTAGTAGACTTACCTCTATTGATTTCAACACATTGCTGTCTTGCAATAGTGTTGATGAAGATTGTTCTAAGTTTTACATAATTCTTTTCGATTTATTCGCTTCTCATGTTCCCCGTGAGCGTCAGCGGATCTCTAAAACATCACCGCCATGGTTCAATAAAGAACTGAAACGCCTTAAAAATAGAACGAATAAACTGTGGAAAAGATATTTGCGGGACAAGGACATTATAAGTCACAGCAACTTCCTCACATCCTATAATGAGTTCAATGAACTTTCCTCTTCACTCTATGATGAGTATATTCAAAGTATGCATGTGAAATTATTTAGTGATCCACGTAACTTTTTTAGGTTTATTAATATGAAAAAAAAACCGACAACTACCCCAATAACATGAAGTACAAAGATACTACTAGTGATGATTCGTCTGAAATTTGCAATATGTTTGCTTCATTTTTTGAAAATGCATTTTCCTCTTCAAATTTCCAACCTCGTAATAGTAACTTTAATTATATGAACGACTCTCATAAAGTTTCATTCACTATCCCTACAATTACACATGAGGATATACTTGATCATATTAATGGGCTTCCAAATGACTTCACAACGGGTCCCGATGGGATTCCTCCAGCCTTTCTGAAGTCATGTTGCCTCTCCCTAGTAGCCCCGCTGAGAATTATTTTCCAAAAATCGCTCGATAGTGGTTGTTTTCCGCAGCTATGGAAAAATTCTTTCATCATACCTATCCACAAAACAGGTAGTAAAAATGATATATCTAACTATAGGCCTATTGCGAAATTATCATGCATGCCCAAATTATTTGAATCAATCATTTACTCTCAGCTATCGTTTTCCTGTAAGAATTTGCTTTCTTCAAACCAACATGGGTTTATTTCGGGCAGGTCTACAACCACCAACTTATTAGAATTCATCTCGGATACTAATGGCGGGTTTGCAAAAGGCTTCCAGACAGATTGTATCTATACTGACTTTAGTAAAGCTTTCGACAAGTTATCTCACTCCGTGATATTGTTTAAAATGGAAAAGTATGGGTTTCCCCTAACATTCCTAAAATGGACGGAGTCATATTTAGATAACAGAACATACCAAATCAATTTCCGCCATTCCTTCTCTAGAGTCTTGAAAGCTTCGTCCGGCGTACTTCAAGGGAGTCACCTGGGCCCGTTGCTCTTTATTCTATCTATTGACGACATTGTATCTGTTGTAAAGCACTGCAAAGTCTTGATTTATGCTGACGATATTAAACTTTTCGCTCAGATTAAATCTTTTAACGATTGTGAACTTGTACAGAGTGACCTCCACAAATTTTACGACTGGTGCAAAAGCAATAATTTGGTACTCAATATCGACAAATGTGAGGTTATGACTTTCCACAGGAATCTGAAACCAATCACTTATGATTATGAATTCTCGAATTCCTCGATTCGCCGTGTTAGTTCTGTTTGTGACTTAGGTGTCAAATGTGACCAAAGATTGAATTTCGTCTCCCATATAAACTTCATGGTATCAAAGAGTAGTTCTATGTTGGGCTTTATAAAACGTTGGTCTCGAGAGTTCTCGAATCCCACCATTACATTGCATTTGTACACTTGCTTTGTGAGACCCCTTCTTGAATACGCTAGCCAGGTCTGGTCTCCATTTTACGGTATACACATCGACCGTATCGAGTCTGTTCAGCGGAACTTCCTACGATTTGCTCTCAGGCACCTACCCTGGAATAATTCATTAATTCTTCCACCCTATAAGGATCACTTGAAGCTTTTAAATATGCACTCGCTAGAGAAACGTCGTATGGTTACCGATATAACGTTTGTGCATCAACTCTTAAACGGGAATATTGATTCTCCATTTTTACTTAACAAAATCTCTTTCCGTGATAGTAGGCACAATTTAAGAAGGCTACCTTTGTTGCATGTTAACTCCTCAAGGTCTAACTTTACCAAGTATGAATCTATTAATCGCATGTGTATTACTGTTAATAATATGGCTGAGCATTTTGTTCTCGACGTTTCTAAGCATGTTTTAAAAAAACGTCTATATAATATTTAATCTATTCTGTTTAATGTTTTGTGCATGTAATTTCATCTGGTGTTTGGGTTTATGTTTTGTGTAACATACTAATACTAACACCGACTAAGTGATGAATCGCATGTATTGTTGAGACGTTTATTTATTAAACGTGTCCATGCAGCGAGCTTGTGTTAAGCTGGTTCTGATAGTCAAGATTTTTTTTTTTAGGCATGATAGCTTATTGAATTTTTATGGTTTATAAAATTTTCCCTTTTCTTTTCTTTTTCTTAAAAATAGTCAATGTTAGGATTTTGCTATAAGGTTTTATATATCTACATATTTATACATATATGTACCTAGGTTTTTATATACAACATTCCTTCCCCCGGCGAAAAAGAGAATTATTCTTTGAAGAGGAATAATTCTCAGAGGAAGCTGTGTTGGTGCATCTTTTGGTGGCTGGGTCTTGGTCGGTTTTCGGTTTTACAGGAATATGCCTATATACATAATATATTTCTTATGGGAGTATATATAATTTCTGCTATATCTAATGTCGTTAAAAATTTTTTTTTCTTATTTCTCTTACTAATTTAAGTCGCTATTTCCTATTTATAACCTTAGTACATTTAATTTCTATTTAGTATAATCTTAGGTATTTATGTCTATATCTTACTAGTTAGATAATTATTCCTTTGTTAATGTTACTATATATTATTTACTTATTATTTTTATTATTATTATTTTTGCCGTAGAGACCAGACGTGTCACTTAAGAGCTCCGTGGATTTTCAAAAAAATAACGCTTAAAAATTGTGAAAACGGGAGAAAAGTTGATATTGTGTGTGTGTGTATTGTTCCAACTAATAAAAACGAATTTGAAATTGTGAAAAATTAAAAATTATTGTGACATTTCAAGAATTTAATTTAATTACGGTCGTTGCCATGACAACAAGGCAACAGTAAAAATTTTTTAGTGCAAATTAAAAGTGGAATATATTGATTAATAAATAATTTTGGACAGAAGTAAAAGAATAAATATTGTAATAAAAAGTAAGTTTAAATTACTCTGCCGTGCTCACAATGAGCTCGAGCAGCAACGAATCTGGGGGGACTGTTGATCCCCTCAAACTAAACGGAAGGAGGAAGAAGAATACAAAGGCTTCTTCCTCCTCCTCTAAACAAATGTCTAGAGGGCCCACAGAAAAGGCCATCAAGGGCCCTACTGAAGAGGCCAAGAAACTGCAGCCAATTCCGTCGGAGAAGACTGCAGGAAGTACAGAGGCCGCTGTCCCTGAAAAACCTGGAGCATCAGCCTCGGACACTACAGCTATTTCTGCAGCATCGGTAACTGCAGCTTTGGAAAATGAACTGCCGAGGGGCGCAAGCCCAAAACGTCCAACGCTGAAGGAAGTCGTTGAAACGGCGTCGGCTTCAGCGCCAAAGCCTAGCGGTCTTGTCATGAGGCCACCGCTTTCTGCAGGGAAGGCAAATGCTTCGAAGCAGCTGAAGCCACAGGCATCAGCAACAAGACCAGCAGCAGCACCACGATCCCCAACAGTAGAGTTAGGAGATATCTTATGCCCAACAGGTAAGTGGCAGTTTCACGAAGGGTTCAGCTTTAGAAATTTTTAGTAAGGGCATCACTCCTCGTCCAGCCCCATTGGACGCAGGTAAGCCTCGGCCCAAGACCAGTGCGGGTCTCCAGGGCTTCTTTGACGGGAGATGGCAGGACGAGAGCTACGGGATGCAGTTGGAGCACATCAGAGGATGTCCTCAGACTGCATACCTGAAGGCAATCTTCCGCGTCATCTCCAGTGAACAGCTGTTCTCAATGGGAATTATAGCTGGAGGAATGGCCGAGGTGTACACCACGACCCTCGAAAGTGCTACCAAGCTCATGCTTGAGGGCATCGTGGTGGAGGGTAGACACCTCGTTCCATTCCCGCTAAAAGAAAAGCCCATGAAAGTCGTGTTTTCACGGGTCCCTATGCGAGCCCAACATGAAGACCTCGCGAATTTCCTTGGGAGATTCTGGAAGGTTCATGGAAAGGTTCGCGCCATTCCCATCAAAATTGGGACGAGGGTCTGGGGCGGGGTATCTTCGGTACCAGCCGGGAAGCGTCCATCACCTTAAATAAGGGATGTACGCTTCCGTCAGGCTTCTACCTGAGCATATCCGGCCCGAGATACTGGATAGACGTTGGCACCGAAGCGAAATGCCATGCTCGCCATTTGGTAGGGCATTTTATTGCTGACTGCCCCAAGAGAAGCGGAAAGAAGGCTGAACAGAAGGCTCCTTCGAAGGAAACCACTGCTACAGTAGTGGCTCCGGAGAAGGAACTTTCTGCCAGCACTCAGCCTGCTATCTTGGAGCAGCCAGTGGCTAAAGTGCCTGAAATTGTCCCTGAGGCAAAAATTATTACGGCTATAAACGGTGCCACGTCAGCACGTGAAAGCATGGCTACTTCTGACGAGGAGTCGACTAGCCATATAGTCAAAAAAAGAGGACGAGGAGGAAGAAAGTCGACCGGGTGATGCTGCCTCCTCCAGAGCCAGCAAAGCCAGTCGCACCCAAGCGGTCCCACTCGGAGGAGGACGATAGTGGTGCCCGCGGTTCGAAGGTTGTTGTGAGAGAGGCGGAAGCATCTCTCGAACAGTTTTCGGACTGCGAAATGACCGGCTTGGATGAGACTGGTCTCTCGAGCTTCAGTGGCCCCGAGTCGTGTGGTAGCACCATGTCGATTGGTAGCCAATTTGAAGTCTCGGAGGGTTTGGAAATCCTTCCTAGGGAGAAGATCTCCAAGATTCCTGCCCGGCTCCTGTACAAGAAGAATTCAGATAAAATCTGGAGTATTCTTGTGGAGGAGCTGGGGAGGCCAGAGTTGCTAATTCCTCAACTTCTACCTCTACAAGAGGAGTGCAAGAAGAAGAGGAATTACAGCGGTGTATCTCGGCTAGATCGACTCCATAGGAGGGTGGAGGAGCTGATTCAGGAGCATTGCTTGGCCGATTCTCCTCGTCAGTAGATGTCGCACATTCATCGTTTGAGCTTTTCATCTCTTTCAATGTGTAAGATAGGCTCTCTTAACACCGGGGGTTTAAGTGCTCATACAAGACTACACAGTACTATCGAACATGCCAAAATGTTCGATATAGACATTACACTTCTGCAGGAGACGAATTTTACACAAGACACGTATACACAACTTGAGCGCTATGCTTATCTACACACTGGCTATGTAATCTTTGCCACACCTGCGCCTCGCCGAGGCTCAGGAGTGGCAATCATTGTATCCAACAAATTTACACTATCGTCTCCTGTATAAACAGATATCTTTCCAGGCTTCGCTTCTTCCTTGGACTTTGTCGTTCAAGACAAACATATCAAGGTAGTAAACGTGTACCTTCCTCATGACCAGGACATTACAAGACAAGTTCTTGATAGTGTTCAATCCTGTCTGGTGAATTTTAGTGGCGAAACTATCCTCGGAGGTGATTTCAACTGCACGCTAAATCCCTCAATGGATCGGCATTCCGGAGTTGAGTTCAACTCTGTCAATGCTACTCGGTTGAGGAATTTTGTCCGTATTTTCAGACTCGTGGATATCTATCGTTGGATGCATCCTACGACTAGATCATACACGAGGGTCTCGCGAAATATCCATGGAAGTCTCGCAGGCTCCAGAATCGATAGACTTTACGTCTCACCTGGAATACTAGAACATTTCGTTGGTGTCACTCATGAAGTGTGTTCCGTTAGCGATCACCTTCTTGTAGTGGCAACCAGCACTCTAGTTGAAAGAAGAACTGCATACTGGATATTTAACAACTATTTGTTGAATTCCGAGCAGTTCATCAATGAATTCACTGAATTCTGGCACCATTGGCAAGAGAGGAAAGGTGACTTTCCTCTTCTTAGTCAATGGTGGGATGTTGGAAAGCTCCAAATTCGATCTTTTATCGAAACGAATTTCAATCGAAGTGGGTATCAAGCTTCTAGCTTGTCGGCCGAAGTATCTCGGGTGGCAGCTCTTCTCCCAACTCAGCCGGAGTTGATTCTTTATTTTAACAGAATAAAGGAACGCTGGGCAACACAAACTTACAAGCACAGCTTGGAGTTTGTGCTGCGCAGCCAATCACGCTGGCTGAGGGAAGGCGATTCTCCAACCGAGTACATCTTTCAGGCAACTAGACGACGTACTGCTTCTTGTGAAGTCGAATCGATAGTTGATGAATCTGGACAAGTCCGCAACGGACTACAGCTATCAGAATTTATTCGAGACTATTACAGTAGTCTCTACTGTGAATCGACGTCGACAACATCCTCGACCACTCATGAATTTCTTGAGAATATTCCCACTTTCTCTGAAGACAGCAAGGAGCTCCTGCATACAGTAATCACATTGGAGGATATGATCGCTGCGACAAAGGATCTAAGGCGACACACTTCACCTGGTTATTATTGGCTTGACTCCAGAATTCTTCATACGTTTGAGGGATTTATTAATTCCTGACCTTTTGGAAGTCTTCAATTCGGCGGTTGAGACACATTCAGACTTTCCTTCTAGTTGAAGGAGGTCTGTTATGCGATTGATTCCAAAGAAAGGAGATTTGCAGAGGATGGGGAACTGGAGGCCAGTAACCCTATGCAATGTTGACTACAAAATCGTCTGCAAAGCATTAGGGGTGATACTCCGCTCAGTGATTGCTTCGGTAATACACCCGGAACAGTCCTATTGTGTTCCTGGTCGTAGTATCTACGACAACATCGCGGTAGCCAAACATTTGTTTGCCTACCATGAACAGACAGGTACACAAATGGCCATGATTTCTCTTGACCAGCAAAAGGCTTTTGATAGCGTCTCGCACGAGTATCTCCTGACTGCTCTGGAGGCATTTGGGTTCCCGCCCAGGTGGCTCGATATCATCGGGAAACTGTATAGAGATTCAGCGATTTTGATTAAGCATCAAGGACAGGTTCTGGCTCCTATCTCGTTTCATCGAGGTATCAGACAGGGCTGTCCATTATCAGGTATGCTTTATGATCTTTCGTTGGAGCCGCTACTGGTGAATCTTCGTCGAATGCTCGGACAATATTCAGTGCATCTACCATATACCAATGTGAGGCCTCTTATGTTGGCATATGCGGATGACTTTTCTATTTTCGTGACAAGAGATGAAGCTTTTCCGGTCGCTCGTGCTGTTTTCGAACAGTACGAACGTATAGCGGGCGCTAAAATCAACCTTAGCAAGAGTCAAGGCATGTGGTGTGGAAGGTGGAGAGATCGTACAGATACTCCACTGAACATCCAATGGACTAATACTTGCCTGAAGTATTTAGGTGTGTATATCGGACGCGAGAGTAAATCAAATAATAGCCGCATCGCTCTTGAGAAACTCTCTAGAGCTGTTAACTCATGGCGTAGTCGACTGTTTCCACTATCCCTAATGGGAAGGTCAGTCGTGATAAACTATTTGATTACCTCGTCCATCGTTCATCTGCTAAAGTCTGAGACGTTTGATGAAGGCTTCGTAGGTCTTCTTCAAGCAAAAGCGATAGACGCCTTTTGGTGCGGAAGACGATGGGTTGCTGAAAGCACGCTCTGTCTGCCAGTCAAGATAGGTGGATTAGGTCTCACTAACTTGGTTGTGAAATCAAGGTGCCTCCAAGTGCGTGCATTCCAACGAGTGTTTTGCCAGAGAGACACCTTAATTTCTCAACTGTGGGTGAATGTACTGGGAGGGATCGGCATAGGGGAGTATTACTACCTGCTCTCTGTTCGACCACCCTATCCTCGTGACTGGCCACAGGATCTAATCTCAACGATTCAGACCTGGGGCAGAATCAGGCCAGCATTTCACCTTAAGTGGAATGCTCTGCGGTACACGCAATTCGCGTCGATTCCAATCAGGTTTAATCCTGAATTAATAGATTCAGTGTTCAGTAATGCTCGAGGTTTTGAAGCTGACACGCATACACTGACAGTTCTCGGAGATATTATTGATATCTCTGGAAACTGTCGAATAAACACGAACACTCCACAACTACACGACCTGGCGGCTTCTGCGTGGGAGAGATTTCGCCAACTTGGGACCAGTGACCCTGGCACTAAGTTGGAAGATGCCTTCGTTCTGGACAGACCGCCACACACACCTTTCAGCACACTTACAACACGTGTCCTCCGTGACGTGCTTATGTCAATAAGACCTCCGGAGTATACAGGATACAACAGATGGCGAACACACCTCGGGCTGAATATGGGCGTGATGGGAGGGATAACTTGCAGAGTAGTCTACAGTTATCCTTCTAGTTACAAAGATGCTGATGTAGCATTCAAAGTGCTGCATCACAGTCTTATGCATCCTAATCAGTTGTCACATATCGACCGGCGGGTTCAGAGGATCTGCACAGTTTGTTCTGGTGAAGGCAACTTGTTTCACAGGTTCTTCACTTGTCCAGCTTTGCAGAGTCTGATGGAACTGGTGCACGATATGTGTCAGTTGATCCACCCGAATTTCAGCATTACTAGGACATCGTTTCTATGGGGACCAAAGGTTTGTGGTCGGGTGAACTGTTTGATTAGCTTTGTGTTGACACTGGCCAAATCTACAATTCACTTGTACTACATGAGAGCCGGAGATGGGAATCAGAACACTGACCCACAACACCACGCACAAGCACTTAAGCGCCACTTCGTTGACAGATTGAAGAGTCGTTTACGTCTTGAATATCTGGCAACGAACGCAGACACATTCAACTGCACATGGCAACCACTATCGTCGGTGCAGGATGGAGCTCTTGTCTTTCGCTGGTGATAGCAGGCCACAGCATTTGCAACACTAGTCCACGGAGCTTCTCCCCGCTTAGGAATCGTTGCACGTGCTGTGGGAAGGACAAGTACCCTGTAGAGATGCTAAGCTGGAGGGATGATGACGGCAGTTTGTAGAGGTCTATGATACTACAGGCTGCCCTACGGTATCGCGCAAATTTTTCGTTCGTTCGGCTATTAAGTTTTTAATTCGGTTTCGGTCTCGGTGCTAAATTGCAAAATTTTTTGTTTAAATTCGCTCGTTTAGGAACATTTTTATTAGTTTATTTTGGAAATTGGGAACTCATTGGAACTGCCACTTACCTAATTGTCAAAATTGGGACTGGTTCAAAATCTTTTGGTTAAACTTTAGATCTTTTTCAAAATTCTTGTGACCGTTTTTAGACTCTTTTCAGCATTTTGCCTTGTTTGTTTTCCTTTTTGTGTGTCATTTTTATTGTATTACTTGTTTTAATTGTCCCTTTTGACTGTTTGTAAGTTAGTTTAGCTAGTGTCTTTTTTACAATTTTGTGCCTTTTGCCAATTAGTTTTAAGGAATTTTTAAAAGAGCCAGAGAGCCAAAAATTAAAGAGACTTATTTACATAAAAAAAAATTGTTATTCTTGTTTAAATAAATTTCAATTATATTTTATGTTTTAAGTGGTTATTTGTTTTAACTCTACTATCTTATGCCTTTCTTTCATCTTTTTATTATCTCATTTTTTTTGCTTATTTAATATATTATTTCTACTTTGCTATGTACTACTTAGGTTTATTAAAAATTTGTTTTTTCTTAGGTACTACTAAATAAATTTTAGTCTTATCTTTTACTACTCTTACGTGGTCACTTTATCTCTTATTTGCTACTATTATTTTATCTTATATTCTAAAACCAGTGTATTGAAAGGATAGGATGCTGCGCCAGTAACACCAGAATGAGACGGGGGCCAAACAATGAGTATAGATTTTCTTGATTTTACTAAGTGTATAGATCTCGCTCTGGGGAGACAAGAGTCCTGTCATTGATAAGGATGTGATAGAGAGTATATGAGGAATCTTGGCCTTTGGTCCAAAGTGAATACTGTTCACTTTGGTACGGATTTCGTCTAGAGTTTTTGTATCTAGGTGGATACGTTGGTTTGCATCATCTCCGAGGAGTAACGTTGGTTGTTTCTCTAGGTTTCTAGGAGCGGATATCTTGGACAAATAGTCTGCCAATACCTCTTGAGTTTCGTTTGTGCCTGGGAAGTAGGTTGGTTGGAGGATCCTAAGCGGATGCAGTAGTTGTTCTATGTGAGTTCTGGTCCACTTTTTCCAAAAAGTGTCCGGAAAATTCAAAATATTTTGATGGATCACTGTGGGTTCTGTGGAGGGGGGAGGGGAAGGGAAGGGGCTGAGGTCGGTTTTATTCTGAAAAGTTGACATGATACTTATGCCATCAACAACATCCAATGTAGGTAGGTATGTTGACTTGGATATGTTCGTCTTCAGACCGATAATCAAAATCCGAATAATGTAAACAAAATCGCAGCCGAGTAAAGTAAACAAATTGAGTAATATTTACACTCACACACACACACACACACACACACACACATACACACACTATGCCATACCAAAGTGTTTTCTACCAGGCGATATTCAGTACCATGTTATTAAATTAGCAACAACTACAACTAGCGTTGGTAGTTATGTTGCCTTAGATAAGAAATGGCCTAATTTTTGATCTTCAGGTGTAATGCTCCTAATTTGATTCATTGCATATACAATTCATACAGCCGAATAATGTAAACAAAATCGCAGTCGAATAATGTAAACCAAATTCTCACAGACCCGAGTAAAGTAAACAAATTGAAAGATTCTCAATAGCTGAAAAAAAAACAACAACTGATATGTTGTCTTAGATGTGTATTGAAAATTTCTTTTGCTGAAAAAAAAAATCAACTGCGGATTAAAAAGGCAAGAGTGATCATGATATCTAAAAAATAGATCACGGCTGCTTGTAAGAAGTAGTAGAAATTAAAGCCTCGGTGGCCAGGTGGCTGGTAATTTGATACTGCCAAGTAAAGTAAACAATGGTTTTTGCATCTAGGAGTGTGTATTGAAAAGTCATGATAAGTTTTATGAAAAATTGTTTTTATTTTAAAGTTTCTTTTTACAAAAATTTGTTTTTATTTCCAATAAAATTTCTTATTACAAAAGTATTTCTTACAGCACATTGCCCAATATGAACTTGGCAAGATGGACCATTTGTGTTAATCGCTATTAGTTTTCCACAGTTGTATTCATCTTCGACGTTGATAATGATTTCACCCTCTCCAACTATCTTCTGCATCCAATGAACTTTTTCAGCACCTGTTACATATATGGTTTTGTTTCGAAGCAGTGGTTCAACTATAGTGTACAGCTTGTGATACGGTATGTAGCCATCATCCCAGCGGAATCCATGAAAATTGTGTTGAAGCCATTTTACTTGTCTCTTTTTCGCTGAAGTCAAATCTTTGTATCTGAACGATAGTTGAAATATAAAGTGCTGCATCTGGTTTTCATTGGTTAAAATTGCCAGTTCTTTAGTGATAAATTCATTGAGGTTTGTTTTGAATCCTTGGACTTCTACGATGACAGCCATATTCTTAATTTAACTTTCTAACTTCACTTGTCAGCGGACTGTATTCCACTATTCGATCGTGTAGAAGCAGGCAATATGCTGTTGTATTAGCCCGTATATTTTCAGATCTCTTGAATTCTAGCCTTATATCAACAGGTCCAGTTCTTATTGTTTCATTTTGATATGAGCAATCAATGACAGCAATCGGAGCATCGGTTTTGAACTTCTCCCATGTGAGGAATGGCTGATACTGATGACCATAGTATGATTGTGTAAACTTTATATACATCTCATACAGCAATGCGTATCTATTCAAATGAAATTTCAAATTCAAATCATCATAGGGATATGAGTCTGAGTTCAAATGAACTGTAACATCGGTGAGTTTGCAGTGAACAAACTTGCTTGCAACTTTGGTTTTATCGTTCCTTCGATCCGTTTGTAATGCTAAGATGATAAATCGAGGTTTCTCCAGTTGAGTGGTAGTCTTAACTGACCAGGTTTGATGCGTGGATTCTGGCAGTATTGGATACTCATATATGTCCCAGCTACGGAATGGTATTTGTATTGGGCGACCTCTCCCGATAATTTTAAATAGTTGCAGCTTTCCATCATCGGATACTGTAACATGTGGAATGCTCCATTGAAGTTTGGTAATTTCAGTTTTCACCTCATCTGTGACTGATATAATGGCATTATCGTCTGTCCTGCTCCGGATCAATATGAGTTCATGTTTGGAATTTATAAAAATTTTCTTGTAATCTTCAGCGAATCCCAATAAATATTTCAGAGGTATACAATAGTTAAACAGTCCATTGGCTGGTATAACGGATGAATCTGGTGACCAACTGCCGTTGAGTAGTATCCTGCTTACATTTGCATTTAGCGATACGTAGTTTTTTAATGTTGTTGCAATCCCAAGATTTCTTGTACGATCGATTTCCGCTGCATTCATTTCATAGCGTATTTCCTCAAAAAGAAATGGTAGAGCGTTGTTAGCTAATTTTGCGGTTGCTGAAACGGTTCCATCCAGCTTTGTTAGTGACCCTTCAATGTAAAGCAAACTCCTGCTGGGTAGAAGATTCAAGTCCTGATGTTGTACAGAGATACGGATTTCATCGCTGTTTTTAAATGATGTTAGAAATGTTGAATAGGAGTGATGTTCAAATTTAGTAACACTGTTATCAAAGCAAGCGTCTGATACAATATCTAATATTCCTTTATTCATTGTTTCAGCGTCAGGCCTATCGATTGTAAATATGCTGTATTTGCAGGTGTTAATGTAGGTCTTGACCGCTTCAAGGTTGTCTGCTGACTAATGATCTTGTCTGCTCCGAGCTCGTATTTATCATTATTGTATATCAACATGCTGTGGCTTCAAATGTAACCTGATGGTTATAGTCTCTCCTCTGAAGTTGATTAAGTCACCGTCTTAGTCAAGGAGCTTCAATGTTAGAGAACTTATACGTTTGGTGTTCACAGGCAAATAGATTACAATTTTGGGTACCTCCACTATTTTATAGCCAGGTCCAACATTCGGGGAAAACTCGTGGAGAGTGTGTACTTGTGTGTTGTTGAAGAATGATCCTGATATAATATTACATTCGATGCGTATAGTATTTACTTTAATGATGTTGACTGGCAACTCTGATGTATGCACTATATTAGCAGTCAAGTTTCTTTTACTGAATCCTAGCAGAGGAGCTATGGATCTCTGTTTTTCAAAATGTGTTTCTTCAGTTGCCTTAACTTCACTCTTCAATGTATTATTGTTAGCCTTTATCGCAACCTTTATCCTTTCCCTTCTTTATCCAAGTATCCTTGTACATATTTTGCTATATCATCAATCTCATATGATACAACAGGTATCTCAACAACTTCATTCCCTACATGAACCAGATTATTGCTCACATCAATATTTGGTATAGAGTTGTATGTTTGAAAATCAATTAATCCACAAACATAATCCGTTGCTAGCTCCAGCGGAGGAAAGTACTCAGCAATGAGTAGAGATGAATTTCCCGTGAGAGTAAGGGTTAATGACATGGTGGTTGATAATGAACTGTCACAATTTCAATATAGATACATTTATTTATAGATAATAATTAATGGCTATAACAATATATAAAAACTCTAAACATAAGTGACCGCAAATTACTGCATCATAGTTCTGATAAGAACTGTAGTTGTACGTAATATTACTACACAAGTAGTTTATGAGCTCCCTTGGCGGTTGGAGATTGCCAAAGCTATCAAAATATTCGATGTTAGTAGATATACTATGGCGTTTCTGGACCACTTTTTTGGGGATACGAGACCACTTTGGGGATACGAGACCACTTTTAGCTCTCTCCAGCATAGGGAAATAGCATAGGTTTTCGATTTTGTTTCTGGAGTTCGCTTATTTTTCATCTCAGACTCGTAGCCTTTAAGTTTTTCATCTCGAGTTTTGGGATACGAGATCACTTTCAGTTGTGAAGGGGTGGGAAGCTTTATTGATGGATTTGGTCTTGCCTGCGCCCTAGCGACATTAGTAGGTACTACGGTTTTCTTGGATAGATATGTGGTGCGCCTAAATGTAGGCTTTTGGTTTTGAACTAATATTAGTAATAATTAAAGTTAACGGTAGGAAATTTTTGTTCATGCCAATGGATTCTAGATGGGCGGTTTGTGAGGGGGTATTATAGTATACGATATGCAGGGGGGTAATGAAATTTTCATCAGAAATCCCCTACGGGCTCTGGTTTTCGAGATATTAGCGTATAAGTTATTTTTGTTCATGCCAATGGATTCTAGGTGGTGTAGGGTGGGAGGGGGGACGAAATTCTCATCAGAAATCCTCTACGGGCTTGCCATTTCTTGAGTAAGGTTACCTAGCGGCATTAGCCGGAACTACTAGCATGCCTTGGTTTTGCTGTTTTCTGTTATTAGCGGGGAAGTTCTAGATATCAGCATGACGTCATCTTGGTTTTGTTGTTTTCAAGTGCTGTTGTACATATCAGCATCATTCGAATTTCGCAACATGATATCACCTTGGCTTGATGTTTTCTTATTACTATTGGGTCCTGGGGGTGCGTGTATTGAAAAGTAAGTAAGTCGGTACTTACATATGTTGTTCATCTCGGGCTTGGGGATACGAGATTACTTTCAGCACTCTCTAGCCCTAGGATATTTTTTTTTGTCCATACCAATATTATTAGTACTAGTGGGGTAAAATTTTCATCAGAAATCCTCTACGGGCTATGGTTCGAGGATATTAGCGATCTTACCTTCTCAGGTGTAATTAATATTAGTACCTCAAAAACAAAAAAGCAACAACAACTATAACCTAAGTTGTGGATTAAAGATTTGATGGTATTAATCTGTCGGTGTTTTTTATAAACAAGATTGCACCATATGATCATATATCTAAAAATAGATCAGGCGAAGCTGATTGGGGCGAATGTAGGTAGATATGTTCACTTAGATAAGTAATGGAAATTAGTAAATGTGTAATTTTGCTCTTCAGGTGGAATGCTTCTGATTTTATTCCTTGCATAAACAAATTCGCACAGTCCAGCAAAGTAAACAAATTCGCAGTCGAATAATGTAAACAAATTCGCACAGCAGCCGAGTAAAGTAAACAAATTGAGCGATTTATGTAAGATTCCCAATTTCTTTAACTGAAAACAACAACAACCGATATTAATCTGTGGGATATGATGTCTTAGATGAGTAGTGGAAGATATACTTGAAAATTTCTTTTGCTGAAAAAAACAACAACAACAACAACTGTTACGTAAGTTGTGGTCTGTAGGTGTCTTTTATAAACAAGAGTGATCACGTTATTATATTCGATGTGTAAAAATTGATCACGGCTGCTTGGGATGGTAAGACACATGAAATCATTAGAAGTAATGGGAATTAAAGCATTAGAAAAGGTGGCCAGGTCGCTGGTAATTTGATATCTTGCGTAAACATATATAGCCGAGTAAAGCAGGCAAATTGAGCGATTAATGTTTTTTTTTGTATCTAGGAGTTTGTATTGAAAAGTCTTTATTTTTTTTTTTTTTTTTTTTTATATTATTAAGCCAAGCTCAGGGGATACCCTATGATGCAAAGCACAGCGTGGCAGGAAGGAGATAGGGAAAGGATTAAGGGATATGAGGAGAGTGGCGGAGTTGCCGATGTATGTCGCCCTTAAACTTTTGCAGGTTGTATGCCGGAGGAAAGACAGAAGATGGTAGACTGTTCCACATTCGCACAGTTCGGGATAAGAAAGCATCACGGAATTTAAGTGTACGGCCGAAGGTAATTTGAAGGGTAAAAGGATGAGCGCGGGATGCAGCGCGGGTATTGCGTGCAGGAACTATTCTACAAGGTATCAGACTAGATATTTCATCAGAACATTGGCCATGCATATAGCGATAAAGGAGCGAAAGGCTTCCAACATTGCGACGGTGCTCGAGCGAGTCGATATGACGAGTAATTGCCACATCGCCAATGAGCTTGCAGGCTCTCTTTTGGACAATATCCAATGAAGCTAAGGCTGTGCGACCAGCCCCGGCCCAGATATTGGAATTGTATTCCATTCTGGGTCTGATGTAGGACTTGTAGAGGAGCGCTATATTTGATGGGCTGAAATATTTCTTACACCTTTTCAAGAAACCAAGACATTTGGATGCTTCTTTGGCAACCGAGAAGATGTGATCTGTCCAGCTTAACTTACTGGAAATATTAATGCCAAGAATTCTTAGTGACGGTGATTCAGAAATTAATGCACCATCAAACGAAACGGGAGTGGTTAAGTGATGGTCTTGTTTTAATGAGATGAGACAGCTTTGGGTCTTAGATGCATTGAATTCGACGCGATTCACTTTGCCCCAAGCGAGAATATTGTCAAGATCGTTATTCAATGATCTAATCATGCAGTCTCGTTTAACACATGCGGCGTTCCCTCTGGAATCCGCACGGGTGTCAAAGGAGTATGCGAAATCAAGGGTACTGTCATCAGCAAAGCTATGGATAGGATTGAAAGTAAGGGAAAGCAGATCATTAATGAAGATTAGAAATAGAGTCGGAGAAATAACAGAGCCCTGGGGGACACCGGCATTAATAGGATGAGGATCAGATATAACGCCATCTAATACAACTCGTATTTGGCGACTAGATAAAAAACTTTCAATCCATAATAGAAGAGGAGGGGAAAGACCAAGTGCTTTGAGTTTGGCTAAAAGGGCTGAATGCCAGACTCTATCAAAGGCCTTTGAAATATCTAGAGAAACGATTTTGGACTCACCAAAATTGTGAAGACTACGATTCCAACGTTCCGTAAGAAAAGTCAGCAAGTCTCCAGATGAGCGTCCGTGCCGGAAGCCGTATTGGCGATCGTTGATTAGCTGATTGGTTTCCAGATACTTCATTAATTTGGAGTTAATGATAGATTCAAAAACCTTTGAAAGAATCGAAGTGATTGCAATTGGTCGATAATTTGAGGGATCGCTACCCTCCCCTTTCTTGGGAATAGGCTGAACGTAAGCTAGTTTCCAAGCAGTTGGAAATTTTCCTGTCGAGTAGGACAGGTAGAATAGTTTGCGCAGAGGTTTAGCCAAGGATGAGGCACAGCTTTTAATTAATAGGGGCGAGAAACCATCAGGGCCTGCGGCTTAAGAGTCGTTGATTCCTTTAAGGACCTTGAACACATCCCTCGTACGGATGTGTATTGGCTCTTGTACACATCCGCACGGGGGATGCACGACAGGTGCCTGTGAAGTGGGTGGAAGAAAAGAATTTGATGCGAATCTAGCAGCCAAAATATTAGCTTTATCCAGGGAGTCAACAACTACTTCACCATTATTAAGTAGTGAAGGTATAGAGGAACTGCTGAAGTTGTTCCTGATGGTTTTGACCAGGGACCAGA
The DNA here is from genome assembly GCA_963924295.1 of Dioctria rufipes. Classification (NCBI taxonomy): domain Eukaryota; kingdom Metazoa; phylum Arthropoda; class Insecta; order Diptera; family Asilidae; genus Dioctria; species Dioctria rufipes. The sequence goes on along the minus strand of OZ002742.1, from coordinate 150,456,956 downwards.
AACCTTTACTACCTTTGCGGCTTGCCCAGATTCTTTGTCTAACATTCTGGTCAAAAAGAAATTTTTCTCTCTGGATAATGGACTTGCAGGTGTTCCGTGCAGTCTTGTAGATTCCTTTCAGTTCTGGACAAGTATGCACTTGATAGGCGCGAAAAGCAGACTCTTTCGCTTTTATAGCTTGGTTGCACTTATCGTTAAACCAAGAGCGATTTTGCTGTTGTTGAGATCTGCTGTAAGAATACGGAATATATTCACGCATGCCGAGACTTAGTATGTTACTAAGTTCTAATGTGCATTCATCAGCATCCCTCGAAGCAAAACATACAGACCAATCTATATCTCTAAGATACTGATTGAGGCTTTCCCAATCAGCGTTCTTATAGTGCCAGAGAAGCCTACTTGTAGGTGGAGAAGTAGGGCAGCGCAGAGATGAGGTGATAAATTGAGCCGTGATTAGACAGTGGTCTGAATTATCAAGACGAATTGTTTTTTATTTTCAATAAAATTTCTCAATCAGTCACACTGTTATGAGATTTGATTGATTCCCCGATATCATAGTTCACATGAAGCTGATAAGAATATGATAATTTTATCTTCATACTATTGGGGGCAGGTACATTGTTTACTTACCATTAAGTTGAGAGTGGGTTAAATTAAAAGCTTTAATAGACGAACGCTGTGTTATGATATTAATGTGGTATGATATGTTGTCTGAGGTGAGTAGTGGAAGTTGTATGGGAGCTATGAATAAGCAGTAAAATCCTAATCAGCAATCTCGCTGGATATATGATAATTCTCCATGTCCATAGTGAAGATCGTGGTGGTGGGTTGAGAGTAGGTACTGTAAGTTATATATTAAGTTAAAAGTTTTGCTGGATGGTATTTGGCATTTATCTCCTCGAAATGGTGTGGTATGAGTATCAGGAAGGTTGAAAAAAAGCTGATAATGCTTCAAGTTCAATAGTGAAGACCGCGATGTTGAGAGTGGGTATTTGGAATGATATAACTCTAGTAGGATATCTTACCACATTTGAAAAAATTACATAATATGATTAAGAAAGCTTCATGATATATATCAAAAGTGATCCCAATGGATTACATAAGGAAAGTATGTTCACTTCATCTGCAAACAACAAATATGGCTGAAAGCGACACACGGTGTGAGCAAAAATCATTCTTGCTTCAATTATCACTATTAAATGATGTGTGCCGCAGAAAATATATTAAGTCTAGCCTAGTCTAAAATATGTATTGTAAATAAAAATTGTATCATGGTTATAATGCCATTTATTGAAATAATTTGTTTTAATTGTATTATAGCTTAAGTCTAAAATCTTTTTTTCTTTAGTTCAGCAAGGCCAGGATTTCATAGATATAGATTGATCCTTATATTGAATATTCCTTATGCCTTTACACCAATGTGGCGTTAAAAGGTTCATGGTGCACCACTTTCACAAATAACATCTCTCCATCTTTACTTTTTGCGATCTTTGTTGGAATATCCTGATTTTTCGACCTGTTGGTAGGGGACAGTCGACTCGTTTTTGGATGAAAAACTTTCTTCTTTATTTCTGGAAAGCATCGATTTCATAGATGTAGACTGAGCCTTATATGAATATTCTTTACTCCTTTCATCCGTAGGCTTTAGAAGGTTTGTAGTGTCCTTAGAGCTCATGTTGAAATTATTGCGTAATTAGCTTGCCAAGAAACAGTGATCTGTTTGGCTAAAGAGCAAAATATCAATTGAAAAAACAAGTTATGAAACTACTATTTATATGGATTTGGCACATTGTCTTGACCTTTGACGTCACCTTAACCTTTGAAACCGAAAGTGTCTGCTCTTGGGTTCACTTGGATGATGAGTAGTGCAAGTTGTATGGGAGATTATAATTAGCTTTGAGTAAACTGTAAAGAAGAAGATTTCTGATAACAGTATGTTCCATACATAATCTTACAGGTGGAAGAAAATTTTATAAGAATCTGGTAACTGCATTTCCTTATAAACCTTATATAAATTCATATGTGACCAAACCGAGCTATAGATTTTTGTTCTAGATGAATGCACATTATATATAATATCTGAAAATAGATAGCAGCAAAATGAAAGGCTATAAGAATTTGGTTGCAGTATATTCTATACAAAATCTAATAACCATAAGAAAAATTTTATAAGAATCTGATACCATGCTCAGTTCACAATTTAAAAAGTAGAAGAAAATTGTACAAGAATCTGCTAATAGTATGTTCCATACAAAATCTAACAAGCGAAAGAAAATTTTATAAGTATCTGGTAAGAATCCGGTAACAGTATGTTCCATACAAAATTTAACAGGCAGAAGAAAATTTTATTAGAATCTTGTAAGAGTATGTTCCAAAGAAAAATCCAAGATTTTATGCATTTCCTGATGTGTAAGCCTTATATAAATCCATATGTTCTATATAAAAAATCGGTATATAAATATCTGTTAAAAAAATTAGTTAGGGTATATAGTGATTTTAAAAAATTCATATCTCCAAAACGGTGCGAGAACCAAAATCCAAAATCTACTAGGTAGCAGACAATTTTATAAGAATCTGGTATGTTCTATACAAAATCTAAAAGGGGAAGGGAAAATTGCACGAGAGTTTGGTTAGTGGTTAGTGTATTCCCGAATGCTGAACTGTTAAGATGGATATTGAAGAGTTTTTAGGAGAATATAATAACATTTTACTCGATGAGCATAAGAAACAAATTCAAGAATGCTATAACTTTTTAAAATTATATGAAAATATTGAAAAAGTCGAGTCAAAATTTGGTGAACACTTTATAAGCTGCCCTTGGTCAAGAGATGATTCAACGGATGGACCAGATACATTGTATGTTGTGGTGTTGCTAGATGCCTAAAACAAGCTGTGAAGCTATATAAACTCTACCAAACATTGACAAAAAGTAATTACGAGGCATGCCTTAAAAAGTGCGATTTAACTTAGCACTAGAAATTCTCATTTTGTATACTTGGAGAGCTCATAAAGGATCATGTAAACTTACACTGTATGCAGATGCTGATTTCAACAACAGATTCATCAAACACAGGAAATTTTGATTACATACAGCTCTGTACCATAAGAATTAATACTTTTTAATTTTTAATAAATGATATTTTATATATGGCCTTCTTTTTATTCAATTTCCCATACTAAGTCCGGAACTCCCGAATAATGTTTGACCACTACAACGGGTGGTGGTAGCGGTGGGTGGTGGTGGTGGTGGGTGGTGGTGGGTGGTGGTGGTGGTGGGTGGTGGTGGGTGGTGGTGGTATTGGTTGTGGTGGTGGGTGCCTGGTCTTGGTATGGTGCTTGAAACGGGTATTTGACGCGTGGCATCAATTTGACGCTGACTACTCTAGGGTCGACCCTTCTATCTGCGGATGAGCTGAAAAAGCTGTTTTATATGCTGTTAAGCTGTTATCAGACCTGTTTTAAAAGCTGTTAAGCTGTTATCAGAGCTATTTTAAAAGCTGTTAAGCTGTTATCAGAGCTGTTTAAGAGTTGTTAAGCTGTTATCAGAGCTGTTTGAAAAGCTGTTAAGCTGTTATCAGAGCTGTTTTAAAAGCTGTTAAGCTGTTATTAGAGCTGTTTAAAAGCTGTTAAGCTGTTATCTGAGCTGTTTTAAAAGCTGTTAAGCTGTTATCAGACCTGTTTTATAAGCTGTTAAGCTGTTATCAGACCTGTTTTAAAAGCTGTTAAGCTGTTATCAGAGCGATTTTAAAAGCTGTTAAGCTGTTATCAGAGCTGTTTAAGAGCTGTTAAGCTGTTACCAGAGCTGTTTAAAAAGCTGTTAAGCTGTTATCAGAGCTGTTTTAAAAGCTGTTAAGCTGTTATTAGAGCTGTTTAAAAGCTGTTAAGCTGTTATCTAAGCTGTTTCAAAAGCTGTTAAGCTGTTATCAGACCTGTTTTATAAGCTGTTAAGCTGTTATCAGACCTGTTTTAAAAGCTGTTAAGCTGTTATCAGACCTGTTTTATAAGCTGTTAAGCTGTTATCAGACCTGTTTTAAAAGCTGTTAAGAGTAAAGTAAACAAATTGAAAGATTCCCAATAGCTGAAATAAAAACAACAACTGATATGTTGTCTAAGATGTGTATTGAAAATTTCTTTTGCTGAAAAAAAAATCAACTGCGGATTAAAAAGGCAAGAGTGATCATGATATCTAAAAAATAGATCACGGCTGCTTGTAAGAAGTAGTAGAAATTAAAGCCTCGGTGGCCAGGTGGCTGGTAATTTGATACTGCCAAGTAAAGTAAAAAATGGTTTTTGCATCTAGGAGTGTGTATTGAAAAGTCATGATAAGTTTTATGAAAAATTGTTTTTATTTTAAAGTTTCTTTTTACAAAAATTTGTTTTTATTTCCAATAAAATTTCTTATTTCAAAAGTATTTCTTACAGCACATTGCCCAATATGAACTTGGCAAGATGGACCATTTGTGTTAATCGCTATTAGTTTTCCACAGTTGTATTCATCTTCGACGTTGATAATGATTTCACCCTCTCCAACTATCTTCTGCATCCAATGAACTTTTTCAGCACCTGTTACATATATGGTTTTGTTTCGAAGCAGTGGTTCAACTATAGTGTACAGCTTGTGATACGGTATGTAGCCATCATCCCAGCGGAATCCATGAAAATTGTGTTGAAGCCATTTTACTTGTCTCTTTTTCGCTGAAGTCAAATCTTTGTATCTGAACGATAGTTGAAATATAAAGTGCTGCATCTGGTTTTCATTGGTTAAAATTGCCAGTTCTTTAGTGATAAATTCATTGAGGTTTGTTTTGAATCCTTGGACTTCTACGATGACAGCCATATTCTTAATTTAACTTTCTAACTTCACTTGTCAGCGGACTGTATTCCACTATTCGATCGTGTAGAAGCAGGCAATATGCTGTTGTATTAGCCCGTATATTTTCAGATCTCTTGAATTCTAGCCTTATATCAACAGGTCCAGTTCTTATTGTTTCATTTTGATATGAGCAATCAATGACAGCAATCGGAGCATCGGTTTTGAACTTCTCCCATGTGAGGAATGGCTGATACTGATGACCATAGTATGATTGTGTAAACTTTATATACATCTCATACAGCAATGCGTATCTATTCAAATGAAATTTCAAATTCAAATCATCATAGGGATATGAGTCTGAGTTCAAATGAACTGTAACATCGGTGAGTTTGCAGTGAACAAACTTGCTTGCAACTTTGGTTTTATCGTTCCTTCGATCCGTTTGTAATGCTAAGATGATAAATCGAGGTTTCTCCAGTTGAGTGGTAGTCTTAACTGACCAGGTTTGATGCGTGGATTCTGACAGTATTGGATACTCATATATGTCCCAGCTACGGAATGGTATTTGTATTGGGCGACCTCTCCCGATAATTTTAAATAGTTGCAGCTTTCCATCATCGGATACTGTAACATGTGGAATGCTCCATTGAAGTTTGGTAATTTCAGTTTTCACCTCATCTGTGACTGATATAATGGCATTATCGTCTGTCCTGCTCCGGATCAATATGAGTTCATGTTTGGAATTTATAAAAATTTTCTTGTAATCTTCAGCGAATCCCAATAAATATTTCAGAGGTATACAATAGTTAAACAGTCCATTGGCTGGTATAACGGATGAATCTGGTGACCAACTGCCGTTGAGTAGTATCCTGCTTACATTTGCATTTAGCGATACGTAGTTTTTTAATGTTGTTGCAATCCCAAGATTTCTTGTACGATCGATTTCCGCTGCATTCATTTCATAGCGTATTTCCTCAAAAAGAAATGGTAGAGCGTTGTTAGCTAATTTTGCGGTTGCTGAAACGGTTCCATCCAGCTTTGTTAGTGACCCTTCAATGTAAAGCAAACTCCTGCTGGGTAGAAGATTCAAGTCCTGATGTTGTACAGAGATACGGATTTCATCGCTGTTTTTAAATGATGTTAGAAATGTTGAATAGGAGTGATGTTCAAATTTAGTAACACTGTTATCAAAGCAAGCGTCTGATACAATATCTAATATTCCTTTATTCATTGTTTCAGCGTCAGGCCTATCGATTGTAAATATGCTGTATTTGCAGGTGTTAATGTAGGTCTTGACCGCTTCAAGGTTGTCTGCTGACTAATGATCTTGTCTGCTCCGAGCTCGTATTTATCATTATTGTATATCAACATGCTGTGGCTTCAAATGTAACCTGATGGTTATAGTCTCTCCTCTGAAGTTGATTAAGTCACCGTCTTAGTCAAGGAGCTTCAATGTTAGAGAACTTATACGTTTGGTGTTCACAGGCAAATAGATTACAATTTTGGGTACCTCCACTATTTTATAGCCAGGTCCAACATTCGGGGAAAACTCGTGGAGAGTGTGTACTTGTGTGTTGTTGAAGAATGATCCTGATATAATATTACATTCGATGCGTATAGTATTTACTTTAATGATGTTGACTGGCAACTCTGATGTATGCACTATATTAGCAGTCAAGTTTCTTTTACTGAATCCTAGCAGAGGAGCTATGGATCTCTGTTTTTCAAAATGTGTTTCTTCAGTTGCCTTAACTTCACTCTTCAATGTATTATTGTTAGCCTTTATCGCAACCTTTATCCTTTCCCTTCTTTATCCAAGTATCCTTGTACATATTTTGCTATATCATCAATCTCATATGATACAACAGGTATCTCAACAACTTCATTCCCTACATGAACCAGATTATTGCTCACATCAATATTTGGTATAGAGTTGTATGTTTGAAAATCAATTAATCCACAAACATAATCCGTTGCTAGCTCCAGCGGAGGAAAGTACTCAGCAATGAGTAGAGATGAATTTCCCGTGAGAGTAAGGGTTAATGACATGGTGGTTGATAATGAACTGTCACAATTTCAATATAGATACATTTATTTATAGATAATAATTAATGGCTATAACAATATATAAAAACTCTAAACATAAGTGACCGCAAATTACTGCATCATAGTTCTGATAAGAACTGTAGTTGTACGTAATATTACTACACAAGTAGTTTATGAGCTCCCTTGGCGGTTGGAGATTGCCAAAGCTATCAAAATATTCGATGTTAGTAGATATACTATGGCGTTTCTGGACCACTTTTTTGGGGATACGAGACCACTTTGGGGATACGAGACCACTTTTAGCTCTCTCCAGCATAGGGAAATAGCATAGGTTTTCGATTTTGTTTCTGGAGTTCGCTTATTTTTCATCTCAGACTCGTAGCCTTTAAGTTTTTCATCTCGAGTTTTGGGATACGAGATCACTTTCAGTTGTGAAGGGGTGGGAAGCTTTATTGATGGATTTGGTCTTGCCTGCGCCCTAGCGACATTAGTAGGTACTACGGTTTTCTTGGATAGATATGTGGTGCGCCTAAATGTAGGCTTTTGGTTTTGAACTAATATTAGTAATAATTAAAGTTAACGGTAGGAAATTTTTGTTCATGCCAATGGATTCTAGATGGGCGGTTTGTGAGGGGGTATTATAGTATACGATATGGAGGGGGGTAATGAAATTTTCATCAGAAATCCCCTACGGGCTCTGGTTTTCGAGATATTAGCGTATAAGTTATTTTTGTTCATGCCAATGGATTCTAGGTGGTGTAGGGTGGGAGGGGGGACGAAATTCTCATCAGAAATCCTCTACGGGCTTGCCATTTCTTGAGTAAGGTTACCTAGCGGCATTAGCCGGAACTACTAGCATGCCTTGGTTTTGCTGTTTTCTGTTATTAGCGGGGAAGTTCTAGATATCAGCATGACGTCATCTTGGTTTTGTTGTTTTCAAGTGCTGTTGTACATATCAGCATCATTCGAATTTCGCAACATGATATCACCTTGGCTTGATGTTTTCTTATTACTATTGGGTCCTGGGGGTGCGTGTATTGAAAAGTAAGTAAGTCGGTACTTACATATGTTGTTCATCTCGGGCTTGGGGATACGAGATTACTTTCAGCACTCTCTAGCCCTAGGATATTTTTTTTTGTCCATACCAATATTATTAGTACTAGTGGGGTAAAATTTTCATCAGAAATCCTCTACGGGCTATGGTTCGAGGATATTAGCGATCTTACCTTCTCAGGTGTAATTAATATTAGTACCTCAAAAACAAAAAAGCAACAACAACTATAACCTAAGTTGTGGATTAAAGATTTGATGGTATTAATCTGTCGGTGTTTTTTATAAACAAGATTGCACCATATGATCATATATCTAAAAATAGATCAGGCGAAGCTGATTGGGGCGAATGTAGGTAGATATGTTCACTTAGATAAGTAATGGAAATTAGTAAATGTGTAATTTTGCTCTTCAGGTGGAATGCTTCTGATTTTATTCCTTGCATAAACAAATTCGCACAGTCCAGCAAAGTAAACAAATTCGCAGTCGAATAATGTAAACAAATTCGCACAGCAGCCGAGTAAAGTAAACAAATTGAGCGATTTATGTAAGATTCCCAATTTCTTTAACTGAAAACAACAACAACCGATATTAATCTGTGGGATATGATGTCTTAGATGAGTAGTGGAAGATATACTTGAAAATTTCTTTTGCTGAAAAAAACAACAACAACAACAACTGTTACGTAAGTTGTGGTCTGTAGGTGTCTTTTATAAACAAGAGTGATCACGTTATTATATTCGATGTGTAAAAATTGATCACGGCTGCTTGGGATGGTAAGACACATGAAATCATTAGAAGTAATGGGAATTAAAGCATTAGAAAAGGTGGCCAGGTCGCTGGTAATTTGATATCTTGCGTAAACATATATAGCCGAGTAAAGCAGGCAAATTGAGCGATTAATGTTTTTTTTTGTATCTAGGAGTTTGTATTGAAAAGTCTTTATTTTTTTTTTTTTTTTTTTTTTTATATTATTAAGCCAAGCTCAGGGGATACCCTATGATGCAAAGCACAGCGTGGCAGGAAGGAGATAGGGAAAGGATTAAGGGATATGAGGAGAGTGGCGGAGTTGCCGATGTATGTCGCCCTTAAACTTTTGCAGGTTGTATGCCGGAGGAAAGACAGAAGATGGTAGACTGTTCCACATTCGCACAGTTCGGGATAAGAAAGCATCACGGAATTTAAGTGTACGGCCGAAGGTAATTTGAAGGGTAAAAGGATGAGCGCGGGATGCAGCGCGGGTATTGCGTGCAGGAACTATTCTACAAGGTATCAGACTAGATATTTCATCAGAACATTGGCCATGCATATAGCGATAAAGGAGCGAAAGGCTTCCAACATTGCGACGGTGCTCGAGCGAGTCGATATGACGAGTAATTGCCACATCGCCAATGAGCTTGCAGGCTCTCTTTTGGACAATATCCAATGAAGCTAAGGCTGTGCGACCAGCCCCGGCCCAGATATTGGAATTGTATTCCATTCTGGGTCTGATGTAGGACTTGTAGAGGAGCGCTATATTTGATGGGCTGAAATATTTCTTACACCTTTTCAAGAAACCAAGACATTTGGATGCTTCTTTGGCAACCGAGAAGATGTGATCTGTCCAGCTTAACTTACTGGAAATATTAATGCCAAGAATTCTTAGTGACGGTGATTCAGAAATTAATGCACCATCAAACGAAACGGGAGTGGTTAAGTGATGGTCTTGTTTTAATGAGATGAGACAGCTTTGGGTCTTAGATGCATTGAATTCGACGCGATTCACTTTGCCCCAAGCGAGAATATTGTCAAGATCGTTATTCAATGATCTAATCATGCAGTCTCGTTTAACACATGCGGCGTTCCCTCTGGAATCCGCACGGGTGTCAAAGGAGTATGCGAAATCAAGGGTACTGTCATCAGCAAAGCTATGGATAGGATTGAAAGTAAGGGAAAGCAGATCATTAATGAAGATTAGAAATAGAGTCGGAGAAATAACAGAGCCCTGGGGGACACCGGCATTAATAGGATGAGGATCAGATATAACGCCATCTAATACAACTCGTATTTGGCGACTAGATAAAAAACTTTCAATCCATAATAGAAGAGGAGGGGAAAGACCAAGTGCTTTGAGTTTGGCTAAAAGGGCTGAATGCCAGACTCTATCAAAGGCCTTTGAAATATCTAGAGAAACGATTTTGGACTCACCAAAATTGTGAAGACTACGATTCCAACGTTCCGTAAGAAAAGTCAGCAAGTCTCCAGATGAGCGTCCGTGCCGGAAGCCGTATTGGCGATCGTTGATTAGCTGATTGGTTTCCAGATACTTCATTAATTTGGAGTTAATGATAGATTCAAAAACCTTTGAAAGAATCGAAGTGATTGCAATTGGTCGATAATTTGAGGGATCGCTACCCTCTCCTTTCTTGGGAATAGGCTGAACGTAAGCTAGTTTCCAAGCAGTTGGAAATTTTCCTGTCGAGTAGGACAGGTAGAATAGTTTGCGCAGAGGTTTAGCCAAGGATGAGGCACAGCTTTTAATTAATAGGGGCGAGAAACCATCAGGGCCTGCGGCTTAAGAGACGTTGATTCCTTTAAGGACCTTGAACACATCCCTCGTACGGATGTGTATTGGCTCTTGTACACATCCGCACGGGGGATGCACGACAGGTGCCTGTGAAGTGGGTGGAAGAAAAGAATTTGATGCGAATCTAGCAGCCAAAATATTAGCTTTATCCAGGGAGTCAACAACTACTTCACCATTATTAAGTAGTGAAGGTATAGAGGAACTGCTGAAGTTGTTCCTGATGGTTTTGACCAGGGACCAGAAACCTTTACTACCTTTGCGGCTTGCCCAGATTCTTTGTCTAACATTCTGGTCAAAAAGAAATTTTTCTCTCTGGATAATGGACTTGCAGGTGTTCCGTGCAGTCTTGTAGATTCCTTTCAGTTCTGGACAAGTATGCACTTGATAGGCGCGAAAAGCAGACTCTTTCGCTTTTATAGCTTGGTTGCACTTATCGTTAAACCAAGAGCGATTTTGCTGTTGTTGAGATCTGCTGTAAGAATACGGAATATATTCACGCATGCCGAGACTTAGTATGTTACTAAGTTCTAATGTGCATTCATCAGCATCCCTCGAAGCAAAACATACAGACCAATCTATATCTCTAAGATACTGATTGAGGCTTTCCCAATCAGCGTTCTTATAGTGCCAGAGAAGCCTACTTGTAGGTGGAGAAGTAGGGCAGCGCAGAGATGAGGTGATAAATTGAGCCGTGATTAGACAGTGGTCTGAATTACCAAGACGAATTGTTTTTTATTTTCAATAAAATTTCTCAATCAGTCACACTGTTATGAGATTTGATTGATTCCCCGATATCATAGTTCACATGAAGCTGATAAGAATATGATAATTTTATCTTCATACTATTGGGGGCAGGTACATTGTTTACTTACCATTAAGTTGAGAGTGGGTTAAATTAAAAGCTTTAATAGACGAACGCTGTGTTATGATATTAATGTGGTATGATATGTTGTCTGAGGTGAGTAGTGGAAGTTGTATGGGAGCTATGAATAAGCAGTAAAATCCTAATCAGCAATCTCGCTGGATATATGATAATTCTCCATGTCCATAGTGAAGATCGTGGTGGTGGGTTGAGAGTAGGTACTGTAAGTTATATATTAAGTTAAAAGTTTTGCTGGATGGTATTTGGCATTTATCTCCTCGAAATGGTGTGGTATGAGTATCAGGAAGGTTGAAAAAAAGCTGATAATGCTTCAAGTTCAATAGTGAAGACCGCGATGTTGAGAGTGGGTATTTGGAATGATATAACTCTAGTAGGATATCTTACCACATTTGAAAAAATTACATAATATGATTAAGAAAGCTTCATGATATATATCAAAAGTGATCCCAATGGATTACATAAGGAAAGTATGTTCACTTCATCTGCAAACAACAAATATGGCTGAAAGCGACACACGGTGTGAGCAAAAATCATTCTTGCTTCAATTATCACTATTAAATGATGTGTGCCGCAGAAAATATATTAAGTCTAGCCTAGTCTAAAATATGTATTGTAAATAAAAATTGTATCATGGTTATAATGCCATTTATTGAAATAATTTGTTTTAATTGTATTATAGCTTATGTCTAAAATCTTTTTTTCTTTAGTTCAGCAAGGCCAGGATTTCATAGATATAGATTGATCCTTATATTGAATATTCCTTATGCCTTTACACCAATGTGGCGTTAAAAGGTTCATGGTGCACCACTTTCACAAATAACATCTCTCCATCTTTACTTTTTGCGATCTTTGTTGGAATATCCTGATTTTTCGACCTGTTGGTAGGGGACAGTCGACTCGTTTTTGGATGAAAAACTTTCTTCTTTATTTCTGGAAAGCATCGATTTCATAGATGTAGACTGAGCCTTATATGAATATTCTTTACTCCTTTCATCCGTAGGCTTTAGAAGGTTTGTAGTGTCCTTAGAGCTCATGTTGAAATTATTGCGTAATTAGCTTGCCAAGAAACAGTGATCTGTTTGGCTAAAGAGCAAAATATCAATTGAAAAAACAAGTTATGAAACTACTATTTATATGGATTTGGCACATTGTCTTGACCTTTGACGTCACCTTAACCTTTGAAACCGAAAGTGTCTGCTCTTGGGTTCACTTGGATGATGAGTAGTGCAAGTTGTATGGGAGATTATAATTAGCTTTGAGTAAACTGTAAAGAAGAAGATTTCTGATAACAGTATGTTCCATACATAATCTTACAGGTGGAAGAAAATTTTATAAGAATCTGGTAACTGCATTTCCTTATAAACCTTATATAAATTCATATGTGACCAAACCGAGCTATAGATTTTTGTTCTAGATGAATGCACATTATATATAATATCTGAAAATAGATAGCAGCAAAATGAAAGGCTATAAGAATTTGGTTGCAGTATATTCTATACAAAATCTAATAACCATAAGAAAAATTTTATAAGAATCTGATACCATGCTCAGTTCACAATTTAAAAAGTAGAAGAAAATTGTACAAGAATCTGCTAATAGTATGTTCCATACAAAATCTAACAAGCGAAAGAAAATTTTATAAGTATCTGGTAAGAATCCGGTAACAGTATGTTCCATACAAAATTTAACAGGCAGAAGAAAATTTTATTAGAATCTTGTAAGAGTATGTTCCAAAGAAAAATCCAAGATTTTATGCATTTCCTGATGTGTAAGCCTTATATAAATCCATATGTTCTATATAAAAAATCGGTATATAAATATCTGTTAAAAAAATTAGTTAGGGTATATAGTGATTTTAAAAAATTCATATCTCCAAAACGGTGCGAGAACCAAAATCCAAAATCTACTAGGTAGCAGACAATTTTATAAGAATCTGGTATGTTCTATACAAAATCTAAAAGGGGAAGGGAAAATTGCACGAGAGTTTGGTTAGTGGTTAGTGTATTCCCGAATGCTGAACTGTTAAGATGGATATTGAAGAGTTTTTAGGAGAATATAATAACATTTTACTCGATGAGCATAAGAAACAAATTCAAGAATGCTATAACTTTTTAAAATTATATGAAAATATTGAAAAAGTCGAGTCAAAATTTGGTGAACACTTTATAAGCTGCCCTTGGTCAAGAGATGATTCAACGGATGGACCAGATACATTGTATGTTGTGGTGTTGCTAGATGCCTAAAACAAGCTGTGAAGCTATATAAACTCTACCAAACATTGACAAAAAGTAATTACGAGGCATGCCTTAAAAAGTGCGATTTAACTTAGCACTAGAAATTCTCATTTTGTATACTTGGAGAGCTCATAAAGGATCATGTAAACTTACACTGTATGCAGATGCTGATTTCAACAACAGATTCATCAAACACAGGAAATTTTGATTACATACAGCTCTGTACCATAAGAATTAATACTTTTTAATTTTTAATAAATGATATTTTATATATGGCCTTCTTTTTATTCAATTTCCCATACTAAGTCCGGAACTCCCGAATAATGTTTGACCACTACAACGGGTGGTGGTAGCGGTGGGTGGTGGTGGTGGTGGGTGGTGGTGGGTGGTGGTGGTGGTGGGTGGTGGTGGGTGGTGGTGGTATTGGTTGTGGTGGTGGGTGCCTGGTCTTGGTATGGTGCTTGAAACGGGTATTTGACGCGTGGCATCAATTTGACGCTGACTACTCTAGGGTCGACCCTTCTATCTGCGGATGAGCTGAAAAAGCTGTTTTATATGCTGTTAAGCTGTTATCAGACCTGTTTTAAAAGCTGTTAAGCTGTTATCAGAGCTATTTTAAAAGCTGTTAAGCTGTTATCAGAGCTGTTTAAGAGTTGTTAAGCTGTTATCAGAGCTGTTTGAAAAGCTGTTAAGCTGTTATCAGAGCTGTTTTAAAAGCTGTTAAGCTGTTATTAGAGCTGTTTAAAAGCTGTTAAGCTGTTATCTGAGCTGTTTTAAAAGCTGTTAAGCTGTTATCAGACCTGTTTTATAAGCTGTTAAGCTGTTATCAGACCTGTTTTAAAAGCTGTTAAGCTGTTATCAGAGCTATTTTAAAAGCTGTTAAGCTGTTATCAGAGCTGTTTAAGAGCTGTTAAGCTGTTACCAGAGCTGTTTAAAAAGCTGTTAAGCTGTTATCAGAGCTGTTTTAAAAGCTGTTAAGCTGTTATTAGAGCTGTTTAAAAGCTGTTAAGCTGTTATCTAAGCTGTTTCAAAAGCTGTTAAGCTGTTATCAGACCTGTTTTATAAGCTGTTAAGCTGTTATCAGACCTGTTTTAAAAGCTGTTAAGCTGTTATCAGACCTGTTTTATAAGCTGTTAAGCTGTTATCAGACCTGTTTTAAAAGCTGTTAAGAGTAAAGTAAACAAATTGAAAGATTCCCAATAGCTGAAATAAAAACAACAACTGATATGTTGTCTAAGATGTGTATTGAAAATTTCTTTTGCTGAAAAAAAAAATCAACTGCGGATTAAAAAGGCAAGAGTGATCATGATATCTAAAAAATAGATCACGGCTGCTTGTAAGAAGTAGTAGAAATTAAAGCCTCGGTGGCCAGGTGGCTGGTAATTTGATACTGCCAAGTAAAGTAAAAAATGGTTTTTGCATCTAGGAGTGTGTATTGAAAAGTCATGATAAGTTTTATGAAAAATTGTTTTTATTTTAAAGTTTCTTTTTACAAAAATTTGTTTTTATTTCCAATAAAATTTCTTATTTCAAAAGTATTTCTTACAGCACATTGCCCAATATGAACTTGGCAAGATGGACCATTTGTGTTAATCGCTATTAGTTTTCCACAGTTGTATTCATCTTCGACGTTGATAATGATTTCACCCTCTCCAACTATCTTCTGCATCCAATGAACTTTTTCAGCACCTGTTACATATATGGTTTTGTTTCGAAGCAGTGGTTCAACTATAGTGTACAGCTTGTGATACGGTATGTAGCCATCATCCCAGCGGAATCCATGAAAATTGTGTTGAAGCCATTTTACTTGTCTCTTTTTCGCTGAAGTCAAATCTTTGTATCTGAACGATGGTTGAAATATAAAGTGCTGCATCTGGTTTTCATTGGTTAAAATTGCCAGTTCTTTAGTGATAAATTCATTGAGGTTTGTTTTGAATCCTTGGACTTCTACGATGACAGCCATATTCTTAATTTAACTTTCTAACTTCACTTGTCAGCGGACTGTATTCCACTATTCGATCGTGTAGAAGCAGGCAATATGCTGTTGTATTAGCCCGTATATTTTCAGATCTCTTGAATTCTAGCCTTATATCAACAGGTCCAGTTCTTATTGTTTCATTTTGATGTGAGCAATCAATGACAGCAATCGGAGCATCGGTTTTGAACTTCTCCCATGTGAGGAATGGCTGATACTGATGACCATAGTATGATTGTGTAAACTTTATATACATCTCATACAGCAATGCGTATCTATTCAAATGAAATTTCAAATTCAAATCATCATAGGGATATGAGTCTGAGTTCAAATGAACTGTAACATCGGTGAGTTTGCAGTGAACAAACTTGCTTGCATCTTTGGTTTTATCGTTCCTTCGATCCGTTTGTAATGCTAAGATGATAAATCGAGGTTTCTCCAGTTAAGTGGTAGTCTTAACTGACCAGGTTTGATGCGTGGATTCTGGCAGTATTGGATACTCATATATGTCCCAGCTACGGAATGGTATTTGTATTGGGCGACCTCTCCCGATAATTTTAAATAGTTGCAGCTTTCCATCATCGGATACTGTAACATGTGGAATGCTCCATTGAAGTTTGGTAATTTCAGTTTTCACCTCATCTGTGACTGATATAATGGCATTATCGTCTGTCCTGCTCCGGATCAATATGAGTTCATGTTTGGAATTTATAAGAATTTTCTTGTAATCCTCAGCGAATCCCAATAAATATTTCAGAGGTATACAATAGTTAAACAGTCCATTGGCTGGTATAACGGATGAATCTGGTGACCAACTGCCGTTGAGTAGTATCCTGCTTACATTTGCATTTAGCGATACGTAGTTTTTTAATGTTGTTGCAATCCCAAGATTTCTTGTACGATCGATTTCCACTGCATTCATTTCATAGCGTATTTCCTCAAAAAGAAATGGTAGAGCGTTGTTAGCTAATTTTGCGGTTGCTGAAACGGTTCCATCCAGCTTTGTTAGTGACCCTTCAATGTAAAGCAAACTCCTGCTGGGTAGAAGATTCAAGTCCTGATGTTGTACAGAGATACGGATTTCATCGCTGTTTTTAAATGATGTTAGAAATGTTGAATAGGAGTGATGTTCAAATTTAGTAACACTGTTATCAAAGCAAGCGTCTGATACAATATCTAATATTCCTTTATTCATTGTTTCAGCGTCAGGCCTATCGATTGTAAATATGCTGTATTTGCAGGTGTTAATGTAGGTCTTGACCGCTTGAAGGTTGTCTGCTGACTAATGATCTTGTCTGCTCCGAGCTCGTATTTATCATTATTGTATATCAACATGCTGTGGCTTCAAATGTAACCTGATGGTTATAGTCTCTCCTCTGAAGTTGATTAAGTCACCGTCTTAGTCAAGGAGCTTCAATGTTAGAGAACTTATACGTTTGGTGTTCACAGGCAAATAGATTACAATTTTGGGTACCTCCACTATTTTATAGCCAGGTCCAACATTCGGGGAAAACTCGTGGAGAGTGTGTACTTGTGTGTTGTTGAAGAATGATCCTGATATAATATTACATTCGATGCGTATAGTATTTACTTTAATGATGTTGACTGGCAACTCTGATGTATGCACTATATTAGCAGTCAAGTTTCTATTACTGAATCCTAGCAGAGGAGCAATGGATCTCTGTTTTTCAAAATGTGTTTCTTCAGTTGCCTTAACTTCACTCTTCAATGTATTATTGTTAGCCTTTATCGCAACCTTTATCCTTTCTCTTCTTTATCCAAGTATCCTTGTACATATTTTGCTATATCATCAATCTCATAGGATACAACAGGTATCTCAACAACTTCATTCCCTACATGAACCAGATTATTGCTCACATCAATATTTGGTATAGAGTTGTATGTTTGAAAATCAATTAATTCACAAACATAATCCGTTGCTAGCTCCAGCGGAGGAAAGTACTCAGCAATGAGTAGAGATGAATTTCCCGTGAGAGTAAGGGTTAATGACATGGTGGTTGATAATGAACTGCCACAATTTCAATATAGATACATTTATTTATAGATAATAATTAATGGCTATAACAATATATATATACTATGGCGTTTCTGGACCACTTTTTTGGGGATACGAGACCACTTTTAGCTCTCTCCAGCATAGGGAAATAGCATAGGTTTTCGATTTTGTTTCTGGAGTTCGCTTATTTTTCATCTCAGACTCGTAGCCTCTAAGTTTTTCATCTCGAGTTTTGGGATACGAGATCACTTTCAGTTGTGAAGGGGTGGGAAGCTTTATTGATGGATTTGGTCTTGACTGCGCCCTAGCGACATTAGTAGGTACTACGGTTTTCTTGGATAGATATGTGGTGCGCCTAAATGTAGGCTTTTGGTTTTGAACTAATATTAGTAATAATTAAAGTTAACGGTAGGAAATTTTTGTTCATGCCAATGGATTCTAGATGGGTGGTTTGTGAGGGGGTATTATAGTATAGGATAGGGAGAGGGGTAATGAAATTTTCATCAGAAATCCCCTACGGGCTCTGGTTTTCAAGATATTAGAGTATAAGTTATTTTTGTTCATGCCAATGGATTCTAGGTGGTGTAGGGTGGGAGGGGGGACGAAATTCTCATCAGAAATCCTCTACCGGCTTGCCATTTCTTGAGTAAGGTTACCTAGCGGCATTAGCCGGAACTACTAGCATGCCTTGGTTTTGCTGTTTTCTGTTATTAGCGGGGAAGTTCTAGATATCAGCATGACGTCACCTTGGTTTTGTTGTTTTCAAGTGCTGTTGTAGATATCAGCATCATTCGAATTTCGCAACATGATATCACCTTGGCTTGATGTTTTCTTATTATTATTGGGTCCTGGGGGTGCGTGTATTGAAAAGTAAGTAAGTCGGTACTTACATATGTTGTTCATCTCGGGCTTGGGGATACGAGATTACTTTCAGCACTCTCTAGCCCTAGGATATTTTTTTTTTCCATACCAATATTATTAGTACTAGTGGGGTAAAATTTTCATCAGAAATCCTCTACGGGCTATGGTTCGAGGATATTAGCGATCTTACCTTCTCAGGTGTAATTAATATTAGTACCTCAAAAACAAAAAAGCAACAACAACTATAACCTAAGTTGTGGATTAAAGATTTGATGATATTAATCTGTCGGTGTTTTTTATAAACAAGATTGCACCATATGATCATATATCTAAAAATAGATCAGGCGAAGCTGATTGGGGCGAATGTAGGTAGATATGTTCACTTAGATAAGTAATGGAAATTAGTAAATGTGTAATTTTGCTCTTCAGGTGGAATGCTTCTGATTTTATTCCTTGCATAAACAAATTCGCACAGTCCAGCAAAGTAAACAAATTCGCAGTCGAATAATGTAAACAAATTCGCACAGCAGCCGAGTAAAGTAAACAAATTGAGCGATTTATGTAAGATTCCCAATTTCTTTAACTGAAAACAACAACAACCGATATTAATCTGTGGGATATGATGTCTTAGATGAGTAGTGGAAGATATACTTGAAAATTTCTTTTGCTGAAAAAAAACAACAACAACAACTATTACGTAAGTTGTGGTCTGTAGGTGTCTTTTATAAACAAGAGTGATCATGTTATGATATTTGATGTGTAAAAATTGATCACGGCTGCTTGGGATGGTAAGACACATGAAATCATTAGAAGTAATGGGAATTAAAGCATTAGAAAAGGTGGCTAGGTCGCTGGTAATTTGATATCTTGCGTAAACATATATAGCCGAGTAAAGCAGGCAAATTGAGCGATTAATGTTTTTTTTGTATCTAGGAGTTTGTATTGAAAAGTCTTTATGACGAATTGTTTTTTATTTTCAATAAAATTTCTCAATCAGTCACACTGTTATGAGATTTGATTGATTCCCCGATAACATAGTTCACATGAAGCTGATAAAAATATGATAATTTTATCTTCATACTATTGGGGGCAGGTACATTGTTTACTTACCATTAAGTTGAGAGTGGGTTAAATTAAAAGCTTTAATAGACGAACGCTGTGTTATGATATTAATGTGGTATGATATGTTGTCTGAGGTGAGTAGTGGAAGTTGTATGGGAGCTATGAATAAGCAGTAAAATCCTAATCAGCAATCTCGCTGGATATATGATAATTCTCCATGTCCATAGTGAAGATCGTGGTGGTGGGTTGAGAGTAGCTACTGTAAGTTATGTATTAAGTTAAAAGTTTTGCTGGATGGTATTTGGCATTTATCTCCTCGAAATGGTGTGGTATGAGTATCAGGAAGGTTGAAAAAAAGTTGATAATGCTTCAAGTTCAATAGTGAAGACCGCGATGTTGAGAGTGGGTATTTGGAATGATATAACTCTAGTAGGATATCTTACCACATTTGAAAAAATTACATAATATGATTAAGAAAGCTTCATGATATATATCAAAAGTGATCCCAATGGATTACATAAGGAAAGTATGTTCACTTCATCTGCAAACAACAAATATGACTGAAAGCGACACACGGTGTGAGCAAAAATCATTCTTGCTTCAATTATCACTATTAAATGATGTGTACCGCAGAAAATATATTAAGTCTAGCCTAGTCTAAAATATGTATTGTAAATAAAAATTGTATCATGGTTATAATGCCATTTATTGAAATAATTTGTTTTAATTGTATTATAGCTTCAGTCTAAAATCTTTTTTTCTTTAGTTCAGCAAGGCCAGGATTTCATAGATATAGATTGATCCTTATATTGAATATTCCTTATGCCTTTACACCAATGTGGCGTTAAAAGGTTCATGGTGCACCACTTTCGCAAATAACATCTCTCCATCTTTACTTTTTGCGATCTTTGTTGGAATATCCTGATTTTTCGACCTGTTGGTAGGGGACAGTCGACTCGTTTTTGGATGAAAAACTTTCTTCTTTATTTCTGGAAAGCATCGATTTCATAGATGTAGACTGAGCCTTATATGAATATTCTTTACTCCTTTCATCCGTAGGCTTTAGAAGGTTTGTAGTGTCCTTAGAGCTCATGTTGAAATTATTGCGTAATTAGCTTGCCAAGAAACAGTGATCTGTTTGGCTAAAGAGCAAAATATCAATTGAAAAAACAAGTTATGAAACTACTATTTATATGGATTTGGCACATTGTCTTGACCTCTGACGTCACCTTAACCTTTGAAACCGAAAGTGTCTGCTCTTGGGTTCACTTGGATGATGAGTAGTGCAAGTTGTATGGGAGATTATAATTAGCTGTGAGTAAACTGTAAAGAAGAAGATTTCGGATAACAGTATGTTCCATACATAATCTTACAGGTGGAAGAAAATTTTATAAGAATCTGGTAACTGCATTTCCTTATAAACCTTATATAAATTCATATGTGACCAAACCGAGCTATAGATTTTTGTTCTAGATGAATGCACATTATATATAATATCTGAAAATAGATAGCAGCAAAATGAAAGGCTATAAGAATTTGGTTGCAGTATATTCTATACAAAATCTAATAACCATAAGGAAAATTTTATAAGAATCTGATACCATGCTCAGTTCACAATTTAAAAAGTAGAAGAAAATTGTATAAGAATCTGGTAATAGTATGTTCCATACAAAATCTAACAAGCGAAAGAAAATTTTATAAGAATCTGGTAAGAATCCGGTAACAGTATGTTCCATACAAAATTTAACAGGCAGAAGAAAATTTTATTAGAATCTTGTAAGAGTATGTTCCAAAGAAAAATCCAAGATTTTATGCATTTCCTGATGTGTAAGCCTTATATAAATCCATATGTTCTATATAAAAAATCGGTATATAAATATCTGTTAAAAAAATTAGTTAGGGTATATAGTGATTTTAAAAAATTCATATCTCCAAAACGGTGCGAGAACCAAAATCCAAAATCTACTAGGTAGCAGACAATTTTATAAGAATCTGGTATGTTCTATACAAAATCTAAAAGGGGAAGGGAAAATTGCACAAGAGTTTGGTTAGTGGTTAGTGTATTCCCGAATGCTGAACTGTTAAGATGGATATTGAAGAGTTTTTAGGAGAATATAATAACATTTTACTCGATGAGCATAAGAAACAAATTCAAGAATGCTATAACTTTTTAAAATTATATGAAAATATTGAAAAAGTCGAGTCAAAATTTGGTGAACACTTTATAAGCTGCCCTTGGTCAAGAGATGATTCAACGGATGGACCAGATACATGTGTATGTTGTGGTGTTGCTAGATGCCTAAAACAAGCTGTGAAACTATATAAATTCTACCAAACATTAACAAAAAGTAATTACGAGGCATGCCTTAAAAAGTGTGATTTAACTTAGCACTAGAAATTCTCATTTTGTATACTTGGAGAGCTCATAAAGGATCATGTAAACTTACACTGTATGCAGATGCTGATTTCAACAACAGATTCATCAAACACAGGAAATTTTGATTACATACAGCTCTGTACCATAAGAATTAATACTTTTTAATTTTTAATAAATGATATTTTATATATGGCATCTTTTTATTCAATTTCCCATACTAAGTCCGGAACTCCCGAATAATGTTTGACCACTACAACGGGTGGTGGTAGCGGTGGGTGGTGGTGGTGGTGGGTGGTGGTGGGTGGTGGTGGTGGTGGGTGGTGGTGGGTGGTGGTGGTATTGGTTGTGGTGGTGGGTGCCTGGTCTTGGTATGGTGCTTGAAACGGATATTTGACGCGTGGCATATTCCTATAGCCTTTCATTTTGCTGCTATCTATTTTCAGATATTATATATAATGTGCATTCATCTAGAACAAAAATCTATAGCTCGGTTTGGTCACATATGAATTTATATAAGGTTTATAAGGAAATGCAGTTACCAGATTCTTATAAAATTTTCTTCCACCTGTAAGATTATGTATGGAACATACTGTTATCAGAAATCTTCTTCTTTACAGTTTACTCACAGCTAATTATAATCTCCCATACAACTTGCACTACTCATCATCCAAGTGAACCCAAGAGCAGACACTTTCGGTTTCAAAGGTTAAGGTGACGTCAAAGGTCAAGACAATGTGCCAAATCCATATAAATAGTAGTTTCATAACTTGTTTTTTCAATTGATATTTTGCTCTTTAGCCAAACAGATCACTGTTTCTTGGCAAGCTAATTACGCAATAATTTCAACATGAGATCTAAGGACACTACAAACCTTCTAAAGCCTACGGATGAAAGGAGTAAAGAATATAAAGAATATATAAGGCTCAGTCTACATCTATGAAATCGATGCTTTCCAGAAATATAGAAGAAAGTTTTTCATCCAAAAACGAGTCGACTGTCCCCTACCAACAGGTCGAAAAATCAGGATATTCCAACAAAGATCGCAAAAAGTAAAGATGGAGAGATGTTATTTGTGAAAGTGGTGCACCATGAACCTTTTAACGCCACATTGGTGTAAAGGCATAAGGAATATTCAATATAAGGATCAATCTATATCTATGAAATCCTGGCCTTGCTGAACTAAAGAAAAAAAGATTTTAGACTTAAGCCATAATACAATTAAAACAAATTATTTCAATAAATGGCATTATAACCATGATACAATTTTTATTTACAATACATATTTTAGACTAGGCTAGACTTAATATATTTTCTGCGGCACACATCATTTAATAGTGATAATTGAAGCAAGAATGATTTTTGCTCACACCGTGTGTCGCTTTCAGCCATATTTGTTGTTTGCAGATGAAGTGAACATACTTTCCTTATGTAATCCATTGGGATCACTTTTGATATATATCATGAAGCTTTCTTAATCATATTATGTAATTTTTTCAAATGTGGTAAGATATCCTACTAGAGTTATATCATTCCAAATACCCACTCTCAACATCGCGGTCTTCACTATTGAACTTGAAGCATTATCAACTTTTTTTCAACCTTCCTGATACTCATACCACACCATTTCGAGGAGATAAATGCCAAATACCATCCAGCAAAACTTTTAACTTAATACATAACTTATAGTACCTACTCTCAACCCACCACCAAGATCTTCACTATGGACATGGAGAATTATCATATATCCAGCGAGATTGCTGATTAGGATTTTACTGCTTATTCATAGCTCCCATACAACTTCCACTACTCACCTCAGACAACATATCATACCACATTAATATCATAACACAGCGTTCGTCTATTAAAGCTTTTAATTTAACCCACTCTCAACTTAATGGTAAGTAAACAATGTACCTGCCCCCAATAGTATGAAGATAAAATTATCATATTTTTATCAGCTTCATGTGAACTATGTTATCGGGGAATCAATCAAATCTCATAACAGTGTGACTGATTGAGAAATTTTATTGAAAATAAAAAACAATTCGTCATAAAGACTTTTCAATACAAACTCCTAGATACAAAAAAAACATTAATCGCTCAATTTGCCTGCTTTACTCGGCTATATATGTTTACGCAAGATATCAAATTACCAGCGACCTGGCCACCTTTTCTAATGCTTTAATTCCCATTACTTCTAATGATTTCATGTGTCTTACCATCCCAAGCAGCCGTGATCAATTTTTACACATCAAATATCATAACATGATCACTCTTGTTTATAAAAGACACCTACAGACCACAACTTACGTAATAGTTGTTGTTGTTGTTTTTTTTCAGCAAAAGAAATTTTCAAGTATATCTTCCACTACTCATCTAAGACATCATATCCCACAGATTAATATCGGTTGTTGTTGTTTTCAGTTAAAGAAATTGGGAATCTTACATAAATCGCTCAATTTGTTTACTTTACTCGGCTGCTGTGCGAATTTGTTTACATTATTCGACTGCGAATTTGTTTACTTTGCTGGACTGTGCGAATTTGTTTATGCAAGGAATAAAATCAGAAGCATTCCACCTGAAGAGCAAAATTACACATTTACTAATTTCCATTACTTATCTAAGTGAACATATCTACCTACATTCGCCCCAATCAGCTTCGCCTGATCTATTTTTAGATATATGATCATATGGTGCAATCTTGTTTATAAAAAACACCGACAGATTAATATCATCAAATCTTTAATCCACAACTTAACATAGGTTATAGTTGTTGTTGCTTTTTTGTTTTTGAGGTACTAATATTAATTACACCTGAGAAGGTAAGATCGCTAATATCCTCGAACCATAGCCCGTAGAGGATTTCTGATGAAAATTTTACCCCACTAGTACTAATAATATTGGTATGGAAAAAAAAAATATCCTAGGGCTAGAGAGTGCTGAAAGTAATCTCGTATCCCCAAGCCCGAGATGAACAACATATGTAAGTACCGACTTACTTACTTTTCAATACACGCACCCCCAGGACCCAATAGTAATAAGAAAACATCAAGCCAAGGTGATATCATGTTGCGAAATTCGAATGATGCTGATATGTACAACAGCACTTGAAAACAACAAAACCAAGGTGACGTCATGCTGATATCTAGAACTTCCCCGCTAATAACAGAAAACAGCAAAACCAAGGCATGCTAGTAGTTCCGGCTAATGCCGCTAGGTAACCTTACTCAAGAAATGGCAAGCCCGTAGAGGATTTCTGATGAGAATTTCGTCCCCCCTCCCACCCTACACCACCTAGAATCCATTGGCATGAACAAAAATAACTTATACGCTAATATCTTGAAAACCAGAGCCCGTAGGGGATTTCTGATGAAAATTTCATTACCCCTCTCCCTATCCTATACTATAATACCCCGTCACAAAACACCCATCTAGAATCCATTGGCATGAACAAAAATTTCCTACCGTTAACTTTAATTATTACTAATATTAGTTCAAAACCAAAAGCCTACATTTAGGCGCACCACATATCTATCCAAGAAAACCGTAGTACCTACTAATGTCGCTAGGGCGCAGTCAAGACCAAATCCATCAATAAAGCTTCCCACCCCTTCACAACTGAAAGTGATCTCGTATCCCAAAACTCGAGATGAAAAACTTAGAGGCTACGAGTCTGAGATAAAAAATAAGCGAACTCCAGAAACAAAATCGAAAACCTATGCTATTTCCCTATGCTGGAGAGAGCTAAAAGTGGTCTCGTATCCCCAAAAAAGTGGTCCAGAAACGCCATAGTTTATCTACTGATGTTATCACATTTCTTGTAGTACGCTACCCAGTGTGTACCTGCTCCAGTTGAGATTCCCAAGTTAACAATTCCACTTTCTTGCTTCCATGGCTTTTTAGGCAGACTATCACGCATAAAAACTCCTCTGAAGTGCGGCAGGTGTGTGGTATACTTGTGAAGATCCAACTCGTTTAGCGGTCTTTTGGGTAGCGTCTTTAATAGTTTTTTGGTTGAGGTTGTAAATAGAGTCCAAGTCCTTTTCTGTACGGTTTCAGAAACAGCCCGTTTCCATCTTTGCCAACCGCTATTATTTCCATTGCTTGGTTATGACGTTTGCCTTCTTCCAACTTTGCCTTTGCCGCACGGGTATCATTTACTGCTTTAGCTATGCCTGCTGCACCTCCTGATAGTGCTCCCAATGCTGAAAGCCCAGCAAACAACGGGATGAGGAACGGAAGTGCTCCACCACCCTTTGGTACAGGTATCACCCGTGGAGTTTTAGTAGATTCCTTCTTTCTTTTCACAATATTTTTAGCTGCACTAAGAGCTATTTTTATAGCTTCCATCAAGTCTTTTGGTTTTTTGATTTTTAAGATCTTACGAGCATTTCGTACTGCTTCTCGGATTGTGGGTTGGCGTTTATTTTTAGCCTTAAGACCCATACCTAGCTTAATTTTAGCCTTCATTGCGTTTGTTATAAGCCAAGTGTTGGCACGTTCACTCAAATTTGCTTCCGTAGATTTTGCACGCAGCCAGATTTTTTCAACTAATATTTTATCAGCTATATGTCGATCACTTGTATCTTTATGTCGCGAGTATGCTATATCGTGTTCCTTGCAGGCTGCGTCCAGTGGATTAATGCCTGGGTCTCCTCTCGCCAATCTTTACTGTAACTTTGTTCCTGGTCCGCAGTACTGGTACCCCGGTAGATGTAATTCTACAGGTAATTTGTTGATGATTGAATTTAATAGTCCTCTGCCCCCTTTCAAAGATTTTCTGAAGCGTTTCGATTTGTGATCCGACATCTTATAAGGTTCCGATGATACTGTTGAAATGTAATATAAGCAGGTGTATTTATAGGAATCCCGTTAGTCTTCAATATGCGGTTCATTAAACTACAACAAGCTTTTCCTGTTCGAAATGCTGATGTAGCTGTTATGAAGGTGAAAAAGAAGCATGGTCCCCTATTGCCTAATAGTATAAGTAGTATCATTGTTGGACAATCCAATTGTGGAAAAACTAATGTTATGATAAGTTTGCTGGAACATCCCAATGGTCTGAGATATGAAAATATTTACATATATTCCAAATCTTTACATCAACCAAAGTATGAATACTTGAAGCGAGTAATGACCCCCATGTCAGGATTGGGGTATTATACATTCTCAAATAACTGCGACGTTCTACCACCAGAGGAAGTCAAATCACATTCAGTGTTTATTTTCGATGATGTAGCATGTGAAAAGCAAGATAATGTGCGATCTTATTTTTGCATGGGACGCCACAAAGATATAGACAGCTTCTATCTCTGTCAAACATATACGCATATACCAAAGCACTTAATATGAGACAATGCTAATTTAGTCATCTTATTCAAGCAAGATGACTTGAATTTGAAACATATCTATAAGGATCATGTGAATACAGACATGAAGTTTGATAAATTTCGAAGAGTCTGTGATACATGTTAGAAGGATGAATATGGTTTCTTGATGATTGATAAGGATAGCTCAATAAACAAGGGGCGCTACTGTAAAGGATTTGATACCTTCATTGTACTATAAAAGGATGAAACATGCGAAATCCTCATAAGTCGAAGTTGTAACTCAGACGAAAGCACACCGAATCCTGTGGACCTGCTGAGTAGATTAAAGCAGTTCACCTGTTATCAGTGCTGTTAACCTGTTATCAGACCTGTTTGAAAAGCTGTTAAGCTGTTATCGGAGCTGTTTGCAAAGCTGTTAAGTTGTTATCAGAGCTGCTTGGAAAGTTGTTAAGTTGTTATCAGAGCTGTTTAGAAGCGGTTAAGCTGTTATCAGAGCTGTTTGGAAAGCTGTTAAGCTGTTATCAGAGCTGTTCGAAAAGCTGTTATGCTGTTATCAGAGCTCTTTAGAAGCTGTTAAGCTGTTATCAGAGCTGTTTGGAAAGCTGTTAAGCTGTTATCAGAGCTTTTCGAAAACCTGTTAAGCTGTTATCAGAGCTGTTTGAAAAGCTGTTAAGCTGTTATCAGAGCTGTTTACAAGCTGTTAAGCTGTTATCAGAGCTGCTTGGAAAGCTGTTAAGCTGTTATCAGAGCTCTTTAGAAGCCGCTAACCTGTTATCAGAGCTGTTTGGAAAGCTGTTAAGCTGTTATCAGAGCTGTTCGGGAAGCTGCTAAGCTGTTATCAGAGCTGTTTGGAAAAATGTTAAGCTGTTATCAGAGCTGTTCGGAACGCTGTTGTTCTGTTGTTCAGCTAATAACGAAGATGAATGAAAATCTATTAAAAGAAATTATCAAGACTAGGAATGCAGTGCGAAGGAAATTAAAAGCCCTACGGATGGGAAGGATTGAAGCAGAAGCTCAACTTGAAGAAACCTTTAAGCCGATTACTAAACCCTTAAGGAAGTTTGTTAGAACAGTCAAATACGAACCGCCAGATATAGCCAAGTTTGAGGTAAAACATGTAAAAGAAGATGAAGAAGAAGCCAATGAGATTGTGGAACCTTTCACCCCTCCAAAACGAAAATATGTGAAAATGGAGGCTAGTAGCACACCAATAAATTATGGAGATTATTCCTTAACATCTGAAGAAGAACTCGCAACACCTAAACATTCAAGAACATTGACAGGAAGGTCTCCTGTCACCTCCCCCGATACGTCTGGATACATACTTTCAAACTATTTAAAGCTATTCACTGACAATAGCCCTAAAAGTAAACAAGAAGCTCAGGGTCTAGCTGGTGAACAAGGAGAGCGGGGTATTGGATTTAATTTAACGATAAACCGATACTACGATCTGAACTCAAAGTGTATAGAACGACTTGGTGAGCCCCTTGAAAATGATGATGCAACTACCAAAGACTATGTTGACAAGAAAATTAAAATAAGTGTGGAAGAAATAAGAAAAACTATTAATATAGAGGTGGCAAATTTAACGCTATATATCAATTATGAAATCGCGAAGATTGAAAACTATTTGTTTACTTCAGTAATAAATAAGAAAGACTTGACACCAAAAGATGGTGTATATGAGTAAAAACTCTAGAGAAATCTGTTTCATTTATAATTACGATGAGTAAGAGACAAGTGGTAAATGAGCTTCATAAACCAGCGAGAAAAAATTTTAAACGACGTCGTGTGATTATCAAAGGACTAGATGACTTGTGGCAGGCAGACTTGGTTGAAATGGATCCCTACAAGTATGTGAACAAGGGTTACCGCTATCTGCTGACAGTAATTGATACCTTCTCCAAATATGCATGGGCAATTCCAATTAAAAGAAAAACTGGTGTAGAAGTAAAAGATGCCATGCAATCTATATTAAGCGAGGGACGAATACCTAATGGAAAGGAATTCTACAACAACCTCTTTAAAAATCTAATGCTGAAGCATGCAATTAATCATTACTCTATGTACAGTTCCCTCAAAGCATCAATAGTGGAACGATTTAATCGAACTCTGAAGGATATGATGTGGAAGGAATTCAGTTTTAATGGAACTTATCAGTGGATTGGTATGGTGAAGAAACTGCTCATTGAATACAATTCAAGAATACATCGAACTACAAAAATGAGACCACGTGATATCAACACCTCCAATGAGAAACAACTGCTTTCAACTGTATACAATCATATAAAAATTGTTGTTCCTGCAAAGTATAAAGTTGGAGATTTTGTACGCATCAGCAAATACAAGCACATATTTGAGAAAGGCTATACACCAAACTGGACAGCTGAGATTTTTTAAATTATTAAAGTTCAAAACACAAACCCCATCACATATCGTCTGGAAGATTATCAAGGAAATCCAGTTACAGGAGGCTTTTATGAATTCGAGCTGCTGAAAGTTAAACAGCCAAACCTATATCTCGTAGAGAAAATCTTAAAGAAGAGTGGAGATAAAGCTTACGTTAAATGGCTCGGATTTTCATCAAAACACAATTCTTGGATTAACAAAAAAGGTGTTTTATAATTTGTTGAAGAAACAACTATTGTAATATTT
The DNA here is from genome assembly GCA_963924295.1 of Dioctria rufipes. Taxonomy (NCBI): domain Eukaryota; kingdom Metazoa; phylum Arthropoda; class Insecta; order Diptera; family Asilidae; genus Dioctria; species Dioctria rufipes. The sequence goes on along the minus strand of OZ002742.1, from coordinate 150,427,087 downwards.
TTATTTTATTTATATAATTTTATTTATTTCAATAGTACGTTCACGCTCAAGTCTAGGCTTAATTTGCCGCTTTATAGTTTTGAGCTTTTAAGGTAAGCATGGCAAGGCTATATGCCGCTTTATTGCCTTAGCTTAGTTTGGTTGATCAGGCTGAAGATTGCCGCTTTACGATCAATAGGCTTTTAAGCCGAATTACGAGAAATGAATACACTTCAATGCAGTGATAATTCAAGTCTGATTTCTTTATTCTTTTCTTCGTCTTTTATATAATTGGTTTACATAGGTTCTTATGGAAAATCATTCCATAAGCAAGAAATAGCAATTTCAAAAATGAATTGTCCAATAAGCAAATTCATTGCTTTCTTACTTATTGAATGACCTTTTACAATAATAATTCACATAATTGTTATGACACACATTTTTGTCACCTACTTGACTTACTTGTAAATGGTGTCAAATTGCTTATTCTTAAGATTGTAATTTGTTTTCATAAATCGGAAGTAAATTGTATTTTTGTCAATTTTTGTTTTGCAATATGAGATATACTTGTTTACTAACATGATATGGCGCTTGCACAATAATGTATGTGCGTACAATGATGTGCTCATATCATGCTATGTATGTATGTTTGTATATACGTGCATATAATGTTACAAGGTGATTAATTATCTTTTATTAGCGAGATGCGCTTTTCTTTTTGTATGATTATTTTTAGATATTATTATGTGTATACTACACCTCTACCCCTAATAGGAAAAAAAAAAAAATAAATTTGACTTATGGGCTGAATTTATTTTTTTTTTTTATTAATTTTTTTTTTTTTTTTGTGTACCTAACCAATTACTTATCTTGTTTATTTACGTATTTTTATTATGCTACATATTCTACCATATCCTATGCATTTTGTACTTCTAAATGCTATCTATTATGTACAGTGTTTATATTTAAATTAGGATTTTACATTTATGTATATTGGCTATTATGTCTATATAGTTAAGTTAGGATTTTACTTTTGTGTACATCAGTTATCATCTACATTATGTCTGCATAATTTCAGTCTATTATTGTGTATGTTTTTAAGGTTATTTCTGATTTTTATTGTGGAATTTACTCCGTTTTGGTCTACTATTTTAAATGGACCTTCGTATGGACTTTCTGATTTTTTTCTAGTTCCTTTTCTTAAGTAAACATAATCATTTACTTTGAAATTTGAGGGTTCTACATTTCTCTTCTGTTGAGACTTTCTTTTTATTTTTGATACGTTCAGTGATTCTTTTGCTCTATCATGAGCTCTTTGTAATCTGTGTTTTAATTCATTAGCATAATTATCTATGTCATAGATCATTTGTTCATTATTTATTGTTTCTGCTGGTAAGGTTGTTATTTTTCCATAGACCAATTCAAACGGTGTGTAGTTTGTATGTGTGTGCGGTGTGGTATTATAGTAAAATATATAGTATGGTATCCACATATCCCAATTATCATTCTCTGTGAAAGACAAGAGATATTCATTTAATACTCTGTGGTTTCTTTCTAGAGATCCAAGTGTTTCATGATGATAAGGTGTTGAAGTTATGTGGTTCATATTAAATATTTTGCATATACTCTTAAATAATTCATTACAAAATTCTGTACCTTTGTCAGTCTTAATCGTTTTGAAGCATCCGTACTTTAGTATGAATTTTTCTACTAGTGCTCGTGCTACTATTTCTGCTTCTTTGGTTTCAATTGGAATCGCTTCAACGAATTTTGTGAGTTCACACTGAACTGTTAATATGTATCTGTAACCATTGGATATTCGTAATGGTCCTACTGTATCTATTGAAATAGTCTCGAAACTACTGTTTGGCGTATGTGTGATTACAAATGGTTCTTTAGTATGTTTTATTATTTTATTTCGTGCGCAAGTTTCACAGTTTTTCACATATTCTTTTATTGTTTTTCTCATATTTTTCCAAATGAATTTTTGTTTTATCTTTGCAATGCATCTTTTTATTCCAGCATGTCCTCCATATGGTGAGGAATGGTGTTGTTCAATAATCTCTTTTATTTCATTCGGATCCGTTAATCTTTTTGGAGAGGTATATAATAATAATCTTAGTGGTATTGCCATATTATTTGAAATATTTTTATACTGCAGTTCATTGAACTTTTTCTTAAATCTGTTTGAGTCTATATATTTAAATATTCTATCATCATTAGATATTGCTAGCTCATATATTTTATTCTTCTTCATCTTGAGTAACAGTTTCTCCAGGACTAAATCTAAATTTGTCCCTAGATTATCGCTGCACTGTATCGATACTTCATCTTCTTTTATTATTATTTTTGGCAATTTGTTTGAGCGCATATTTTCATTACTTTCATTTATATGAAATTTAATTTTTTTTACATTTGTAACATCTGAGATAGACGTACAATCCCATGTATAAAGTTGGATATCTCTGTATTCTCTTCAGGGTTAATTTCTTTTGCTTTCTTTAGCATTCCTCTCGTGATTACATTTATATTTTTTGGGATCATTTCTTTTAAAAGGTTTGAATTTAATTTTATTCGAGATAGAGCATCTGCATTTGTATTCATTCTACCTTGTTTATATATGATGTCAAAGTCGTAATCCATTAGATCAAGTCTGATTCTGGTTAATTTGGATGATGGATTCTTGTGAGTGAATAAGCTAACCAAAGGTCTGTGATCAGTTACTACCATAAATTTTCTACCGTATAAGTATGGTCTGAAATAATTTATTCCCCAGTGGATTCCTAAAAGTTCTTTTTCAATTATTGCTTTGTTTACTTCGTGTTTGTTGAGAGTTCGACTCGCATAGCAAATTGGTCTATCTTCACCAATTGTTCCTTGAGAAAGAACCGCGCCTAAGGCTTGATCTGAGGCGTCAGTGGTTAAGATGAACGGTTGTTCAAAATCAGGATATTTGAGAATTTATGGATTGATTAATTTGTTTTTAAGATTTTCGAATGAGTTGTTACATTCTTCTGACCACTCAAAAAGTTTGTTCTTTTTAAGAAGGGAATTCAGAGGTTTTGCTATGTTTGCGAAATTTGGTATAAAGCGTCTATAATAATTGCAAAATGCGATGAATCTTCTGACTTCGTCAGCATTTTTAGGAATAGGGTAATTTTGAATAGTGTGATGCTTATTAGGATCAGTTTTTATACCTTTTGCTGTTATTTGATGACCGAGGTATATTACTTCTCTTTTTAGAAAATTGCATTTACTGGGATTAAGTTTTAGATTATATTTTTGAAGTCTTTGAAAATTTTTTTCGAGATTTTTGTTATGATGTTGAAGACTACATCCAAAAACAATAATGTCATCAACATATATAAAAGCATTAGATTCTAGACCACTGAGTGCTATAGATAACATTCTTTGGAAGCTGTTTGTTGAAATCTTCAAGCCGAATGGCAAACGTTTAAAGTGAAAGTGTCCTCGATTTGTCGAGAACGCTGTTAAATGTCTTGAATTTGGATTGATTTCAATTTGGTGAATTGAACTTGTCATGTCTAGAGTTGAGAAATATTTCGCTCGACCTAGGTGGTCTAAGACATCTTCAAGTCTAGTTAATGGGAATTTATCATCAACAATTTTTTTGTTGAGCTGTCTAAAATCGACTACAAGTCTCCATTTTTTGGTATCATCCGTACTTTTTTTTGGTACTATCAATAAAGGTGAATTATATGGACTAGTTGACTTTTCTATTATATTATCCTTAAGCATATCTTGAACTTGATCATTTATTTCTTGTAACTGTGAATGCGGTAAACGGTAATTTTTGACATAAACCGGACTATTCTCAATGCAGGCTATATCTTGTTTGTAAAAGTTATTTGCTGTTAATTTTTCATTGGGCAAATGAAATATACCTTGGTATTTTTCACACAAGTGTAGTATTGAATATTTAGCTTCTGTATCTAGACCTTCTATTTTTAATTCGTTTTTTAATTTTGCAAATCTGTTGCTAGAGTCTTTAAAAGTTGAATTAAGCGGATTTAATACATAGTAGTTTTTATTGGTTGAATTTCAGGCGTGAAATTTTCTAAATTAACTTTCAAATCTGTCGTATTTAAGATCTTTATGTGGGCGATGTCTTGAGCTGGGACTATTGTATTGGCAATGAATACTCCTTTGCAAATTTCTTGGTTATAAATTACACTGTCTTCCTTGATGTTCAGATGTATTGCCTTTATTACTTCGCATCTTGGAGGAATAGTGATATAGTTGTTAAAATTGCTTGTTATCGGTATTACTATTTCTTCATTCTGCGTGTGTATGGCGAGTGTAAATGTCTCATAATCAATTTTGCATAAGTATTTCATTAAAAAATCTCTGCCAATTATACCATGAGTCAATAATGGTAAGTTATTGTCTACCATGTGAAATTTGTGACTCAGATTAAAGTTTTCATACATTAGTTTCATGACTGTTGTTCCAAAAGACAATGTTTCAATGTTTGTTATGCCTGTAATTTTGCACGTTTCATCTTCATCTAAATAATAATCATTTAAATTATTTAATTTGCAGATAGATATGTCTGCACCTGTATCAATTAGAAAATTAATGTTTTTACCAGACAATTTGTCTTTTAATGTTACAAAATTTGTTACATTATTGTTTAGTTGAAGAATTCGCGTATTTATATGTTTTTTTATTCTGATGCAGTACCTGAGCTGCTGTTGTTTGCTGTGTCTTGGATAAAATTTACTGTACGTTGCCTATTGTGTTGTGAGTGGTTTATATTGTTGTTGTTCGATCGTGTATAGTTACTGTGTTTTTGAAAATTTTTATTGGTGTTAAAATTTGAATTATTTCTTTGTGTATATAGTTTCTGTTATTTGAAAATTTTCTTTGTGTTTGTTCACTGTTACTTTGATTGTATCTATTCTGTGTAAAATGTTATAGTTACTATTGTTTGGAAATGATCTATAATTTCTATTAAAGAATCTTTGCTTGCTTTGAAATTTTTTATTATATGAATATATCAGTGGTTCTAGAGGTTTCTCAATTTGTGAAGCTAGTGCAGCTGCTTCAGAGAATTTCGTGCATTGCGCTGCAAGAATTGTTGGTTTGAGATTTTCATTTAAACCATTTTGAAAAATATTAAGGGCCAGTTTATCATTTAATTTGGTTACCGTTTCTCTATTAACTTCACCCAGTTCTTGAATTTGTAGGTTATTCAAGTCATTTATTAGATTTAACACTTTGTCCGTAAATACTTTGATTCCTGAATTTCTTTGCTTTAGTTCTGCGCGTTGTGAATAAATTTTTTGTGGTGTGTTACCTGATTTAAAACTTGCTTTCAGTGTTGTCCTTAACTCTTTCACTGATATTGGTGTTGCCGCTGTGACCATTCTATTCTTTGCTTTGTGGGACATTCTTGCGTTCCAAACGAAATCTATTAACTCTTTCTTGGAGTCATCTTTTAATGTTTTATCATATAATTCTATGATTGTTAGGAAATTATCTAATTCCTTGTATTCTCCAGCAAATTCTGGGATTATTTTTAATGCTGTCACTATATCAAATGCAGCCATTTTTATTCTATTGTTGTCTTCTGTAGGTTCACAACTAGAATCTGAATCGTAGTCTAATCTTGTCTCGTTGCAGTTCTCCTCAATTTTCAAATTTATATAATGTTTTGCTTTCAGGTATATACCATTGAATCTTTGTATTGAAGTCTCTAAATCTTTACTCGAATATTGTACTTTTAATCGATTTGCTATAGATTCGAATTCCTTATGAATTTCCTTTAATCTAGTAGACTTGTTTAGGAGATTTTGAGCCGAAAATTTTCTTTGGGGGTTTTTAGTGAAAGTTTGGTGTAGTTTTTCTACTTTCTTGAATAATTTCTCGCAATCTTCCATCAAAATTTAAAAATTTATCGTAAGACATACATTTTTTTTTTTTTGTATTTATATATTTTTACTCTACACTTTAAGTAGATATCATAATTTATTAATCAAATTCTCTATATAAAAAAAATCTATTTAAAATATAATTTCATTGAATATTTGTTTAAATTATACAACGTATTCGTAAGTACTTTGAACAATTAATAATAATAAAAAAAAATTTTTAAACTTTTACTACAGTATTCGAATATCGTTTCTTTAAAAAAAAGAAAGTAAAGAAATTGAATTAGTTTAAGTAATAATATTATTAACATTATTGTTAATATTTGATTATTTTCTATCTTTACTGTGTCTTCTATGTTGATGTTGTTGACAATTTCCCCGTTATTGTCCGTCTGTTTTGACTGCGTTTTTCCCATTCTAACTTTTTGTAGCAATTAAGTTTCTTCTTGTAATATTCGTTGTATGGAACTATAGGTTGTTCTCCAGCTTTCTTGCTTTCAGCTTTTTCTTTATAAATTCTCCTCGATAGATTTCTTCTCTTTGTATTTGGACGTATTTGTAGGCTCATATGTCACGGTCGCCATGTAATATTTTTTATTTTATTTATATAATTTTATTTATTTCAATAGTACGTTCACGCTCAAGTATAGGCTTATTTTGCCGCTTTATAGTTTTGAGCTTTTAAGGTAAGCAAGGCAAGGCTATATGCCGCTTTATTGCCTTAGCTTAGTTTGGTTGATCAGGCTGAAGATTGCCGCTTTACGATCAATAGGCTTTTAAGCCGAATTACGAGAAATGAATACACTTCAATGCCGTGATAATTCAAGTCTGATTTCTTTATTCTTTTCTTCGTCTTTTATATAATTGGTTTACATAGGTTCTTATGGAAAATCATTCCATAAGCAAGAAATAGCAATTTCAAAAATGAATTGTCCAATAAGCAAATTCATTGCTTTCTTACTTATTGAATGACCTTTTACAATAATAATTCACATAATTGTTATGACACACATTTTTGTCACCTACTTGACTTACTTGTAAATGGTGTCAAATTGCTGATTCTTAAGATTGTAATTTGTTTTCATAAATCGGAAGTAAATTGTATTTTTGTTAATTTTTGTTTTGCAATATGAGATATACTTGTTTACTAACATGATATGGCGCTTGCACAATAATGTATGTGCGTACAATGATGTGCTCATATCATGCTATGTATGTATGTTTGTATATACGTGCATATAATGTTACAAGGTGATTAATTATCTTTTATTAGCGAGATGCGCTTTTCTTTTTGTATGATTATTTTTAGATATTATTATGTGTATACTACACTATAATACAATTTAAAAATAAATTTATAATTAAAATATCTTAGGCTGTACTACAATTAAAACCAAGTACTTAAATAAATGAAACTAAAACTATAATACATGTTTTTATTTACAATAATGAGCTTAGATTTCTATACTTTCCATGCCTGTTCCTTGTTGATCTGAAACTGAACTTTCTGTGCTTGTTCCTTGTTGCTCTGGTGGAATTCAATAATGTCCCCATGGTAGAGTATCCGTTGTACCACTCAAAATATATCGCTTGTTATCATGTGGACTTAAAGCTATCTTCTTTTGGTTGATGGTGTAGACATTGTGGTTATGCGATCATATGCAGCTCTGATTTGCAGTTAAAAGCTGCTTGTTGTTCAGGCATTCAACGTAGTCTTGGAACTTTATATGCCTCTGAACAACATTTGTCTTTATTCCCTTGGCTTTTTTTACAGTTTTACCATCATTTATGCGGAGGCTATACATTTTCGAGCGGAGGCCTGCAAATTCACACATGATTTTCCCGTTCAGCTCATCCTTCATAAGACCAGGAATCTTTTTATTCATAAGCGGTATATTGAACTAATTATTTACAGGGTAATCACTTGTATCGAATTTTTCAATATTTTCAGCCATAGTCATATATGTTTCTCTCTTCAATTTCATATTAGGGAGTCTGTATCGGTATACATGACTTTACATTTATCAGCAAACTCGCGCTGAATAAAACTGTAATGGAAGTCGTAGACGCATGTTTTTGAAATTTCTAAGACTGCCATGCCGATATAGAGTGGCTTATTAAACAACATTTTCAGTTTCCTTAATTCCACAGCAACTAAATTCTCATCAAATATTTTCGTACTGTGGAAGTTGGGAGCTGCAATCAGAGCTTTGGCACCATGTCGGCCTTCCCACTTTACGCAAAGCTTGATGTCACTATACTTGTGTACATTTTCCATGGTTTTACCAAACGCAGCATTATTCAACTTTTTATAGCTGTCTTTTTCATGATCGCTGGTAGCCTGTTTCCGTTTGCAGGTATTCAAATCAATGTATGGTTTAAGCCAAGCTGACTGGTTGAATTGCAGGATCCGGTGTACTTTTTTTAGGATGAGGCCATGTGATAAGCATTGCTTCAAATTTCGATAATGTATAATATATTTTTCTTTATGGTGTAATGTTGTTAATAGTTTTTCTAATTTGAACCTGTTGGTGCTGTATGCTCAGAGCAAAACGGAAAGTCTTTATGCTTATCATGCAGATGTGGTGGATAGTCTAAATCAACCTCGAGTATGTATCCAGTTGGTGAATCATCAGAAATTTGGAAAACATCAATATCGAGACTATCAGCCCATCTGATACCTCCGGTAGGTAAATGTTGTGACATGGCCCATACATAAAGGTTGTTAACATCATAATATATTAAGTATTTTTGTTTTTCATCTGGGTTAAAATCATCCATATATTTATTGTTGGCTTTACTGTATCTATTGGAACATTGGTTTATACCTCCTCGAATACCTCTCTCTACGAATTATCAGCTCCAGTTTCACTTTGGTATATTTTAACATTGCATCCCATGTTAGACCTGGCATGGTGTAATAATGTGCAGGACCTAAATTGTACGTCTTCATGCACACTTCTCGAAAGTTCTCAAACACATCAGCCAATAGAAGGACATCAGTTTTCAGGTATAGATCGGAATATTCGCCAAGTGTCTGTATTTCAAATGTCCTCCACACCTTTTCTGCGCAGCTGTAGTCCTCAGCAGATATGTCACTGTCAGTCATTTTATTATAGAATTGTTCCTGTGCTGGTAAGTGTTGGAAATCCAATTATTCCCAATCGTCCACGAAGTCGTATGGGAAGACACCTTTGCGCGTAAGTAGTTTAAAGTCATCATCATCCAATTCCTGCCATACAGCTCTTGTAATATTTAATTTATCCATTGGTAGCAATGATGATAGTTTATCTAATGATTCTGCCATAAAACGGAAGGAATCGATGAATCTTAATTTGATATGACTGCCTTCAACGTGCTATGAAAAAATGAATTGAATTATGGTTCTCAGTTGCCTGTTAAGTGGCAATGGTCTCGTACTCGTTCCTCATCGGCTACAAACGTTTTTTCACATATATGGCAGCAAATATTTTCCATATGTGAACGCCGTTCCTCTTCAGTCAGGGGTTGCATTGGCCTGATGTTCAGCTTTTCCCGTACAGCTATGGAGACATTTTTTTGCAATTCTAATGCAAACCATTGTTGACAGTCCTTTCCTCGATATGCTCTGTAATATGAGAGCTTAGCATCATGTTTGCAGTGGAAATAGAATCCTATGCTATGAACTTCATGTTCCTGGATTCGCTGTGTATTTTGATCGTTTCCCTGAATCGGCTTCAATATTGTTTCACGATCAGCATACACAGAAAACGGGACTGGATCCTTATGGTTATAATTCTTATATTCCAACCATTTCTTTTCCTCTGAGGGAAACATAATCCTACAGTCGTTTTGTTTCTCGCATTCTGGAGTGTGTGATGTTAATTTTTCTTCAGAGTAAAAGTAGAACAAACGTCTGTCGCATATATGCATTTTAGCACGATTTTTCGAAGTTTGCTTCGATATGAGTCGGGAAAGATCTTTAATCCAGCAGAAATGATATCTGCCAGCATCATAATCATCATCATCATCATCCATATGATCTTCATCATCATCATTATCATCCTGATCATAGTCATCTTGAATCATTAAGAGATTTACATGTCGCTCCATCCTGTGTTTCGTAAGTCTAACTGGAACTGTGGTGAAGAAACGCTCTTTCCCTAGGATGAATACGTTTACTGATACCTCGTTCTGGTCTTCAAATTGCGTAATTTGCTTAAGTGTAATGGGAAATGTTACCCCAGTTAAATTTAGTACTGTAGAGTATTGCGGATACGACGAGATCCTTTCAGAATGAACATTTGTAGGATATAGCGCTGATGTTACCGCCCATGCGAAGCATGCTTCATCACTATTTTGTACATTGATGCAAGCTTTCTTTGATGCAATCTCCTTTGGTATGGGTATATACGAAGATCCCCGGAGCTGTTCAAACTTGTTGATGTGTGCTGCTAAATGAATTATAGAGTGCAGTGCCCAGCCACTGTCTTTTTCCTGGAATTCCTCCAGCTGAGTGTGTATTGGATCCAAAATATTTGATTTAAACCACTCCTCTAAATTATCATCTGCGCTAATTGGAGCAGTTCTCGCTTGAAAATATTTAATGTCTTTTTCATTTCATTGTCACCAGTTTCTTTAACAAATTCACCGCAAAACGTTGTAGAAACTTTAATATTAAAATAATGTTTTAAGGTATTTTTAACACGACGCGTAAATAATTTGGCAACGTCTTGCATAGATAGCTTCGGCTCGATATGTTAAATTTGCAATAACACCTTGTCGAATTCTGCCTGCGAACGCTGTCTTTATTTCCTCCCACTTTACAAAATCACTTCTTCTTACGCGAGTAATTCCTCCACCTCTACGGGGAGTTCTCAATAGTGCTCTCAATGCTTTAATTTGCTCGAGACAGCTCTCGAAATGTCGTTTCCAAGCAATCTTAATGCACTTCCGAAATGCAACTTGAAATTTATGTATGTTTCTATTGCACGTTTTAACAATATAGTCTTTATTGACTGAATTTTTTAAACACTCCATCACATCTTTTCGTAAATTTTCAATTATTAAAAAACTTTTATTTACTAACACCGAAGATATTTTTAATTTTTTTATAATTTAAACTAACACTGAGACTTACTGAAACTGAATGATGGCTCCTAGCGGTTTGCTTGCGCTTTTATAGGAATGTTATATATATATTTTTACCTTTTTTTTTTCACTTTGGGGTTGGCATACTTCCCTTCAGGGTACTGGTAGTCCGACAATGACAACACCTGTTTATTTATTTTTTTTTTTATCACTTTTAATTTTCTAATTGAACAAGTGTTGTACACAAATCTTTATTTTAATGGCCTTATCCAACAATTACACTTTATCTTTATTATTATCGAACTTAAACTTAAAATACACAGCTTGACAGACGTACAACTAGATCTTTCGTAAAACTACAACGCACAATTTGCTCTAAAATTCCGACAGGGGTACAACTAAACTTTTTTCATATACTACAACACACAATTTGCTCTAATATCCCCTTTTTCTTTTAAACCGAGAATTCTGTTTTTTTTATTTTCTTAGAAACCTACAACTTGATTTGACCATCGACCGAGGAAAAACTAAAATCAACTGCTTCTTCGAAAGAAATCCAAAACTCAACTCAAACTTTTTTTCTAATTTTTCCGCCGAACCGCCGTATTTTAATTCGAAAATCGAACTCAACTCTTGATCACATTCATCGTGATCAAGAGCCGTCGTTCAGGATAGAAAATGCTAAATTGCATTTTCTTATCCTGAGAAAATTTAACTTTTTAACTCTGGACATGTTTGAACATGTCCAGAATTATTCGCGTTGAACGATGGCTGCAAAAATGTAATCTTACACTTTTTAAAACATCAGCCACCGTTTGAAATCGCGACGCGCATATACATACAATGCATTTATGCGGCGCGCGTTTCTTATCACGAAAGCTTTTTACACAATATGTATGTACGTATGTACATACATATTGAATTTTTTCACGGCAAATTGTACTGAAGGTACGATTTGTTTTTTGATTTCTTTGTGAATTTAATTATTTCCACTGACAAATTTTGCTGAAGGCAAAATTTGTCGTGGAGGTTGTTGCTATTAAACGACTTGGTTGAAATCTGAAACTTTTGTTTTTCCCAAGTCGTTTGATGGGAAAAATTTTATGAATTGTTTGGAATTTCAAGAAAATTGCTGATGCAATTTTCTTCACCCTTTTTGGAGATAAGCTAACCATGTTTTAAGCATGGTTAGCTTATGTTAAAATTTATTGAATAATTTTTATGTTTTGCCCTTTTTCAGGTTTATTCAAAAATATTATTTATTTTAGGTTTATGCTAAAATATTAATTATTTTAGGTATATAACAATCCTTCCCCCTGAGAAAAAGGGAATTATTCTTTGAAGAGGAATAATTCTCAGGGGAAGTTGTTGTGGGTGCGTTTTTTGGCGGGCGGTTCTTGGTTGGCTTTCGGTTGAGTGTTTACATCTTTTTGTTTTGTTATATATAATTTTTGTGTCTGTTGTACAATTACGTTATTCTAGTTTTAGTTTTATATACTATATATTTTACTTATTCTATTTCTTTAATTTCTATGGTCCTTATGACTTTATCTTAGCGTCTGCTAAAAATAGAGAATAAGAAATTTTCTATTTTTAGTGCATTTCTTATTGATTATTTTATACAAGAGTCTCTTTCCTGGCCCCAATTGTTTAGTAAAAATAAAAAAAATCTGTTTGATAAGACAAAATGTCATTTCATTTGGATATTCATACATACATGTTTAAATGAATTCCGTTCAACCGGCTTCTGTGCTCGTAATTTAATATCTCGTGCCGCTGATAAGCGAACGACAAGACACGGATTTATTTTTCTACCGTAGAGAGAGAGCGTTTGCACATTGCAATTGTATTTTTTTTTGTGTTTTTTTTTTTTTTTTGAAGAGTCGGTGTGAGATATTGAAATGCATCTTGCATCGGCTTGGAAAGAAATAAGAAAGAAAAAAAACGTTTGAGATTTCTTTTTTTTTGTAGCTACATACATAGTGCGCAAAATGTAACTTGAATGATATATATGGAGCTTGTTTTGTATGCTTTAAGGGATGAAAGAAAAAAAAAACTTCTTTAGCTACTGCGGTTGCGTGGGATTCTCCGAGATAAGGGCACAACACAGGCTAGGTGCATCTTAATTTTTGCAACGTTAGCTGTTTTGCCCTTTAAATTGGGTCGCGCGACCGGAGTAATTTATAGTTTCATCATGCAATTTGGAGAAGTTTTAAGTCCGCGTGCTCCGTACGTTTGCTACAGGCCCCACTGTGTGAGGGTGATCGGCATATCTGTGCAGAGTGTGGCCCCCCGGTGGCGGGGCTTAATCCGTATACTGCTGCGGAGGGACGGGCGCCCAGATATTTGTATCTGGTCCGCTCCAGCCGAGGTAGATAGTTTTCACAGGTTGGAGCTATGTTTGTCTGCCCATGGCGGTGCATCTTGGATAGCTTTGGGTAAGTTTTGATTATTTATTTTTGGAACAACGACTATTTTTCTATATTCTCTTTAGTCTTTTTCTTTTTTTTTCTTAGGGGCGACGCTGGCTCTATCCGGGGAGGTCGGCTGGTGTTGCTGCCTGACGTGCAGGGCGCATGAGGACGACGTTGCAGCTTTGGGCACTTCCACCCCTGTGGCCGGCTGGGGTCCTCCGGTAGCAACATCAAGTCCTTTTCTCGAGGAGAATTGGGACGACCCTGCCCTGACGACCTGAATGCGTCAGACGTTGAGTCTTGTACGGCCTGGGACCTCCCAGATGAGGGGTCTTGTCCTGCCGAGGAGAATTGGGATCTTCCCGGTGATGCTTCTGGTCCCGCCCAGGGTTAAGCCGAGGACGCTAATCCGCTTCATGGTAACTTATTTTCACTTTTTATTTGGACCTCATTTTCTAATTACTCCCCTTTTTTTTGTTTCTTTTAGAATTTGGGTGTTATTTAGTTTCCCGCACCACCATAGTTTATAATTTTTCTTCTTGATTTTTTGTAATTAACTTTAACCCCTTTTTTTTTCAAAATTTAGTTTTAATTTTATTCTTCTTATTTTTGTATTTCTTAAAAAAAAATAAAAAAAAATTCTTGGCTAAATGGCGAGATATCGTTTTTCATTTATTATTAAAAAAAAATTGTTTTTTTTTTGTGTTCTCCCTTATAGATTTTAGGTAAAAGGAAAAATGGTCTTGACAGTTTTTTGGGTTTGATCATCAATTTCTCTATGACGCTGATTCATATTTGGGGTTGGATGGTGTTAGGTGGCTTTAAGATTACCGGGTTATTGTTGAGGTCTTTGAGAGAAAAAAAAATTCTGTTGGCCTGTTTTTAGTTGGTTTATACTGACTCTAGGATATCCTATTATTTTGTGTGGAGCCAGAAAAAGATTTTTGTTTCTTTTGTTTTTGGTTTTCCGGTAGTTACATATCCCCGGTGGTTTCGGTGTTGGCAGATTATAATCTGTTGTTCGGCTTAACTTATACTAGAGACTAAATATTCACTTACTGTACGTTACCTAATTATTTCTACGTCGTTTCCTTATTTTACGTCGTTTATTTATTCCTAGTTATTTTCTGAAATTCTAGGGGGTTGTATTTCGTGTTGTCATCTTTACTATGGGTTAGTTAAGAACGAGTTGTCTAGTCTAAGTTTTTTAATCTAACTGTTAGTTTGTTCTAGTTTTGTTTTTGTTATCTTATTTAGTATAATCTTATGATTTTATGTCTATATCTAAGTTAATTGTTGTGTATTATTTAACGTTGCTACATATCATTTACTTCTTATTTTTATTATTATTATTTTTGTGTAAATAATCTTCGGTTATGTTTTTATTTTTTAATTCTATTATCTTATGCCTTTCTTTCTTCTATTTATTACCTTATTTAATTTATTATTTCAACTTTGCTAAGTACTACTTATGTTTGTTAATTTTGGGTTCTTAGGTACTACTAGATAAAGTTTATTCTTATGTAATATTTATTTTACCTGGTCGCTTTATTTCTTATTTGCTATAAATTATTTCAAATTATCTTCTAATACCAGTGTAGTGAAAGGACAGTGGTTCCGCCAGTAATAAAAGAATGAGACGGGGGCCAACCAACGAGTATAGATCTTTTTGATTATACTATATTACTTGTATAGATCTCGCTCTGTGGAGACTTTGAGTACGTTTTAATTTTCCTTGGGGTGTTGCGTAAACCGGTTCCATAGGAACGTTTTCAGCTGTGGGCTGTTGTCTGCGTTTAGCAATCCATGCCATGAATGCGGGTACGATATATTTTGCTAATGCCACTACAGATGCAATTAGCAACAAGAGCCCGGTCATTGATAGGGATGTAATAGAGAGTATATGAGGAATCTTGGCCTTTGGTCCAAAGTGAATGTTGTTCACTTTGGTACGGATTTCTTCTAGAGATTTTGTATCCAAGTGGATACGATGGTTTGTCTCATCTCCGAGGAGCAACGTTGGTTGATTCTCAGGGTTTTTAGGAGCGGGTATCTTGGACATATATTCTGCCAATTCATCCTGAGTTTCGTTTGTGCCTGGGAAGTAGGGTGGTTGAAAAACTCTTAGCGGATGTAGATTTTCTGCTTCGTAATACAGAGTGTTAGACCCTATTTGCAAGGAACATGGTTCGTTGACTGTCATGATTCCTTGTCCTGCGAGACGATGGGTGAGTAACTGTTGAGTACAAGTTATATGTACTATAGTAGTTTCAGTTAAGGTGTACAGCCACGAATTTGGTCTATTGAGTTTAATTACTGTGTCCCTTGGGGGAATTTGAACCCTGAAACTACACTGTGGGTTTTCGTCTAATGGGTTAAACAAAAGTTTGATGATACATTCATCTGTTTTACTAGCTTTTGTGATTGGTGTATTTAGCTTACCAACCCAAGTATCCTCATCGATTCCCTTTGAAATTTTTTTGAAAGATCTCAGGTTTTCTGGCTTCAGCAGCAGAAATTCCTGGGTCTGGATTTGACTCGCCACATGGGAAAATTCGATATCAGGTATTAATGAGTGGTTTGAATCCACCCGTATGGGAAAACATCTAATCTGTTGGATTTTCATCTTGGGAATATTAAATATGGGAAGTTTGATTCGGATAACTAATTTGTCCTGTAACAAATGTGTCTTAACATCTGCTGTTTGATACAGAACTGACAAACAGTCCTGTAGATTGGGACAAGTGGAATGAGATTTGTGATAAATTTCTAGCAAGAGATTCGGGGAAATTAAAAGAGGATGAATCTGATTATTCCTGCTGGGCACTATTATGTCTAGTAGAGCTTGTTGTCTAAATTCCAACTCTATCATTTGTAGTGTCAAACTAGAAATGATCTCTTGTCTTATTTGATGGGCTATCAAATCATCCGTTGTATTCTGCAGATGGTTAATCTGATTGATTATCTGGTGTTGTCGTTCAGACAGTGAGGATAAGGGTTTTTGAATTTGTTCAAAAGTGGTTTTTATTACACTGATCTGTTGCTTTTCCAGATCAGCTAAGGTTTGAGTATTTACCTCTAATTCGCGTAGTCGGCTGTACACCTCTTGTTCGTTTCCGCTATCCATAGTGCCAAAGAGATAGTGCATCGCATTACCTATCCCATCAAAGATGGATCGGGGCTTGCGTGATTTAGGCACTGCCTCTTTAATGACATTGGTGCGTCTCTTGATGTTTTCCATCAGGGCATGAACATGTTTGGTTTGTAGGGTACATAGATCTTGATCAGAGGATTTCTTACCACATAATTGATGTACGTAGTGTTCCGCGCGTTCCGCCAGTTTTGTCTGATTGTCCAACTCCGCCAGATCTAACTCAGTTATGATGCTCCAAGTATCGTGGTAAACTGATAGGCTTCCAAGATCCTCAAATAGTATTCCCGTATTATTTAGGGGCGTTATAGTGTAAGGTTCCTCCGCGGGGGCTCCTATCGTGATCAGGATCAGTCCGTAAAAAATTATTGACCGCATTGTTATCTAGGAGAGGATAGGGTAGGATATTAAAATGGGGTTTTTGTTGATTTTGTAGCTTACATTCTATTATATATGTATCTTAGAATTACTTAGATTATGTTGACACCATGTTATTCGTAGAAAGGTTTTAGACGATTGTTATGTACCGTCATCTCTCGTTTGCGAATTTTAATTGTTGTGTTTACTGAACTGGGGATGCCGGTTACCGTATAGGGTCCTACCCAAATCTGGGAGAGCTTATGTTTGCGACTCTCGCTCTTGAGTAGAACCTTGTCTCCTCTGTGAAATGTCAGGGGACGTACAGCTTTGTCATAGTAATTTTTCGAGCGTTGTTTACTCATCAGAAGATTTTTCCGTGCCATGGCGTAAGACTTTTGAAGCTTATACCTGAGAATATGGTAGTAGCTCTCGTGATTATACACGGGTTCAGGATCTCGCCTTAAGTTGGACGGAACGTCCGCTGTAAAGCCGTAGAGGCAGTCCATGGGAGTTAATTTTGTCCCTTCGTGTACACTGTTGTTGTACACGAAAGCTGCGGTTCGCAGATAACTATCCCATGAGCTGGGATTTTCGTCCACTATAGTTCGTAGATATTCAATCAACGGTCTATGTGCACGTTCGAGTGCTCCATTTGATTGGGGATGATAAGCTGAAGTCTGCAGCTTATTTATCCTAAGGAGTTTGCATACCTTTTTGAATAGGTCACTCAGGAAATTACTTCCCTGATCGGTGACTATTCTTTTGGGAATGCGGTAGCGCGTGACGATTTCGTCGAAGAAAATTTGCGCTACCGTTATAGCTTCCCCATTTGGTATGGCATACCAATCTACAAACTTCGTGAGGTTATCCTGAAACGTTAATATATATTTATTTCCGGATTCAGTTTCCTCTAGTGGGCCGACTATATCTAGATAGATTTTATCGAATGGTTGTTCCGCTACGTCTGTAATTACCATTGGCATTTTATACTGTGGTGAGGCCTTCATGGTTTGACATTTGGCACACCGCTTAATGTGCTTTTTGATGTCACTAAGCATGTGCCTCCACCAGTACTTTCTTCGAATCCGTTTATAGGTTTTTATCACTCCCTGATGGCCGCCAAAGAGAGAATCATGATAATCTTTTAAGATTAATTGAATCTCCTCTGGGCTTGTGATTACCTCAGGGGGACGAGTTTCGTCTATAATTTGCGGATTGGTACTAGGTGGACTGTCAAGGTCCTCTGCCGCTTCTGGATGATGGGTTTGTTCTTTTTGTTTGGACTGGCTGTCTTGATTTGTTCCACTTCCCTGAATGTTTCGTGTCTGGGCTCTGGTTACTGCATTGCATTGCAGACACTCCTTTTGGTCCGATGAGTGTTTTTCCTCCTCTATATCCGAGTTCATTTGGTGGTGGACTATAGCTTCTACCGTGAAGGTTGCAGTTTCCTTGTCTTTGTTATTATCCCGTGGAATGCGGCTTAAAGCATCGGCATTCGTATTGTACTTTCCGGGCTTATACTCAATTTTATAATTGAACTCGGAAAGTTTATGGTGAAATCTCACCAGACGGGATGTGGGATCTTTAACATTGAAGACACCCTTGAGTGGTTTGTGATCTGTATAGACCGTGAACTCTCGGCCTTGCAGATAACACCTGAAATTTTTAGTCGCCCAAACTATAGCCAGTAACTCTTTCTCAATCGTGGAATAATTACGTTCGGCCTTGTTCAGGGTACGGCTGGCGTAGGCAATGGGCTGGTCACTTCCTACCTCTCCTTGAGAGAGTACTGCTCCAAGAGCCTCGCTGCTGGCGTCTGTGGTAAGGTTAAAGGGTTTTGAAAAATCGGGATATATTAAGAGTGGAGGGGAAATTAAAGCGTTCTTAATGCTTTGAAATGCCTCTTGGCATTTCTCAGTCCACTTAAACTTTACATCCTTTCGGAGTAAGTTTGTTAGTGGACGTACTGTTTTCGAAAAATCAGGTATGAATTTTCTGTAGTAATTGGCAAGGCCCAAAAAAGATTGGACTTGCCTTACTGTCTTAGGAATGGGGAAAGTTTGGACGCATGCCGTTTTGCTAGGGTCAGGTAGTGCTCCTTGGTTAGAACATTTGTGTCCTAAGTACACTACCTCGCGCCTGAGAAATTGACATTTCTCAGGTTGAAGTTTCAGGTTATTTTCTCTTAATCTGTCAAAGACTTTGCGAAGCTTTTCGTTGTGGTCTGCCAGACTTTTTCCATAGATGACGATGTCATCTAAGTAGACGAAACATTCTAGGCCTTGTAGGCCAGTTAATATGAAATTCATTAAACGCTGAAATGTGGCCGGGGCTCCTTTAAGCCCGAACGGCATGCGTTTGAATTCATAATGCCCGTAGTTGGTACTGAAAGCCGTTTTTGCTCGATCTTTCGGATCGACGAGTACCTGATGATAGCCATTGGCTAGGTCTAGGGTAGTGAAGTATCTTGAATGGCCCAGTTGATCGAGGATATCCTCAATCCGTGGTAGCGGGAAGGCGTCGCCAATCGTTTTTTCGTTCAACTTACGGAAATCAACGACGACGCGCCACCTTTTCTCACCATCTGGTCCCGCTTTTTTGGGGACGACTAGCAGTGGCGAGTTCCATGGGCTTTTGCTGGGCTGGACAATGTCGTTGTCCAGCATTTCTCTGAGTTGCTCATTTATGACATTTCGCTGTGTCTCTGGTAACCGGTACATCTTTTGGTTAATAGGTGCTTGGTCTTGCACCAAAGGGATGTCGTGGGTGATGGCATTGGTATGTGTAAGCCTGTCACCTTTTAAAAAGAATATGTCATCATATTCATAACAGAGATCTGTTATTGAGGCTTTTTCCTCAGTGTTTAGAGTTTCATCCAGACTGAGTTCTTGCTCTAGTCTGGTGAGGCGGGGCTGTTTACTGGTGTCTTCTTGTTCGACTTCGTTTGGGAACAAGTATTTTATGTGTTGTAGGGTGGCCGTCTGATCGGCGCTTATTGCCCTGTTTTTATTGCTCTTAAATCTAGTTCTATTATTATTATCCCTACTCATTTTACCTCTTAACCTATTTCTTTGATATATGAGTGGCGCTGGGCCAGATGGATCTGCGGGAGTTGCTATCGGCAGACCGTTTGTGTGCTGGTCAGCGCCTGACGTTGGGGTTTTCATGAGGGACCCGCAGGCGTCTTGGAGCAGTTTCTTATGACCGCTTAGTTGGCTGGGGCTCTTGTGCCCTATTTTCTTAATCTTAGATCTACTTATATTTTGATGCTCACCATCGCCGTCATTTCGACTCATGGGATTCAAGGGATGGGCTGTTGCAATATCTTTATCTGGCTCTCGTTTGATGGGGACGACAGTGTAGTCTTTAATGGGAACCAGCTTTAGGTTCACGCTTTTTAGGACTACTTGGGAACTGCGTGTGTTGAGGATTCCTATAGGGACTGCCTTTAACCCAGCTGAGAGTAAGCTGTTGGCTAAGAAGACTCCGTCGTCTATTTCTTTCGACAGACTGAGCATTTCTTCCTGCAACTGCAACGGAACTTTGACTACGATCTGAGACCTTGCTGGTATGCACACAGGTTCATTTAAATTTACCTGTTGCTGGCCAGTCTTACAAACCAGATTTTTGGTAATCAATTCACCCTTATCGCATTCTTGTAAGTCACAGCCGACTTCTTCTGACTGAGAAGCTTTGAGAGCACTTCGGGTAGAAGGTGTATCCCCGTCGGGTTTAATATCTTCTACCAGTATCTCTTTGTTGACTGTGTTTTGTGAACACGGGTTATCCGATGCGGTTTCTAATGGAACAGCAAAC
The DNA here is from genome assembly GCA_963924295.1 of Dioctria rufipes. Lineage (NCBI taxonomy): Eukaryota > Metazoa > Arthropoda > Insecta > Diptera > Asilidae > Dioctria > Dioctria rufipes. Next base: position 150,406,403 of record OZ002742.1, on the reverse strand, counting down.
TCTTCTGCATTGGTTTCCGTGCGAGGAAATCGCAGAACCTTGTTGGGTCCCTCAACATTACAGTTTTTGGCTAGGAAATCATTTCCTAGCAAGCCGTCGTCAGAAATACCTGGGATGTTTTTTACCACTTGAAAGTTGCAAGGTAAGTTGCTTTTTAGCATGAAGTTTCCTTGGCAACTTCCTAAGGTTTTTCCGGTGCCAAAAGGGCTTTGAAGCGTTAGTTTTTTGTTGGTGTTTATTAGCTCGCGAGATTTGAGAGCCTTTTTCTTAATTATACTAATCTCAGCGCCGGTGTCCACTATTAGCTGGGCCTGACCATTTAGACCTATGTCTAGAGGAAGTCTGGCGGTGGGCACACTGAAGCTGGGCGGCTGAGAAGACCCTTGTTTATTGCTGGTAGGGTTTATAGTCGAGCCGGGGAGTTTTGGGTCGACTCTTTGTCGTTTCCCTGTTTTTTATCCTCCCACTTTTGCTTTTGTCGACATTCGTCGATCTTATGTCCACGGCGCCCACAAAAATCACATTTTTGTCTTATGTTAAAGACTCTGGGGCCTTTTGTATTGTTCGGGTCTGACTGTGGTTGATTGTTAGGCGACCCTCGTGTGAAACGATTTGCAGACTGTGTTTGGTTGTTTCGACAGTCGCGAATGTCATGCCCGTAACTTCTACAGTTAGTGCAGAAGGGGGTGTTTTTGCGTTTTAGACACTCCGTGTAGGTGTGTCCCCGCTTCTGGCACAAATTACAGGTGATGTTTTGTACCAGATTTTGTGTATCCGGTTGTCTAGAATCCCTTCGTGGAAACGGCGGGCGTAGTGGTGGAGCATGTATGTATGGGGGATTGTTAAACTGCCTGGGCTCTTGTGCTCGTGGTGATGCATACATGGGTGGCTGTGGTGCTTGATTGTAAGGAGTTCGGCTGAGAGCCCGAACTCGAAGACTAGGGTCTATTGGTGCCATTGGGTATGGCTGTTGCGTTAGCGGCGTTTGGACGAAAACTGTGCCTGCTTGCAGCTTTTCCATGTCTAGAGCCTTTTGTATCAGCTGCTCTAGATCATTTTCTACCAGCGTGAGGAGGTACTGGCATAGGTGGGGATTGTTCACTCCACTTTTGAGGGCATTCTTGGCGAAGTCCGCCAACTGTGTCTTCACAGCTGGGGCTGCCGTTGCTCCGTACTTCAGTACCGCTGCCTCGTTGCAAAGCATCAACAACTGCTTCACTCTTGTTGTGAAGGCAGTGAGAGTTTCCAACGGGTTTTGCCTCATTGTGATCAATTTGTTGACCAACTCTTGGTACGATTCTCGTGGTAGGTAGGTTCTGTTCAGACGTTCCTCCACCTCACTAAAAGTAGTTGGAACGTCCGAAGCAAACAGCTGATAAGCATCGCCACGAAGCCTTGTGGGCAAGATATGTAGGAAGGCTGGTTTTTCTTCCTCACTTAAACAGTGTAGGGCCTGTTTGCAACAGCCAATAAATGTTTGTAGCTCACGACCTAGCTGTGGGGTATTGTCACCCGAAAACAGAGGAACTAGTTGTGCCGTGAGCTTGGCCACCTTCGCATAATCTACCATTGTGATTATCTTTTTATTTAAACTTTTGTAGGGTAGTCTACTTGTGCTTTGTCGGCTTCGTCACCACCAATTTCACTGTCACTTTCAGCGCTTACAACTACACTGGCTGAGCTCTTATCTAAATCTAGTGAACGTGAAAGCCCGGCAAATTCGATAAGCTCCTGTTTGAATCGCTCTGTATCTTTTTTAAATTTTTCGATTTTTGTCAGCCTCTGCTCTCTGCCTTGACTTAATCTATGGTCAAGAGCGTCGCAGTGCGTGACAGTGAGCTTATCGGATTCACGTGCCTTTTCTAACAACTTATCTAAAAACTTATCTAGACTTACTTTAGATACAACTGTGGGCCCTGTTAAAACGGTGCCGCTTCGAAGGCGAACTCCTTTTCTTTCCCGCTGTGATGGGTCTTGATCCTGGCTAGTTGATTGTGTTGGGTTGTCTTCTGAGGCGTTGTCTGTACCTTCCCGGAGGTGATGAAGATTTTCACCTGGGGATTTCTCCGCGTCGGATGAAGGTATGGAGTTTAATCTCGTGCCTGTCTCAGGTGCCGGTGTCGAGTTTTCTCCTGACATATGCGTCCCGCGTTGTCCAAAAGGGGGGCTTCCAGCCTTCTTGGAGTATTCCCTTCTGGAATGTTTCTTGCTACTAGGGGGGCTCCTGCCGTCTTATTTCCCTTGGCTGAGATTGAAAGGGGGGCTTTTGCCGACTTCGAGATCCCTTTCAATCCTGGAACGAAGTTTTTCTTTTGTGGCTTCTGTTTGCTGCCGGGGGGGCCCTAGGCCGACTTATTTCCCCTGGATATGGTTGAAAGGGGGGCTTAAAGCCTTCTTCGAAATCCCCTTCAACCCAGGAACGATGATATCTTCCTTCTGGAGTTGATTTTGATTGGGCCTGTCTTCGTTATCCTCCTTCTCGCTGCTGGACAGGGGCTTCTGGTGTTCGGTGATGAATTCCAAACTGGAGGTCCAAGTCTCTTAATGCTGTCTTTTCACTCACTGGGGTGAACGCTTGCTCGCCTGGAGCAGAGGCGCCTATAGATGATATCTACCCCGAGCGTTGGGGGTGACGTGGCCGTATAATGTGGCTAGTGTCACAGGTTCCCCGTAGATTCTTGCAGGATCAAGGCTTTTCAAGCGTTTACGATCGTTTAACTTGACCAAGCTTCCTTGATCCTACCGGCTGCGCCAATTTTGTTATATATATATTTTTACCTTTTTTTTTCACTTTGGGGTTGGCATACTTCCCTTCAGGGTACTGGTAGTCCGACAATGACAACACCTGTTTATTTATTTTTTTTTTATCACTTTTAATTTTCTAATTGAACAAGTGTTGTACACAAATCTTTATTTTAATGGCCTTATCCAACAATTACACTTTATCTTTATTATTATCGAACTTAAACTTAAAATACACAGCTTGACAGACGTACAACTAGATCTTTCGTAAAACTACAACGCACAATTTGCTCTAAAATTCCGACAGGGGTACAACTAAACTTTTTTCATATACTACAACACACAATTTGCTCTAAAATCCCCTTTTTCTTTTAAACCGAGAATTCTGTTTTTTTTTATTTTCTTAGAAACCTACAACTTGATTTGACCATCGACCGAGGAAAAACTAAAATCAACTGCTTCTTCGAAAGAAATCCAAAACTCAACTCAAACTTTTTTTCTAATTTTTCCGCCGAACCGCCGTATTTTAATTCGAAAATCGAACTCAACTCTTGATCACATTCATCGTGATCAAGAGCCGTCGTTCAGGATAGAAAATGCTAAATTGCATTTTCTTATCCTGAGAAAATTTAACTTTTTAACTCTGGACATGTTTGAACATGTCCAGAATTATTCGCGTTGAACGATGGCTGCAAAAATGTAATCTTACACTTTTTAAAACATCAGCCACCGTTTGAAATCGCGACGCGCATATACATACAATGCATTTATGCGGCGCGCGTTTCTTATCACGAAAGCTTTTTACACAATATGTATGTACGTATGTACATACTTAGGAATCGTTGCACGTGCTGTGGGAAGGACAAGTACCCTGTAGAGATGCTAAGCTGGAGGGATGATGACGGCAGTTTGTAGAGGTCTATGATACTACAGGCTGCCCTACGGTATCGCGCAAATTTTTCGTTCGTTCGGCTATTAAGTTTTTAATTCGGTTTCGGTCTCGGTGCTAAATTGCAAAATTTTTTGTTTAAATTCGCTCGTTTAGGAACATTTTTATTAGTTTATTTTGGAAATTGGGAACTCATTGGAACTGCCACTTACCTAATTGTCAAAATTGGGACTGGTTCAAAATCTTTTGGTTAAACTTTAGATCTTTTTCAAAATTCTTGTGACCGTTTTTAGACTCTTTTCAGCATTTTGCCTTGTTTGTTTTCCTTTTTGTGTGTCATTTTTATTGTATTACTTGTTTTAATTGTCCCTTTTGACTGTTTGTAAGTTAGTTTAGCTAGTGTCTTTTTTACAATTTTGTGCCTTTTGCCAATTAGTTTTAAGGAATTTTTAAAAGAGCCAGAGAGCCAAAAATTAAAGAGACTTATTTACATAAAAAAAAATTGTTATTCTTGTTTAAATAAATTTCAATTATATTTTATGTTTTAAGTGGTTATTTGTTTTAACTCTACTATCTTATGCCTTTCTTTCATCTTTTTATTATCTCATTTTTTTTGCTTATTTAATATATTATTTCTACTTTGCTATGTACTACTTAGGTTTATTAAAAATTTGTTTTTTCTTAGGTACTACTAAATAAATTTTAGTCTTATCTTTTACTACTCTTACGTGGTCACTTTATCTCTTATTTGCTACTATTATTTTATCTTATATTCTAAAACCAGTGTATTGAAAGGATAGGATGCTGCGCCAGTAACACCAGAATGAGACGGGGGCCAAACAATGAGTATAGATTTTCTTGATTTTACTAAGTGTATAGATCTCGCTCTGGGGAGACAAGAGTCCTGTCATTGATAAGGATGTGATAGAGAGTATATGAGGAATCTTGGCCTTTGGTCCAAAGTGAATACTGTTCACTTTGGTACGGATTTCGTCTAGAGTTTTTGTATCTAGGTGGATACGTTGGTTTGCATCATCTCCGAGGAGTAACGTTGGTTGTTTCTCTAGGTTTCTAGGAGCGGATATCTTGGACAAATAGTCTGCCAATACCTCTTGAGTTTCGTTTGTGCCTGGGAAGTAGGTTGGTTGGAGGATCCTAAGCGGATGCAGTAGTTGTTCTATGTGAGTTCTGGTCCACTTTTTCCAAAAAGTGTCCGGAAAATTCAAAATATTTTGATGGATCACTGTGGGTTCTGTGGAGGGGGGAGGGGAAGGGAAGGGGCTGAGGTCGGTTTTATTCTGAAAAGTTGACATGATACTTATGCCATCAACAACATCCAATGTAGGTAGGTATGTTGACTTGGATATGTTCGTCTTCAGACCGATAATCAAAATCCGAATAATGTAAACAAAATCGCAGCCGAGTAAAGTAAACAAATTGAGTAATATTTACACTCACACACACACACACACACACACACACACATACACACACTATGCCATACCAAAGTGTTTTCTACCAGGCGATATTCAGTACCATGTTATTAAATTAGCAACAACTACAACTAGCGTTGGTAGTTATGTTGCCTTAGATAAGAAATGGCCTAATTTTTGATCTTCAGGTGTAATGCTCCTAATTTGATTCATTGCATATACAATTCATACAGCCGAATAATGTAAACAAAATCGCAGTCGAATAATGTAAACCAAATTCTCACAGACCCGAGTAAAGTAAACAAATTGAAAGATTCTCAATAGCTGAAAAAAAAACAACAACTGATATGTTGTCTTAGATGTGTATTGAAAATTTCTTTTGCTGAAAAAAAAAATCAACTGCGGATTAAAAAGGCAAGAGTGATCATGATATCTAAAAAATAGATCACGGCTGCTTGTAAGAAGTAGTAGAAATTAAAGCCTCGGTGGCCAGGTGGCTGGTAATTTGATACTGCCAAGTAAAGTAAACAATGGTTTTTGCATCTAGGAGTGTGTATTGAAAAGTCATGATAAGTTTTATGAAAAATTGTTTTTATTTTAAAGTTTCTTTTTACAAAAATTTGTTTTTATTTCCAATAAAATTTCTTATTACAAAAGTATTTCTTACAGCACATTGCCCAATATGAACTTGGCAAGATGGACCATTTGTGTTAATCGCTATTAGTTTTCCACAGTTGTATTCATCTTCGACGTTGATAATGATTTCACCCTCTCCAACTATCTTCTGCATCCAATGAACTTTTTCAGCACCTGTTACATATATGGTTTTGTTTCGAAGCAGTGGTTCAACTATAGTGTACAGCTTGTGATACGGTATGTAGCCATTATCCCAGCGGAATCCATGAAAATTGTGTTGAAGCCATTTTACTTGTCTCTTTTTCGCTGAAGTCAAATCTTTGTATCTGAACGATAGTTGAAATATAAAGTGCTGCATCTGGTTTTCATTGGTTAAAATTGCCAGTTCTTTAGTGATAAATTCATTGAGGTTTGTTTTGAATCCTTGGACTTCTACGATGACAGCCATATTCTTAATTTAACTTTCTAACTTCACTTGTCAGCGGACTGTATTCCACTATTCGATCGTGTAGAAGCAGGCAATATGCTGTTGTATTAGCCCGTATATTTTCAGATCTCTTGAATTCTAGCCTTATATCAACAGGTCCAGTTCTTATTGTTTCATTTTGATATGAGCAATCAATGACAGCAATCGGAGCATCGGTTTTGAACTTCTCCCATGTGAGGAATGGCTGATACTGATGACCATAGTATGATTGTGTAAACTTTATATACATCTCATACAGCAATGCGTATCTATTCAAATGAAATTTCAAATTCAAATCATCATAGGGATATGAGTCTGAGTTCAAATGAACTGTAACATCGGTGAGTTTGCAGTGAACAAACTAGCTTGCAACTTTGGTTTTATCGTTCCTTCGATCCGTTTGTAATGCTAAGATGATAAATCGAGGTTTCTCCAGTTGAGTGGTAGTCTAAACTGACCAGGTTTGATGCGTGGATTGTGGCAGTATTGGATACTCATATATGTCCCAGGTACGGAATGGTATTTGTATTGGGCGACCTCTCCCGATAATTTTAAATAGTTGCAGCTTTCCATCATCGGATACTGTAACATGTGGAATGCTCCATTGAAGTTTGGTAATTTCAGTTTTCACCTCATCTGTGACTGATATAATGGCATTATCGTCTGTCCTGCTCCGGATCAATATGAGTTCATGTTTGGAATTTATAAAAATTTTCTTGTAATCTTCAGCGAATCCCAATAAATATTTCAGAGGTATACAATAGTTAAACAGTCCATTGGCTGGTATAACGGATGAATCTGGTGACCAACTGCCGTTGAGTAGTATCCTGCTTACATTTGCATTTAGCGATACGTAGTTTTTTAATGTTGTTGCAATCCCAAGATTTCTTGTACGATCGATTTCCGCTGCATTCATTTCATAGCGTATTTCCTCAAAAAGAAATGGTAGAGCGTTGTTAGCTAATTTTGCGGTTGCTGAAACGGTTCCATCCAGCTTTGTTAGTGACCCTTCAATGTAAAGCAAACTCCTGCTGGGTAGAAGATTCAAGTCCTGATGTTGTACAGAGATACGGATTTCATCGCTGTTTTTAAATGATGTTAGAAATGTTGAATAGGAGTGATGTTCAAATTTAGTAACACTGTTATCAAAGCAAGCGTCTGATACAATATCTAATATTCCTTTATTCATTGTTTCAGCGTCAGGCCTATCGATTGTAAATATGCTGTATTTGCAGGTGTTAATGTAGGTCTTGACCGCTTCAAGGTTGTCTGCTGACTAATGATCTTGTCTGCTCCGAGCTCGTATTTATCATTATTGTATATCAACATGCTGTGGCTTCAAATGTAACCTGATGGTTATAGTCTCTCCTCTGAAGTTGATTAAGTCACCGTCTTAGTCAAGGAGCTTCAATGTTAGAGAACTTATACGTTTGGTGTTCACAGGCAAATAGATTACAATTTTGGGTACCTCCACTATTTTATAGCCAGGTCCAACATTCGGGGAAAACTCGTGGAGAGTGTGTACTTGTGTGTTGTTGAAGAATGATCCTGATATAATATTACATTCGATGCGTATAGTATTTACTTTAATGATGTTGACTGGCAACTCTGATGTATGCACTATATTAGCAGTCAAGTTTCTTTTACTGAATCCTAGCAGAGGAGCTATGGATCTCTGTTTTTCAAAATGTGTTTCTTCAGTTGCCTTAACTTCACTCTTCAATGTATTATTGTTAGCCTTTATCGCAACCTTTATCCTTTCCCTTCTTTATCCAAGTATCCTTGTACATATTTTGCTATATCATCAATCTCATATGATACAACAGGTATCTCAACAACTTCATTCCCTACATGAACCAGATTATTGCTCACATCAATATTTGGTATAGAGTTGTATGTTTGAAAATCAATTAATCCACAAACATAATCCGTTGCTAGCTCCAGCGCAGGAAAGTACTCAGCAATGAGTAGAGATGAATTTCCCGTGAGAGTAAGGGTTAATGACATGGTGGTTGATAATGAACTGTCACAATTTCAATATAGATACATTTATTTATAGATAATAATTAATGGCTATAACAATATATAAAAACTCTAAACATAAGTGACCGCAAATTACTGCATCATAGTTCTGATAAGAACTGTAGTTGTACGTAATATTACTACACAAGTAGTTTATGAGCTCCCTTGGCGGTTGGAGATTGCCAAAGCTATCAAAATATTCGATGTTAGTAGATATACTATGGCGTTTCTGGACCACTTTTTTGGGGATACGAGACCACTTTGGGGATACGAGACCACTTTTAGCTCTCTCCAGCATAGGGAAATAGCATAGGTTTTCGATTTTGTTTCTGGAGTTCGCTTATTTTTCATCTCAGACTCGTAGCCTTTAAGTTTTTCATCTCGAGTTTTGGGATACGAGATCACTTTCAGTTGTGAAGGGGTGGGAAGCTTTATTGATGGATTTGGTCTTGCCTGCGCCCTAGCGACATTAGTAGGTACTACGGTTTTCTTGGATAGATATGTGGTGCGCCTAAATGTAGGCTTTTGGTTTTGAACTAATATTAGTAATAATTAAAGTTAACGGTAGGAAATTTTTGTTCATGCCAATGGATTCTAGATGGGCGGTTTGTGAGGGGGTATTATAGTATACGATATGGAGGGGGGTAATGAAATTTTCATCAGAAATCCCCTACGGGCTCTGGTTTTCGAGATATTAGCGTATAAGTTATTTTTGTTCATGCCAATGGATTCTAGGTGGTGTAGGGTGGGAGGGGGGACGAAATTCTCATCAGAAATCCTCTACGGGCTTGCCATTTCTTGAGTAAGGTTACCTAGCGGCATTAGCCGGAACTACTAGCATGCCTTGGTTTTGCTGTTTTCTGTTATTAGCGGGGAAGTTCTAGATATCAGCATGACGTCATCTTGGTTTTGTTGTTTTCAAGTGCTGTTGTACATATCAGCATCATTCGAATTTCGCAACATGATATCACCTTGGCTTGATGTTTTCTTATTACTATTGGGTCCTGGGGGTGCGTGTATTGAAAAGTAAGTAAGTCGGTACTTACATATGTTGTTCATCTCGGGCTTGGGGATACGAGATTACTTTCAGCACTCTCTAGCCGTAGGATATTTTTTTTTGTCCATACCAATATTATTAGTACTAGTGGGGTAAAATTTTCATCAGAAATCCTCTACGGGCTATGGTTCGAGGATATTAGCGATCTTACCTTCTCAGGTGTAATTAATATTAGTACCTCAAAAACAAAAAAGCAACAACAACTATAACCTAAGTTGTGGATTAAAGATTTGATGGTATTAATCTGTCGGTGTTTTTTATAAACAAGATTGCACCATATGATCATATATCTAAAAATAGATCAGGCGAAGCTGATTGGGGCGAATGTAGGTAGATATGTTCACTTAGATAAGTAATGGAAATTAGTAAATGTGTAATTTTGCTCTTCAGGTGGAATGCTTCTGATTTTATTCCTTGCATAAACAAATTCGCACAGTCCAGCAAAGTAAACAAATTCGCAGTCGAATAATGTAAACAAATTCGCACAGCAGCCGAGTAAAGTAAACAAATTGAGCGATTTATGTAAGATTCCCAATTTCTTTAACTGAAAACAACAACAACCGATATTAATCTGTGGGATATGATGTCTTAGATGAGTAGTGGAAGATATACTTGAAAATTTCTTTTGCTGAAAAAAACAACAACAACAACAACTGTTACGTAAGTTGTGGTCTGTAGGTGTCTTTTATAAACAAGAGTGATCACGTTATTATATTCGATGTGTAAAAATTGATCACGGCTGCTTGGGATGGTAAGACACATGAAATCATTAGAAGTAATGGGAATTAAAGCATTAGAAAAGGTGGCCAGGTCGCTGGTAATTTGATATCTTGCGTAAACATATATAGCCGAGTAAAGCAGGCAAATTGAGCGATTAATGTTTTTTTTTGTATCTAGGAGTTTGTATTGAAAAGTCTTTATTTTTTTTTTTTTTTTTTTTTTATATTATTAAGCCAAGCTCAGGGGATACCCTATGATGCAAAGCACAGCGTGGCAGGAAGGAGATAGGGAAAGGATTAAGGGATATGAGGAGAGTGGCGGAGTTGCCGATGTATGTCGCCCTTAAACTTTTGCAGGTTGTATGCCGGAGGAAAGACAGAAGATGGTAGACTGTTCCACATTCGCACAGTTCGGGATAAGAAAGCATCACGGAATTTAAGTGTACGGCCGAAGGTAATTTGAAGGGTAAAAGGATGAGCGCGGGATGCAGCGCGGGTATTGCGTGCAGGAACTATTCTACAAGGTATCAGACTAGATATTTCATCAGAACATTGGCCATGCATATAGCGATAAAGGAGCGAAAGGCTTCCAACATTGCGACGGTGCTCGAGCGAGTCGATATGACGAGTAATTGCCACATCGCCAATGAGCTTGCAGGCTCTCTTTTGGACAATATCCAATGAAGCTAAGGCTGTGCGACCAGCCCCGGCCCAGATATTGGAATTGTATTCCATTCTGGGTCTGATGTAGGACTTGTAGAGGAGCGCTATATTTGATGGGCTGAAATATTTCTTACACCTTTTCAAGAAACCAAGACATTTGGATGCTTCTTTGGCAACCGAGAAGATGTGATCTGTCCAGCTTAACTTACTGGAAATATTAATGCCAAGAATTCTTAGTGACGGTGATTCAGAAATTAATGCACCATCAAACGAAACGGGAGTGGTTAAGTGATGGTCTTGTTTTAATGAGATGAGACAGCTTTGGGTCTTAGATGCATTGAATTCGACGCGATTCACTTTGCCCCAAGCGAGAATATTGTCAAGATCGTTATTCAATGATCTAATCATGCAGTCTCGTTTAACACATGCGGCGTTCCCTCTGGAATCCGCACGGGTGTCAAAGGAGTATGCGAAATCAAGGGTACTGTCATCAGCAAAGCTATGGATAGGATTGAAAGTAAGGGAAAGCAGATCATTAATGAAGATTAGAAATAGAGTCGGAGAAATAACAGAGCCCTGGGGGACACCGGCATTAATAGGATGAGGATCAGATATAACGCCATCTAATACAACTCGTATTTGGCGACTAGATAAAAAACTTTCAATCCATAATAGAAGAGGAGGGGAAAGACCAAGTGCTTTGAGTTTGGCTAAAAGGGCTGAATGCCAGACTCTATCAAAGGCCTTTGAAATATCTAGAGAAACGATTTTGGACTCACCAAAATTGTGAAGACTACGATTCCAACGTTCCGTAAGAAAAGTCAGCAAGTCTCCAGATGAGCGTCCGTGCCGGAAGCCGTATTGGCGATCGTTGATTAGCTGATTGGTTTCCAGATACTTCATTAATTTGGAGTTAATGATAGATTCAAAAACCTTTGAAAGAATCGAAGTGATTGCAATTGGTCGATAATTTGAGGGATCGCTACCCTCTCCTTTCTTGGGAATAGGCTGAACGTAAGCTAGTTTCCAAGCAGTTGGAAATTTTCCTGTCGAGTAGGACAGGTAGAATAGTTTGCGCAGAGGTTTAGCCAAGGATGAGGCACAGCTTTTAATTAATAGGGGCGAGAAACCATCAGGGCCTGCGGCTTAAGAGACGTTGATTCCTTTAAGGACCTTGAACACATCCCTCGTACGGATGTGTATTGGCTCTTGTACACATCCGCACGGGGGATGCACGACAGGTGCCTGTGAAGTGGGTGGAAGAAAAGAATTTGATGCGAATCTAGCAGCCAAAATATTAGCTTTATCCAGGGAGTCAACAACTACTTCACCATTATTAAGTAGTGAAGGTATAGAGGAACTGCTGAAGTTGTTCCTGATGGTTTTGACCAGGGACCAGAAACCTTTACTACCTTTGCGGCTTGCCCAGATTCTTTGTCTAACATTCTGGTCAAAAAGAAATTTTTCTCTCTGGATAATGGACTTGCAGGTGTTCCGTGCAGTCTTGTAGATTCCTTTCAGTTCTGGACAAGTATGCACTTGATAGGCGCGAAAAGCAGACTCTTTCGCTTTTATAGCTTGGTTGCACTTATCGTTAAACCAAGAGCGATTTTGCTGTTGTTGAGATCTGCTGTAAGAATACGGAATATATTCACGCATGCCGAGACTTAGTATGTTACTAAGTTCTAATGTGCATTCATCAGCATCCCTCGAAGCAAAACATACAGACCAATCTATATCTCTAAGATACTGATTGAGGCTTTCCCAATCAGCGTTCTTATAGTGCCAGAGAAGCCTACTTGTAGGTGGAGAAGTAGGGCAGCGCAGAGATGAGGTGATAAATTGAGCCGTGATTAGACAGTGGTCTGAATTACCAAGACGAATTGTTTTTTATTTTCAATAAAATTTCTCAATCAGTCACACTGTTATGAGATTTGATTGATTCCCCGATATCATAGTTCACATGAAGCTGATAAGAATATGATAATTTTATCTTCATACTATTGGGGGCAGGTACATTGTTTACTTACCATTAAGTTGAGAGTGGGTTAAATTAAAAGCTTTAATAGACGAACGCTGTGTTATGATATTAATGTGGTATGATATGTTGTCTGAGGTGAGTAGTGGAAGTTGTATGGGAGCTATGAATAAACAGTAAAATCCTAATCAGCAATCTCGCTGGATATATGATAATTCTCCATGTCCATAGTGAAGATCGTGGTGGTGGGTTGAGAGTAGGTACTGTAAGTTATATATTAAGTTAAAAGTTTTGCTGGATGGTATTTGGCATTTATCTCCTCGAAATGGTGTGGTATGAGTATCAGGAAGGTTGAAAAAAAGCTGATAATGCTTCAAGTTCAATAGTGAAGACCGCGATGTTGAGAGTGGGTATTTGGAATGATATAACTCTAGTAGGATATCTTACCACATTTGAAAAAATTACATAATATGATTAAGAAAGCTTCATGATATATATCAAAAGTGATCCCAATGGATTACATAAGGAAAGTATGTTCACTTCATCTGCAAACAACAAATATGGCTGAAAGCGACACACGGTGTGAGCAAAAATCATTCTTGCTTCAATTATCACTATTAAATGATGTGTGCCGCAGAAAATATATTAAGTCTAGCCTAGTCTAAAATATGTATTGTAAATAAAAATTGTATCATGGTTATAATGCCATTTATTGAAATAATTTGTTTTAATTGTATTATAGCTTATGTCTAAAATCTTTTTTTCTTTAGTTCAGCAAGGCCAGGATTTCATAGATATAGATTGATCCTTATATTGAATATTCCTTATGCCTTTACACCAATGTGGCGTTAAAAGGTTCATGGTGCACCACTTTCACAAATAACATCTCTCCATCTTTACTTTTTGCGATCTTTGTTGGAATATCCTGATTTTTCGACCTGTTGGTAGGGGACAGTCGACTCGTTTTTGGATGAAAAACTTTCTTCTTTATTTCTGGAAAGCATCGATTTCATAGATGTAGACTGAGCCTTATATGAATATTCTTTACTCCTTTCATCCGTAGGCTTTAGAAGGTTTGTAGTGTCCTTAGAGCTCATGTTGAAATTATTGCGTAATTAGCTTGCCAAGAAACAGTGATCTGTTTGGCTAAAGAGCAAAATATCAATTGAAAAAACAAGTTATGAAACTACTATTTATATGGATTTGGCACATTGTCTTGACCTTTGACGTCACCTTAACCTTTGAAACCGAAAGTGTCTGCTCTTGGGTTCACTTGGATGATGAGTAGTGCAAGTTGTATGGGAGATTATAATTAGCTTTGAGTAAACTGTAAAGAAGAAGATTTCTGATAACAGTATGTTCCATACATAATCTTACAGGTGGAAGAAAATTTTATAAGAATCTGGTAACTGCATTTCCTTATAAACCTTATATAAATTCATATGTGACCAAACCGAGCTATAGATTTTTGTTCTAGATGAATGCACATTATATATAATATCTGAAAATAGATAGCAGCAAAATGAAAGGCTATAAGAATTTGGTTGCAGTATATTCTATACAAAATCTAATAACCATAAGAAAAATTTTATAAGAATCTGATACCATGCTCAGTTCACAATTTAAAAAGTAGAAGAAAATTGTACAAGAATCTGCTAATAGTATGTTCCATACAAAATCTAACAAGCGAAAGAAAATTTTATAAGTATCTGGTAAGAATCCGGTAACAGTATGTTCCATACAAAATTTAACAGGCAGAAGAAAATTTTATTAGAATCTTGTAAGAGTATGTTCCAAAGAAAAATCCAAGATTTTATGCATTTCCTGATGTGTAAGCCTTATATAAATCCATATGTTCTATATAAAAAATCGGTATATAAATATCTGTTAAAAAAATTAGTTAGGGTATATAGTGATTTTAAAAAATTCATATCTCCAAAACGGTGCGAGAACCAAAATCCAAAATCTACTAGGTAGCAGACAATTTTATAAGAATCTGGTATGTTCTATACAAAATCTAAAAGGGGAAGGGAAAATTGCACGAGAGTTTGGTTAGTGGTTAGTGTATTCCCGAATGCTGAACTGTTAAGATGGATATTGAAGAGTTTTTAGGAGAATATAATAACATTTTACTCGATGAGCATAAGAAACAAATTCAAGAATGCTATAACTTTTTAAAATTATATGAAAATATTGAAAAAGTCGAGTCAAAATTTGGTGAACACTTTATAAGCTGCCCTTGGTCAAGAGATGATTCAACGGATGGACCAGATACATTGTATGTTGTGGTGTTGCTAGATGCCTAAAACAAGCTGTGAAGCTATATAAACTCTACCAAACATTGACAAAAAGTAATTACGAGGCATGCCTTAAAAAGTGCGATTTAACTTAGCACTAGAAATTCTCATTTTGTATACTTGGAGAGCTCATAAAGGATCATGTAAACTTACACTGTATGCAGATGCTGATTTCAACAACAGATTCATCAAACACAGGAAATTTTGATTACATACAGCTCTGTACCATAAGAATTAATACTTTTTAATTTTTAATAAATGATATTTTATATATGGCCTTCTTTTTATTCAATTTCCCATACTAAGTCCGGAACTCCCGAATAATGTTTGACCACTACAACGGGTGGTGGTAGCGGTGGGTGGTGGTGGTGGTGGGTGGTGGTGGGTGGTGGTGGTGGTGGGTGGTGGTGGGTGGTGGTGGGTGCCTGGTCTTGGTATGGTGCTTGAAACGGGTATTTGACGCGTGGCATCAATTTGACGCTGACTACTCTAGGGTCGACCCTTCTATCTGCGGATGAGCTGAAAAAGCTGTTTTATATGCTGTTAAGCTGTTATCAGACCTGTTTTAAAAGCTGTTAAGCTGTTATCAGAGCTATTTTAAAAGCTGTTAAGCTGTTATCAGAGCTGTTTAAGAGTTGTTAAGCTGTTATCAGAGCTGTTTGAAAAGCTGTTAAGCTGTTATCAGAGCTGTTTTAAAAGCTGTTAAGCTGTTATTAGAGCTGTTTAAAAGCTGTTAAGCTGTTATCTGAGCTGTTTTAAAAGCTGTTAAGCTGTTATCAGACCTGTTTTATAAGCTGTTAAGCTGTTATCAGACCTGTTTTAAAAGCTGTTAAGCTGTTATCAGAGCTATTTTAAAAGCTGTTAAGCTGTTATCAGAGCTGTTTAAGAGCTGTTAAGCTGTTACCAGAGCTGTTTAAAAAGCTGTTAAGCTGTTATCAGAGCTGTTTTAAAAGCTGTTAAGCTGTTATTAGAGCTGTTTAAAAGCTGTTAAGCTGTTATCTAAGCTGTTTCAAAAGCTGTTAAGCTGTTATCAGACCTGTTTTATAAGCTGTTAAGCTGTTATCAGACCTGTTTTAAAAGCTGTTAAGCTGTTATCAGACCTGTTTTATAAGCTGTTAAGCTGTTATCAGACCTGTTTTAAAAGCTGTTAAGAGTAAAGTAAACAAATTGAAAGATTCCCAATAGCTGAAATAAAAACAACAACTGATATGTTGTCTAAGATGTGTATTGAAAATTTCTTTTGCTGAAAAAAAAAATCAACTGCGGATTAAAAAGGCAAGAGTGATCATGATATCTAAAAAATAGATCACGGCTGCTTGTAAGAAGTAGTAGAAATTAAAGCCTCGGTGGCCAGGTGGCTGGTAATTTGATACTGCCAAGTAAAGTAAAAAATGGTTTTTGCATCTAGGAGTGTGTATTGAAAAGTCATGATAAGTTTTATGAAAAATTGTTTTTATTTTAAAGTTTCTTTTTACAAAAATTTGTTTTTATTTCCAATAAAATTTCTTATTTCAAAAGTATTTCTTACAGCACATTGCCCAATATGAACTTGGCAAGATGGACCATTTGTGTTAATCGCTATTAGTTTTCCACAGTTGTATTCATCTTCGACGTTGATAATGATTTCACCCTCTCCAACTATCTTCTGCATCCAATGAACTTTTTCAGCACCTGTTACATATATGGTTTTGTTTCGAAGCAGTGGTTCAACTATAGTGTACAGCTTGTGATACGGTATGTAGCCATCATCCCAGCGGAATCCATGAAAATTGTGTTGAAGCCATTTTACTTGTCTCTTTTTCGCTGAAGTCAAATCTTTGTATCTGAACGATAGTTGAAATATAAAGTGCTGCATCTGGTTTTCATTGGTTAAAATTGCCAGTTCTTTAGTGATAAATTCATTGAGGTTTGTTTTGAATCCTTGGACTTCTACGATGACAGCCATATTCTTAATTTAACTTTCTAACTTCACTTGTCAGCGGACTGTATTCCACTATTCGATCGTGTAGAAGCAGGCAATATGCTGTTGTATTAGCCCGTATATTTTCAGATCTCTTGAATTCTAGCCTTATATCAACAGGTCCAGTTCTTATTGTTTCATTTTGATATGAGCAATCAATGACAGCAATCGGAGCATCGGTTTTGAACTTCTCCCATGTGAGGAATGGCTGATACTGATGACCATAGTATGATTGTGTAAACTTTATATACATCTCATACAGCAATGCGTATCTATTCAAATGAAATTTCAAATTCAAATCATCATAGGGATATGAGTCTGAGTTCAAATGAACTGTAACATCGGTGAGTTTGCAGTGAACAAACTTGCTTGCAACTTTGGTTTTATCGTTCCTTCGATCCGTTTGTAATGCTAAGATGATAAATCGAGGTTTCTCCAGTTGAGTGGTAGTCTTAACTGACCAGGTTTGATGCGTGGATTCTGACAGTATTGGATACTCATATATGTCCCAGCTACGGAATGGTATTTGTATTGGGCGACCTCTCCCGATAATTTTAAATAGTTGCAGCTTTCCATCATCGGATACTGTAACATGTGGAATGCTCCATTGAAGTTTGGTAATTTCAGTTTTCACCTCATCTGTGACTGATATAATGGCATTATCGTCTGTCCTGCTCCGGATCAATATGAGTTCATGTTTGGAATTTATAAAAATTTTCTTGTAATCTTCAGCGAATCCCAATAAATATTTCAGAGGTATACAATAGTTAAACAGTCCATTGGCTGGTATAACGGATGAATCTGGTGACCAACTGCCGTTGAGTAGTATCCTGCTTACATTTGCATTTAGCGATACGTAGTTTTTTAATGTTGTTGCAATCCCAAGATTTCTTGTACGATCGATTTCCGCTGCATTCATTTCATAGCGTATTTCCTCAAAAAGAAATGGTAGAGCGTTGTTAGCTAATTTTGCGGTTGCTGAAACGGTTCCATCCAGCTTTGTTAGTGACCCTTCAATGTAAAGCAAACTCCTGCTGGGTAGAAGATTCAAGTCCTGATGTTGTACAGAGATACGGATTTCATCGCTGTTTTTAAATGATGTTAGAAATGTTGAATAGGAGTGATGTTCAAATTTAGTAACACTGTTATCAAAGCAAGCGTCTGATACAATATCTAATATTCCTTTATTCATTGTTTCAGCGTCAGGCCTATCGATTGTAAATATGCTGTATTTGCAGGTGTTAATGTAGGTCTTGACCGCTTCAAGGTTGTCTGCTGACTAATGATCTTGTCTGCTCCGAGCTCGTATTTATCATTATTGTATATCAACATGCTGTGGCTTCAAATGTAACCTGATGGTTATAGTCTCTCCTCTGAAGTTGATTAAGTCACCGTCTTAGTCAAGGAGCTTCAATGTTAGAGAACTTATACGTTTGGTGTTCACAGGCAAATAGATTACAATTTTGGGTACCTCCACTATTTTATAGCCAGGTCCAACATTCGGGGAAAACTCGTGGAGAGTGTGTACTTGTGTGTTGTTGAAGAATGATCCTGATATAATATTACATTCGATGCGTATAGTATTTACTTTAATGATGTTGACTGGCAACTCTGATGTATGCACTATATTAGCAGTCAAGTTTCTTTTACTGAATCCTAGCAGAGGAGCTATGGATCTCTGTTTTTCAAAATGTGTTTCTTCAGTTGCCTTAACTTCACTCTTCAATGTATTATTGTTAGCCTTTATCGCAACCTTTATCCTTTCCCTTCTTTATCCAAGTATCCTTGTACATATTTTGCTATATCATCAATCTCATATGATACAACAGGTATCTCAACAACTTCATTCCCTACATGAACCAGATTATTGCTCACATCAATATTTGGTATAGAGTTGTATGTTTGAAAATCAATTAATCCACAAACATAATCCGTTGCTAGCTCCAGCGGAGGAAAGTACTCAGCAATGAGTAGAGATGAATTTCCCGTGAGAGTAAGGGTTAATGACATGGTGGTTGATAATGAACTGTCACAATTTCAATATAGATACATTTATTTATAGATAATAATTAATGGCTATAACAATATATAAAAACTCTAAACATAAGTGACCGCAAATTACTGCATCATAGTTCTGATAAGAACTGTAGTTGTACGTAATATTACTACACAAGTAGTTTATGAGCTCCCTTGGCGGTTGGAGATTGCCAAAGCTATCAAAATATTCGATGTTAGTAGATATACTATGTCGTTTCTGGACCACTTTTTTGGGGATACGAGACCACTTTGGGGATACGAGACCACTTTTAGCTCTCTCCAGCATAGGGAAATAGCATAGGTTTTCGATTTTGTTTCTGGAGTTCGCTTATTTTTCATCTCAGACTCGTAGCCTTTAAGTTTTTCATCTCGAGTTTTGGGATACGAGATCACTTTCAGTTGTGAAGGGGTGGGAAGCTTTATTGATGGATTTGGTCTTGCCTGCGCCCTAGCGACATTAGTAGGTACTACGGTTTTCTTGGATAGATATGTGGTGCGCCTAAATGTAGGCTTTTGGTTTTGAACTAATATTAGTAATAATTAAAGTTAACGGTAGGAAATTTTTGTTCATGCCAATGGATTCTAGATGGGCGGTTTGTGAGGGGGTATTATAGTATACGATATGGAGGGGGGTAATGAAATTTTCATCAGAAATCCCCTACGGGCTCTGGTTTTCGAGATATTAGCGTATAAGTTATTTTTGTTCATGCCAATGGATTCTAGGTGGTGTAGGGTGGGAGGGGGGACGAAATTCTCATCAGAAATCCTCTACGGGCTTGCCATTTCTTGAGTAAGGTTACCTAGCGGCATTAGCCGGAACTACTAGCATGCCTTGGTTTTGCTGTTTTCTGTTATTAGCGGGGAAGTTCTAGATATCAGCATGACGTCATCTTGGTTTTGTTGTTTTCAAGTGCTGTTGTACATATCAGCATCATTCGAATTTCGCAACATGATATCACCTTGGCTTGATGTTTTCTTATTACTATTGGGTCCTGGGGGTGCGTGTATTGAAAAGTAAGTAAGTCGGTACTTACATATGTTGTTCATCTCGGGCTTGGGGATACGAGATTACTTTCAGCACTCTCTAGCCCTAGGATATTTTTTTTTGTCCATACCAATATTATTAGTACTAGTGGGGTAAAATTTTCATCAGAAATCCTCTACGGGCTATGGTTCGAGGATATTAGCGATCTTACCTTCTCAGGTGTAATTAATATTAGTACCTCAAAAACAAAAAAGCAACAACAACTATAACCTAAGTTGTGGATTAAAGATTTGATGGTATTAATCTGTCGGTGTTTTTTATAAACAAGATTGCACCATATGATCATATATCTAAAAATAGATCAGGCGAAGCTGATTGGGGCGAATGTAGGTAGATATGTTCACTTAGATAAGTAATGGAAATTAGTAAATGTGTAATTTTGCTCTTCAGGTGGAATGCTTCTGATTTTATTCCTTGCATAAACAAATTCGCACAGTCCAGCAAAGTAAACAAATTCGCAGTCGAATAATGTAAACAAATTCGCACAGCAGCCGAGTAAAGTAAACAAATTGAGCGATTTATGTAAGATTCCCAATTTCTTTAACTGAAAACAACAACAACCGATATTAATCTGTGGGATATGATGTCTTAGATGAGTAGTGGAAGATATACTTGAAAATTTCTTTTGCTGAAAAAAACAACAACAACAACAACTGTTACGTAAGTTGTGGTCTGTAGGTGTCTTTTATAAACAAGAGTGATCACGTTATTATATTCGATGTGTAAAAATTGATCACGGCTGCTTGGGATGGTAAGACACATGAAATCATTAGAAGTAATGGGAATTAAAGCATTAGAAAAGGTGGCCAGGTCGCTGGTAATTTGATATCTTGCGTAAACATATATAGCCGAGTAAAGCAGGCAAATTGAGCGATTAATGTTTTTTTTTGTATCTAGGAGTTTGTATTGAAAAGTCTTTATTTTTTTTTTTTTTTTTTTTTTTATATTATTAAGCCAAGCTCAGGGGATACCCTATGATGCAAAGCACAGCGTGGCAGGAAGGAGATAGGGAAAGGATTAAGGGATATGAGGAGAGTGGCGGAGTTGCCGATGTATGTCGCCCTTAAACTTTTGCAGGTTGTATGCCGGAGGAAAGACAGAAGATGGTAGACTGTTCCACATTCGCACAGTTCGGGATAAGAAAGCATCACGGAATTTAAGTGTACGGCCGAAGGTAATTTGAAGGGTAAAAGGATGAGCGCGGGATGCAGCGCGGGTATTGCGTGCAGGAACTATTCTACAAGGTATCAGACTAGATATTTCATCAGAACATTGGCCATGCATATAGCGATAAAGGAGCGAAAGGCTTCCAACATTGCGACGGTGCTCGAGCGAGTCGATATGACGAGTAATTGCCACATCGCCAATGAGCTTGCAGGCTCTCTTTTGGACAATATCCAATGAAGCTAAGGCTGTGCGACCAGCCCCGGCCCAGATATTGGAATTGTATTCCATTCTGGGTCTGATGTAGGACTTGTAGAGGAGCGCTATATTTGATGGGCTGAAATATTTCTTACACCTTTTCAAGAAACCAAGACATTTGGATGCTTCTTTGGCAACCGAGAAGATGTGATCTGTCCAGCTTAACTTACTGGAAATATTAATGCCAAGAATTCTTAGTGACGGTGATTCAGAAATTAATGCACCATCAAACGAAACGGGAGTGGTTAAGTGATGGTCTTGTTTTAATGAGATGAGACAGCTTTGGGTCTTAGATGCATTGAATTCGACGCGATTCACTTTGCCCCAAGCGAGAATATTGTCAAGATCGTTATTCAATGATCTAATCATGCAGTCTCGTTTAACACATGCGGCGTTCCCTCTGGAATCCGCACGGGTGTCAAAGGAGTATGCGAAATCAAGGGTACTGTCATCAGCAAAGCTATGGATAGGATTGAAAGTAAGGGAAAGCAGATCATTAATGAAGATTAGAAATAGAGTCGGAGAAATAACAGAGCCCTGGGGGACACCGGCATTAATAGGATGAGGATCAGATATAACGCCATCTAATACAACTCGTATTTGGCGACTAGATAAAAAACTTTCAATCCATAATAGAAGAGGAGGGGAAAGACCAAGTGCTTTGAGTTTGGCTAAAAGGGCTGAATGCCAGACTCTATCAAAGGCCTTTGAAATATCTAGAGAAACGATTTTGGACTCACCAAAATTGTGAAGACTACGATTCCAACGTTCCGTAAGAAAAGTCAGCAAGTCTCCAGATGAGCGTCCGTGCCGGAAGCCGTATTGGCGATCGTTGATTAGCTGATTGGTTTCCAGATACTTCATTAATTTGGAGTTAATGATAGATTCAAAAACCTTTGAAAGAATCGAAGTGATTGCAATTGGTCGATAATTTGAGGGATCGCTACCCTCTCCTTTCTTGGGAATAGGCTGAACGTAAGCTAGTTTCCAAGCAGTTGGAAATTTTCCTGTCGAGTAGGACAGGTAGAATAGTTTGCGCAGAGGTTTAGCCAAGGATGAGGCACAGCTTTTAATTAATAGGGGCGAGAAACCATCAGGGCCTGCGGCTTAAGAGACGTTGATTCCTTTAAGGACCTTGAACACATCCCTCGTACGGATGTGTATTGGCTCTTGTACACATCCGCACGGGGGATGCACGACAGGTGCCTGTGAAGTGGGTGGAAGAAAAGAATTTGATGCGAATCTAGCAGCCAAAATATTAGCTTTATCCAGGGAGTCAACAACTACTTCACCATTATTAAGTAGTGAAGGTATAGAGGAACTGCTGAAGTTGTTCCTGATGGTTTTGACCAGGGACCAGAAACCTTTACTACCTTTGCGGCTTGCCCAGATTCTTTGTCTAACATTCTGGTCAAAAAGAAATTTTTCTCTCTGGATAATGGACTTGCAGGTGTTCCGTGCAGTCTTGTAGATTCCTTTCAGTTCTGGACAAGTATGCACTTGATAGGCGCGAAAAGCAGACTCTTTCGCTTTTATAGCTTGGTTGCACTTATCGTTAAACCAAGAGCGATTTTGCTGTTGTTGAGATCTGCTGTAAGAATACGGAATATATTCACGCATGCCGAGACTTAGTATGTTACTAAGTTCTAATGTGCATTCATCAGCATCCCTCGAAGCAAAACATACAGACCAATCTATATCTCTAAGATACTGATTGAGGCTTTCCCAATCAGCGTTCTTATAGTGCCAGAGAAGCCTACTTGTAGGTGGAGAAGTAGGGCAGCGCAGAGATGAGGTGATAAATTGAGCCGTGATTAGACAGTGGTCTGAATTACCAAGACGAATTGTTTTTTATTTTCAATAAAATTTCTCAATCAGTCACACTGTTATGAGATTTGATTGATTCCCCGATATCATAGTTCACATGAAGCTGATAAGAATATGATAATTTTATCTTCATACTATTGGGGGCAGGTACATTGTTTACTTACCATTAAGTTGAGAGTGGGTTAAATTAAAAGCTTTAATAGACGAACGCTGTGTTATGATATTAATGTGGTATGATATGTTGTCTGAGGTGAGTAGTGGAAGTTGTATGGGAGCTATGAATAAGCAGTAAAATCCTAATCAGCAATCTCGCTGGATATATGATAATTCTCCATGTCCATAGTGAAGATCGTGGTGGTGGGTTGAGAGTAGGTACTGTAAGTTATATATTAAGTTAAAAGTTTTGCTGGATGGTATTTGGCATTTATCTCCTCGAAATGGTGTGGTATGAGTATCAGGAAGGTTGAAAAAAAGCTGATAATGCTTCAAGTTCAATAGTGAAGACCGCGATGTTGAGAGTGGGTATTTGGAATGATATAACTCTAGTAGGATATCTTACCACATTTGAAAAAATTACATAATATGATTAAGAAAGCTTCATGATATATATCAAAAGTGATCCCAATGGATTACATAAGGAAAGTATGTTCACTTCATCTGCAAACAACAAATATGGCTGAAAGCGACACACGGTGTGAGCAAAAATCATTCTTGCTTCAATTATCACTATTAAATGATGTGTGCCGCAGAAAATATATTAAGTCTAGCCTAGTCTAAAATATGTATTGTAAATAAAAATTGTATCATGGTTATAATGCCATTTATTGAAATAATTTGTTTTAATTGTATTATAGCTTATGTCTAAAATCTTTTTTTCTTTAGTTCAGCAAGGCCAGGATTTCATAGATATAGATTGATCCTTATATTGAATATTCCTTATGCCTTTACACCAATGTGGCGTTAAAAGGTTCATGGTGCACCACTTTCACAAATAACATCTCTCCATCTTTACTTTTTGCGATCTTTGTTGGAATATCCTGATTTTTCGACCTGTTGGTAGGGGACAGTCGACTCGTTTTTGGATGAAAAACTTTCTTCTTTATTTCTGGAAAGCATCGATTTCATAGATGTAGACTGAGCCTTATATGAATATTCTTTACTCCTTTCATCCGTAGGCTTTAGAAGGTTTGTAGTGTCCTTAGAGCTCATGTTGAAATTATTGCGTAATTAGCTTGCCAAGAAACAGTGATCTGTTTGGCTAAAGAGCAAAATATCAATTGAAAAAACAAGTTATGAAACTACTATTTATATGGATTTGGCACATTGTCTTGACCTTTGACGTCACCTTAACCTTTGAAACCGAAAGTGTCTGCTCTTGGGTTCACTTGGATGATGAGTAGTGCAAGTTGTATGGGAGATTATAATTAGCTTTGAGTAAACTGTAAAGAAGAAGATTTCTGATAACAGTATGTTCCATACATAATCTTACAGGTGGAAGAAAATTTTATAAGAATCTGGTAACTGCATTTCCTTATAAACCTTATATAAATTCATATGTGACCAAACCGAGCTATAGATTTTTGTTCTAGATGAATGCACATTATATATAATATCTGAAAATAGATAGCAGCAAAATGAAAGGCTATAAGAATTTGGTTGCAGTATATTCTATACAAAATCTAATAACCATAAGAAAAATTTTATAAGAATCTGATACCATGCTCAGTTCACAATTTAAAAAGTAGAAGAAAATTGTACAAGAATCTGCTAATAGTATGTTCCATACAAAATCTAACAAGCGAAAGAAAATTTTATAAGTATCTGGTAAGAATCCGGTAACAGTATGTTCCATACAAAATTTAACAGGCAGAAGAAAATTTTATTAGAATCTTGTAAGAGTATGTTCCAAAGAAAAATCCAAGATTTTATGCATTTCCTGATGTGTAAGCCTTATATAAATCCATATGTTCTATATAAAAAATCGGTATATAAATATCTGTTAAAAAAATTAGTTAGGGTATATAGTGATTTTAAAAAATTCATATCTCCAAAACGGTGCGAGAACCAAAATCCAAAATCTACTAGGTAGCAGACAATTTTATAAGAATCTGGTATGTTCTATACAAAATCTAAAAGGGGAAGGGAAAATTGCACGAGAGTTTGGTTAGTGGTTAGTGTATTCCCGAATGCTGAACTGTTAAGATGGATATTGAAGAGTTTTTAGGAGAATATAATAACATTTTACTCGATGAGCATAAGAAACAAATTCAAGAATGCTATAACTTTTTAAAATTATATGAAAATATTGAAAAAGTCGAGTCAAAATTTGGTGAACACTTTATAAGCTGCCCTTGGTCAAGAGATGATTCAACGGATGGACCAGATACATTGTATGTTGTGGTGTTGCTAGATGCCTAAAACAAGCTGTGAAGCTATATAAACTCTACCAAACATTGACAAAAAGTAATTACGAGGCATGCCTTAAAAAGTGCGATTTAACTTAGCACTAGAAATTCTCATTTTGTATACTTGGAGAGCTCATAAAGGATCATGTAAACTTACACTGTATGCAGATGCTGATTTCAACAACAGATTCATCAAACACAGGAAATTTTGATTACATACAGCTCTGTACCATAAGAATTAATACTTTTTAATTTTTAATAAATGATATTTTATATATGGCCTTCTTTTTATTCAATTTCCCATACTAAGTCCGGAACTCCCGAATAATGTTTGACCACTACAACGGGTGGTGGTAGCGGTGGGTGGTGGTGGTGGTGGGTGGTGGTGGGTGGTGGTGGTGGTGGGTGGTGGTGGGTGGTGGTGGTATTGGTTGTGGTGGTGGGTGCCTGGTCTTGGTATGGTGCTTGAAACGGGTATTTGACGCGTGGCATCAATTTGACGCTGACTACTCTAGGGTCGACCCTTCTATCTGCGGATGAGCTGAAAAAGCTGTTTTATATGCTGTTAAGCTGTTATCAGACCTGTTTTAAAAGCTGTTAAGCTGTTATCAGAGCTATTTTAAAAGCTGTTAAGCTGTTATCAGAGCTGTTTAAGAGTTGTTAAGCTGTTATCAGAGCTGTTTGAAAAGCTGTTAAGCTGTTATCAGAGCTGTTTTAAAAGCTGTTAAGCTGTTATTAGAGCTGTTTAAAAGCTGTTAAGCTGTTATCTGAGCTGTTTTAAAAGCTGTTAAGCTGTTATCAGACCTGTTTTATAAGCTGTTAAGCTGTTATCAGACCTGTTTTAAAAGCTGTTAAGCTGTTATCAGAGCTATTTTAAAAGCTGTTAAGCTGTTATCAGAGCTGTTTAAGAGCTGTTAAGCTGTTACCAGAGCTGTTTAAAAAGCTGTTAAGCTGTTATCAGAGCTGTTTTAAAAGCTGTTAAGCTGTTATTAGAGCTGTTTAAAAGCTGTTAAGCTGTTATCTAAGCTGTTTCAAAAGCTGTTAAGCTGTTATCAGACCTGTTTTATAAGCTGTTATCAGACCTGTTTTAAAAGCTGTTAAGCTGTTATCAGACCTGTTTTATAAGCTGTTAAGCTGTTATCAGACCTGTTTTAAAAGCTGTTAAGAGTAAAGTAAACAAATTGAAAGATTCCCAATAGCTGAAATAAAAACAACAACTGATATGTTGTCTAAGATGTGTATTGAAAATTTCTTTTGCTGAAAAAAAAAATCAACTGCGGATTAAAAAGGCAAGAGTGATCATGATATCTAAAAAATAGATCACGGCTGCTTGTAAGAAGTAGTAGAAATTAAAGCCTCGGTGGCCAGGTGGCTGGTAATTTGATACTGCCAAGTAAAGTAAAAAATGGTTTTTGCATCTAGGAGTGTGTATTGAAAAGTCATGATAAGTTTTATGAAAAATTGTTTTTATTTTAAAGTTTCTTTTTACAAAAATTTGTTTTTATTTCCAATAAAATTTCTTATTTCAAAAGTATTTCTTACAGCACATTGCCCAATATGAACTTGGCAAGATGGACCATTTGTGTTAATCGCTATTAGTTTTCCACAGTTGTATTCATCTTCGACGTTGATAATGATTTCACCCTCTCCAACTATCTTCTGCATCCAATGAACTTTTTCAGCACCTGTTACATATATGGTTTTGTTTCGAAGCAGTGGTTCAACTATAGTGTACAGCTTGTGATACGGTATGTAGCCATCATCCCAGCGGAATCCATGAAAATTGTGTTGAAGCCATTTTACTTGTCTCTTTTTCGCTGAAGTCAAATCTTTGTATCTGAACGATGGTTGAAATATAAAGTGCTGCATCTGGTTTTCATTGGTTAAAATTGCCAGTTCTTTAGTGATAAATTCATTGAGGTTTGTTTTGAATCCTTGGACTTCTACGATGACAGCCATATTCTTAATTTAACTTTCTAACTTCACTTGTCAGCGGACTGTATTCCACTATTCGATCGTGTAGAAGCAGGCAATATGCTGTTGTATTAGCCCGTATATTTTCAGATCTCTTGAATTCTAGCCTTATATCAACAGGTCCAGTTCTTATTGTTTCATTTTGATGTGAGCAATCAATGACAGCAATCGGAGCATCGGTTTTGAACTTCTCCCATGTGAGGAATGGCTGATACTGATGACCATAGTATGATTGTGTAAACTTTATATACATCTCATACAGCAATGCGTATCTATTCAAATGAAATTTCAAATTCAAATCATCATAGGGATATGAGTCTGAGTTCAAATGAACTGTAACATCGGTGAGTTTGCAGTGAACAAACTTGCTTGCATCTTTGGTTTTATCGTTCCTTCGATCCGTTTGTAATGCTAAGATGATAAATCGAGGTTTCTCCAGTTAAGTGGTAGTCTTAACTGACCAGGTTTGATGCGTGGATTCTGGCAGTATTGGATACTCATATATGTCCCAGCTACGGAATGGTATTTGTATTGGGCGACCTCTCCCGATAATTTTAAATAGTTGCAGCTTTCCATCATCGGATACTGTAACATGTGGAATGCTCCATTGAAGTTTGGTAATTTCAGTTTTCACCTCATCTGTGACTGATATAATGGCATTATCGTCTGTCCTGCTCCGGATCAATATGAGTTCATGTTTGGAATTTATAAGAATTTTCTTGTAATCCTCAGCGAATCCCAATAAATATTTCAGAGGTATACAATAGTTAAACAGTCCATTGGCTGGTATAACGGATGAATCTGGTGACCAACTGCCGTTGAGTAGTATCCTGCTTACATTTGCATTTAGCGATACGTAGTTTTTTAATGTTGTTGCAATCCCAAGATTTCTTGTACGATCGATTTCCACTGCATTCATTTCATAGCGTATTTCCTCAAAAAGAAATGGTAGAGCGTTGTTAGCTAATTTTGCGGTTGCTGAAACGGTTCCATCCAGCTTTGTTAGTGACCCTTCAATGTAAAGCAAACTCCTGCTGGGTAGAAGATTCAAGTCCTGATGTTGTACAGAGATACGGATTTCATCGCTGTTTTTAAATGATGTTAGAAATGTTGAATAGGAGTGATGTTCAAATTTAGTAACACTGTTATCAAAGCAAGCGTCTGATACAATATCTAATATTCCTTTATTCATTGTTTCAGCGTCAGGCCTATCGATTGTAAATATGCTGTATTTGCAGGTGTTAATGTAGGTCTTGACCGCTTGAAGGTTGTCTGCTGACTAATGATCTTGTCTGCTCCGAGCTCGTATTTATCATTATTGTATATCAACATGCTGTGGCTTCAAATGTAACCTGATGGTTATAGTCTCTCCTCTGAAGTTGATTAAGTCACCGTCTTAGTCAAGGAGCTTCAATGTTAGAGAACTTATACGTTTGGTGTTCACAGGCAAATAGATTACAATTTTGGGTACCTCCACTATTTTATAGCCAGGTCCAACATTCGGGGAAAACTCGTGGAGAGTGTGTACTTGTGTGTTGTTGAAGAATGATCCTGATATAATATTACATTCGATGCGTATAGTATTTACTTTAATGATGTTGACTGGCAACTCTGATGTATGCACTATATTAGCAGTCAAGTTTCTATTACTGAATCCTAGCAGAGGAGCAATGGATCTCTGTTTTTCAAAATGTGTTTCTTCAGTTGCCTTAACTTCACTCTTCAATGTATTATTGTTAGCCTTTATCGCAACCTTTATCCTTTCTCTTCTTTATCCAAGTATCCTTGTACATATTTTGCTATATCATCAATCTCATAGGATACAACAGGTATCTCAACAACTTCATTCCCTACATGAACCAGATTATTGCTCACATCAATATTTGGTATAGAGTTGTATGTTTGAAAATCAATTAATTCACAAACATAATCCGTTGCTAGCTCCAGCGGAGGAAAGTACTCAGCAATGAGTAGAGATGAATTTCCCGTGAGAGTAAGGGTTAATGACATGGTGGTTGATAATGAACTGCCACAATTTCAATATAGATACATTTATTTATAGATAATAATTAATGGCTATAACAATATATATATACTATGGCGTTTCTGGACCACTTTTTTGGGGATACGAGACCACTTTTAGCTCTCTCCAGCATAGGGAAATAGCATAGGTTTTCGATTTTGTTTCTGGAGTTCGCTTATTTTTCATCTCAGACTCGTAGCCTCTAAGTTTTTCATCTCGAGTTTTGGGATACGAGATCACTTTCAGTTGTGAAGGGGTGGGAAGCTTTATTGATGGATTTGGTCTTGACTGCGCCCTAGCGACATTAGTAGGTACTACGGTTTTCTTGGATAGATATGTGGTGCGCCTAAATGTAGGCTTTTGGTTTTGAACTAATATTAGTAATAATTAAAGTTAACGGTAGGAAATTTTTGTTCATGCCAATGGATTCTAGATGGGTGGTTTGTGAGGGGGTATTATAGTATAGGATAGGGAGAGGGGTAATGAAATTTTCATCAGAAATCCCCTACGGGCTCTGGTTTTCAAGATATTAGCGTATAAGTTATTTTTGTTCATGCCAATGGATTCTAGGTGGTGTAGGGTGGGAGGGGGGACGAAATTCTCATCAGAAATCCTCTACCGGCTTGCCATTTCTTGAGTAAGGTTACCTAGCGGCATTAGCCGGAACTACTAGCATGCCTTGGTTTTGCTGTTTTCTGTTATTAGCGGGGAAGTTCTAGATATCAGCATGACGTCACCTTGGTTTTGTTGTTTTCAAGTGCTGTTGTAGATATCAGCATCATTCGAATTTCGCAACATGATATCACCTTGGCTTGATGTTTTCTTATTATTATTGGGTCCTGGGGGTGCGTGTATTGAAAAGTAAGTAAGTCGGTACTTACATATGTTGTTCATCTCGGGCTTGGGGATACGAGATTACTTTCAGCACTCTCTAGCCCTAGGATATTTTTTTTTTCCATACCAATATTATTAGTACTAGTGGGGTAAAATTTTCATCAGAAATCCTCTACGGGCTATGGTTCGAGGATATTAGCGATCTTACCTTCTCAGGTGTAATTAATATTAGTACCTCAAAAACAAAAAAGCAACAACAACTATAACCTAAGTTGTGGATTAAAGATTTGATGATATTAATCTGTCGGTGTTTTTTATAAACAAGATTGCACCATATGATCATATATCTAAAAATAGATCAGGCGAAGCTGATTGGGGCGAATGTAGGTAGATATGTTCACTTAGATAAGTAATGGAAATTAGTAAATGTGTAATTTTGCTCTTCAGGTGGAATGCTTCTGATTTTATTCCTTGCATAAACAAATTCGCACAGTCCAGCAAAGTAAACAAATTCGCAGTCGAATAATGTAAACAAATTCGCACAGCAGCCGAGTAAAGTAAACAAATTGAGCGATTTATGTAAGATTCCCAATTTCTTTAACTGAAAACAACAACAACCGATATTAATCTGTGGGATATGATGTCTTAGATGAGTAGTGGAAGATATACTTGAAAATTTCTTTTGCTGAAAAAAAACAACAACAACAACTATTACGTAAGTTGTGGTCTGTAGGTGTCTTTTATAAACAAGAGTGATCATGTTATGATATTTGATGTGTAAAAATTGATCACGGCTGCTTGGGATGGTAAGACACATGAAATCATTAGAAGTAATGGGAATTAAAGCATTAGAAAAGGTGGCCAGGTCGCTGGTAATTTGATATCTTGCGTAAACATATATAGCCGAGTAAAGCAGGCAAATTGAGCGATTAATGTTTTTTTTGTATCTAGGAGTTTGTATTGAAAAGTCTTTATGACGAATTGTTTTTTATTTTCAATAAAATTTCTCAATCAGTCACACTGTTATGAGATTTGATTGATTCCCCGATAACATAGTTCACATGAAGCTGATAAAAATATGATAATTTTATCTTCATACTATTGGGGGCAGGTACATTGTTTACTTACCATTAAGTTGAGAGTGGGTTAAATTAAAAGCTTTAATAGACGAACGCTGTGTTATGATATTAATGTGGTATGATATGTTGTCTGAGGTGAGTAGTGGAAGTTGTATGGGAGCTATGAATAAGCAGTAAAATCCTAATCAGCAATCTCGCTGGATATATGATAATTCTCCATGTCCATAGTGAAGATCGTGGTGGTGGGTTGAGAGTAGCTACTGTAAGTTATGTATTAAGTTAAAAGTTTTGCTGGATGGTATTTGGCATTTATCTCCTCGAAATGGTGTGGTATGAGTATCAGGAAGGTTGAAAAAAAGTTGATAATGCTTCAAGTTCAATAGTGAAGACCGCGATGTTGAGAGTGGGTATTTGGAATGATATAACTCTAGTAGGATATCTTACCACATTTGAAAAAATTACATAATATGATTAAGAAAGCTTCATGATATATATCAAAAGTGATCCCAATGGATTACATAAGGAAAGTATGTTCACTTCATCTGCAAACAACAAATATGACTGAAAGCGACACACGGTGTGAGCAAAAATCATTCTTGCTTCAATTATCACTATTAAATGATGTGTACCGCAGAAAATATATTAAGTCTAGCCTAGTCTAAAATATGTATTGTAAATAAAAATTGTATCATGGTTATAATGCCATTTATTGAAATAATTTGTTTTAATTGTATTATAGCTTCAGTCTAAAATCTTTTTTTCTTTAGTTCAGCAAGGCCAGGATTTCATAGATATAGATTGATCCTTATATTGAATATTCCTTATGCCTTTACACCAATGTGGCGTTAAAAGGTTCATGGTGCACCACTTTCGCAAATAACATCTCTCCATCTTTACTTTTTGCGATCTTTGTTGGAATATCCTGATTTTTCGACCTGTTGGTAGGGGACAGTCGACTCGTTTTTGGATGAAAAACTTTCTTCTTTATTTCTGGAAAGCATCGATTTCATAGATGTAGACTGAGCCTTATATGAATATTCTTTACTCCTTTCATCCGTAGGCTTTAGAAGGTTTGTAGTGTCCTTAGAGCTCATGTTGAAATTATTGCGTAATTAGCTTGCCAAGAAACAGTGATCTGTTTGGCTAAAGAGCAAAATATCAATTGAAAAAACAAGTTATGAAACTACTATTTATATGGATTTGGCACATTGTCTTGACCTCTGACGTCACCTTAACCTTTGAAACCGAAAGTGTCTGCTCTTGGGTTCACTTGGATGATGAGTAGTGCAAGTTGTATGGGAGATTATAATTAGCTGTGAGTAAACTGTAAAGAAGAAGATTTCGGATAACAGTATGTTCCATACATAATCTTACAGGTGGAAGAAAATTTTATAAGAATCTGGTAACTGCATTTCCTTATAAACCTTATATAAATTCATATGTGACCAAACCGAGCTATAGATTTTTGTTCTAGATGAATGCACATTATATATAATATCTGAAAATAGATAGCAGCAAAATGAAAGGCTATAAGAATTTGGTTGCAGTATATTCTATACAAAATCTAATAACCATAAGGAAAATTTTATAAGAATCTGATACCATGCTCAGTTCACAATTTAAAAAGTAGAAGAAAATTGTATAAGAATCTGGTAATAGTATGTTCCATACAAAATCTAACAAGCGAAAGAAAATTTTATAAGAATCTGGTAAGAATCCGGTAACAGTATGTTCCATACAAAATTTAACAGGCAGAAGAAAATTTTATTAGAATCTTGTAAGAGTATGTTCCAAAGAAAAATCCAAGATTTTATGCATTTCCTGATGTGTAAGCCTTATATAAATCCATATGTTCTATATAAAAAATCGGTATATAAATATCTGTTAAAAAAATTAGTTAGGGTATATAGTGATTTTAAAAAATTCATATCTCCAAAACGGTGCGAGAACCAAAATCCAAAATCTACTAGGTAGCAGACAATTTTATAAGAATCTGGTATGTTCTATACAAAATCTAAAAGGGGAAGGGAAAATTGCACAAGAGTTTGGTTAGTGGTTAGTGTATTCCCGAATGCTGAACTGTTAAGATGGATATTGAAGAGTTTTTAGGAGAATATAATAACATTTTACTCGATGAGCATAAGAAACAAATTCAAGAATGCTATAACTTTTTAAAATTATATGAAAATATTGAAAAAGTCGAGTCAAAATTTGGTGAACACTTTATAAGCTGCCCTTGGTCAAGAGATGATTCAACGGATGGACCAGATACATGTGTATGTTGTGGTGTTGCTAGATGCCTAAAACAAGCTGTGAAACTATATAAATTCTACCAAACATTAACAAAAAGTAATTACGAGGCATGCCTTAAAAAGTGTGATTTAACTTAGCACTAGAAATTCTCATTTTGTATACTTGGAGAGCTCATAAAGGATCATGTAAACTTACACTGTATGCAGATGCTGATTTCAACAACAGATTCATCAAACACAGGAAATTTTGATTACATACAGCTCTGTACCATAAGAATTAATACTTTTTAATTTTTAATAAATGATATTTTATATATGGCATCTTTTTATTCAATTTCCCATACTAAGTCCGGAACTCCCGAATAATGTTTGACCACTAC
This sequence comes from Dioctria rufipes, assembly GCA_963924295.1. Lineage (NCBI taxonomy): Eukaryota > Metazoa > Arthropoda > Insecta > Diptera > Asilidae > Dioctria > Dioctria rufipes. The sequence continues at coordinate 150,372,263 of OZ002742.1, read as the reverse complement.
AACGGGTGGTGGTAGCGGTGGGTGGTGGTGGTGGTGGGTGGTGGTGGGTGGTGGTGGTATTGGTTGTGGTGGTGGGTGCCTGGTCTTGGTATGGTGCTTGAAACGGATATTTGACGCGTGGCATATTCCTATAGCCTTTCATTTTGCTGCTATCTATTTTCAGATATTATATATAATGTGCATTCATCTAGAACAAAAATCTATAGCTCGGTTTGGTCACATATGAATTTATATAAGGTTTATAAGGAAATGCAGTTACCAGATTCTTATAAAATTTTCTTCCACCTGTAAGATTATGTATGGAACATACTGTTATCAGAAATCTTCTTCTTTACAGTTTACTCACAGCTAATTATAATCTCCCATACAACTTGCACTACTCATCATCCAAGTGAACCCAAGAGCAGACACTTTCGGTTTCAAAGGTTAAGGTGACGTCAAAGGTCAAGACAATGTGCCAAATCCATATAAATAGTAGTTTCATAACTTGTTTTTTCAATTGATATTTTGCTCTTTAGCCAAACAGATCACTGTTTCTTGGCAAGCTAATTACGCAATAATTTCAACATGAGATCTAAGGACACTACAAACCTTCTAAAGCCTACGGATGAAAGGAGTAAAGAATATAAAGAATATATAAGGCTCAGTCTACATCTATGAAATCGATGCTTTCCAGAAATATAGAAGAAAGTTTTTCATCCAAAAACGAGTCGACTGTCCCCTACCAACAGGTCGAAAAATCAGGATATTCCAACAAAGATCGCAAAAAGTAAAGATGGAGAGATGTTATTTGTGAAAGTGGTGCACCATGAACCTTTTAACGCCACATTGGTGTAAAGGCATAAGGAATATTCAATATAAGGATCAATCTATATCTATGAAATCCTGGCCTTGCTGAACTAAAGAAAAAAAGATTTTAGACTTAAGCCATAATACAATTAAAACAAATTATTTCAATAAATGGCATTATAACCATGATACAATTTTTATTTACAATACATATTTTAGACTAGGCTAGACTTAATATATTTTCTGCGGCACACATCATTTAATAGTGATAATTGAAGCAAGAATGATTTTTGCTCACACCGTGTGTCGCTTTCAGCCATATTTGTTGTTTGCAGATGAAGTGAACATACTTTCCTTATGTAATCCATTGGGATCACTTTTGATATATATCATGAAGCTTTCTTAATCATATTATGTAATTTTTTCAAATGTGGTAAGATATCCTACTAGAGTTATATCATTCCAAATACCCACTCTCAACATCGCGGTCTTCACTATTGAACTTGAAGCATTATCAACTTTTTTTCAACCTTCCTGATACTCATACCACACCATTTCGAGGAGATAAATGCCAAATACCATCCAGCAAAACTTTTAACTTAATACATAACTTATAGTACCTACTCTCAACCCACCACCAAGATCTTCACTATGGACATGGAGAATTATCATATATCCAGCGAGATTGCTGATTAGGATTTTACTGCTTATTCATAGCTCCCATACAACTTCCACTACTCACCTCAGACAACATATCATACCACATTAATATCATAACACAGCGTTCGTCTATTAAAGCTTTTAATTTAACCCACTCTCAACTTAATGGTAAGTAAACAATGTACCTGCCCCCAATAGTATGAAGATAAAATTATCATATTTTTATCAGCTTCATGTGAACTATGTTATCGGGGAATCAATCAAATCTCATAACAGTGTGACTGATTGAGAAATTTTATTGAAAATAAAAAACAATTCGTCATAAAGACTTTTCAATACAAACTCCTAGATACAAAAAAAACATTAATCGCTCAATTTGCCTGCTTTACTCGGCTATATATGTTTACGCAAGATATCAAATTACCAGCGACCTGGCCACCTTTTCTAATGCTTTAATTCCCATTACTTCTAATGATTTCATGTGTCTTACCATCCCAAGCAGCCGTGATCAATTTTTACACATCAAATATCATAACATGATCACTCTTGTTTATAAAAGACACCTACAGACCACAACTTACGTAATAGTTGTTGTTGTTGTTTTTTTTTCAGCAAAAGAAATTTTCAAGTATATCTTCCACTACTCATCTAAGACATCATATCCCACAGATTAATATCGGTTGTTGTTGTTTTCAGTTAAAGAAATTGGGAATCTTACATAAATCGCTCAATTTGTTTACTTTACTCGGCTGCTGTGCGAATTTGTTTACATTATTCGACTGCGAATTTGTTTACTTTGCTGGACTGTGCGAATTTGTTTATGCAAGGAATAAAATCAGAAGCATTCCACCTGAAGAGCAAAATTACACATTTACTAATTTCCATTACTTATCTAAGTGAACATATCTACCTACATTCGCCCCAATCAGCTTCGCCTGATCTATTTTTAGATATATGATCATATGGTGCAATCTTGTTTATAAAAAACACCGACAGATTAATATCATCAAATCTTTAATCCACAACTTAGGTTATAGTTGTTGTTGCTTTTTTGTTTTTGAGGTACTAATATTAATTACACCTGAGAAGGTAAGATCGCTAATATCCTCGAACCATAGCCCGTAGAGGATTTCTGATGAAAATTTTACCCCACTAGTACTAATAATATTGGTATGGACAAAAAAAAATATCCTAGGGCTAGAGAGTGCTGAAAGTAATCTCGTATCCCCAAGCCCGAGATGAACAACATATGTAAGTACCGACTTACTTACTTTTCAATACACGCACCCCCAGGACCCAATAATAATAAGAAAACATCAAGCCAAGGTGATATCATGTTGCGAAATTCGAATGATGCTGATATCTACAACAGCACTTGAAAACAACAAAACCAAGGTGACGTCATGCTGATATCTAGAACTTCCCCGCTAATAACAGAAAACAGCAAAACCAAGGCATGCTAGTAGTTCCGGCTAATGCCGCTAGGTAACCTTACTCAAGAAATGGCAAGCCCGTAGAGGATTTCTGATGAGAATTTCGTCCCCCCTCCCACCCTACACCACCTAGAATCCATTGGCATGAACAAAAATAACTTATACGCTAATATCTTGAAAACCAGAGCCCGTAGGGGATTTCTGATGAAAATTTCATTACCCCTCTCCCTATCCTATACTATAATACCCCGTCACAAAACACCCATCTAGAATCCATTGGCATGAACAAAAATTTCCTACCGTTAACTTTAATTATTACTAATATTAGTTCAAAACCAAAAGCCTACATTTAGGCGCACCACATATCTATCCAAGAAAACCGTAGTACCTACTAATGTCGCTAGGGCGCAGTCAAGACCAAATCCATCAATAAAGCTTCCCACCCCTTCACAACTGAAAGTGATCTCGTATCCCAAAACTCGAGATGAAAAACTTAGAGGCTACGAGTCTGAGATAAAAAATAAGCGAACTCCAGAAACAAAATCGAAAACCTATGCTATTTCCCTATGCTGGAGAGAGCTAAAAGTGGTCTCGTATCCCCAAAAAAGTGGTCCAGAAACGCCATAGTTTATCTACTGATGTTATCACATTTCTTGTAGTACGCTACCCAGTGTGTACCTGCTCCAGTTGAGATTCCCAAGTTAACAATTCCACTTTCTTGCTTCCATGGCTTTTTAGGCAGACTATCACGCATAAAAACTCCTCTGAAGTGCGGCAGGTGTGTGGTATACTTGTGAAGATCCAACTCGTTTAGCGGTCTTTTGGGTAGCGTCTTTAATAGTTTTTTGGTTGAGGTTGTAAATAGAGTCCAAGTCCTTTTCTGTACGGTTTCAGAAACAGCCCGTTTCCATCTTTGCCAACCGCTATTATTTCCATTGCTTGGTTATGACGTTTGCCTTCTTCCAACTTTGCCTTTGCCGCACGGGTATCATTTACTGCTTTAGCTATGCCTGCTGCACCTCCTGATAGTGCTCCCAATGCTGAAAGCCCAGCAAACAACGGGATGAGGAACGGAAGTGCTCCACCACCCTTTGGTACAGGTATCACCCGTGGAGTTTTAGTAGATTCCTTCTTTCTTTTCACAATATTTTTAGCTGCACTAAGAGCTATTTTTATAGCTTCCATCAAGTCTTTTGGTTTTTTGATTTTTAAGATCTTACGAGCATTTCGTACTGCTTCTCGGATTGTGGGTTGGCGTTTATTTTTAGCCTTAAGACCCATACCTAGCTTAATTTTAGCCTTCATTGCGTTTGTTATAAGCCAAGTGTTGGCACGTTCACTCAAATTTGCTTCCGTAGATTTTGCACGCAGCCAGATTTTTTCAACTAATATTTTATCAGCTATATGTCGATCACTTGTATCTTTATGTCGCGAGTATGCTATATCGTGTTCCTTGCAGGCTGCGTCCAGTGGATTAATGCCTGGGTCTCCTCTCGCCAATCTTTACTGTAACTTTGTTCCTGGTCCGCAGTACTGGTACCCCGGTAGATGTAATTCTACAGGTAATTTGTTGATGATTGAATTTAATAGTCCTCTGCCCCCTTTCAAAGATTTTCTGAAGCGTTTCGATTTGTGATCCGACATCTTATAAGGTTCCGATGATACTGTTGAAATGTAATATAAGCAGGTGTATTTATAGGAATCCCGTTAGTCTTCAATATGCGGTTCATTAAACTACAACAAGCTTTTCCTGTTCGAAATGCTGATGTAGCTGTTATGAAGGTGAAAAAGAAGCATGGTCCCCTATTGCCTAATAGTATAAGTAGTATCATTGTTGGACAATCCAATTGTGGAAAAACTAATGTTATGATAAGTTTGCTGGAACATCCCAATGGTCTGAGATATGAAAATATTTACATATATTCCAAATCTTTACATCAACCAAAGTATGAATACTTGAAGCGAGTAATGACCCCCATGTCAGGATTGGGGTATTATACATTCTCAAATAACTGCGACGTTCTACCACCAGAGGAAGTCAAATCACATTCAGTGTTTATTTTCGATGATGTAGCATGTGAAAAGCAAGATAATGTGCGATCTTATTTTTGCATGGGACGCCACAAAGATATAGACAGCTTCTATCTCTGTCAAACATATACGCATATACCAAAGCACTTAATATGAGACAATGCTAATTTAATCATCTTATTCAAGCAAGATGACTTGAATTTGAAACATATCTATAAGGATCATGTGAATACAGACATGAAGTTTGATAAATTTCGAAGAGTCTGTGATACATGTTAGAAGGATGAATATGGTTTCTTGATGATTGATAAGGATAGCTCAATAAACAAGGGGCGCTACTGTAAAGGATTTGATACCTTCATTGTACTATAAAAGGATGAAACATGCGAAATCCTCATAAGTCGAAGTTGTAACTCAGACGAAAGCACACCGAATCCTGTGGACCTGCTGAGTAGATTAAAGCAGTTCACCTGTTATCAGTGCTGTTAACCTGTTATCAGACCTGTTTGAAAAGCTGTTAAGCTGTTATCGGAGCTGTTTGCAAAGCTGTTAAGTTGTTATCAGAGCTGCTTGGAAAGTTGTTAAGTTGTTATCAGAGCTGTTTAGAAGCGGTTAAGCTGTTATCAGAGCTGTTTGGAAAGCTGTTAAGCTGTTATCAGAGCTGTTCGAAAAGCTGTTATGCTGTTATCAGAGCTCTTTAGAAGCTGTTAAGCTGTTATCAGAGCTGTTTGGAAAGCTGTTAAGCTGTTATCAGAGCTTTTCGAAAACCTGTTAAGCTGTTATCAGAGCTGTTTGAAAAGCTGTTAAGCTGTTATCAGAGCTGTTTACAAGCTGTTAAGCTGTTATCAGAGCTGCTTGGAAAGCTGTTAAGCTGTTATCAGAGCTCTTTAGAAGCCGTTAACCTGTTATCAGAGCTGTTTGGAAAGCTGTTAAGCTGTTATCAGAGCTGTTCGGGAAGCTGCTAAGCTGTTATCAGAGCTGTTTGGAAAAATGTTAAGCTGTTATCAGAGCTGTTCGGAACGCTGTTGTTCTGTTGTTCAGCTAATAACGAAGATGAATGAAAATCTATTAAAAGAAATTATCAAGACTAGGAATGCAGTGCGAAGGAAATTAAAAGCCCTACGGATGGGAAGGATTGAAGCAGAAGCTCAACTTGAAGAAACCTTTAAGCCGATTACTAAACCCTTAAGGAAGTTTGTTAGAACAGTCAAATACGAACCGCCAGATATAGCCAAGTTTGAGGTAAAACATGTAAAAGAAGATGAAGAAGAAGCCAATGAGATTGTGGAACCTTTCACCCCTCCAAAACGAAAATATGTGAAAATGGAGGCTAGTAGCACACCAATAAATTATGGAGATTATTCCTTAACATCTGAAGAAGAACTCGCAACACCTAAACATTCAAGAACATTGACAGGAAGGTCTCCTGTCACCTCCCCCGATACGTCTGGATACATACTTTCAAACTATTTAAAGCTATTCACTGACAATAGCCCTAAAAGTAAACAAGAAGCTCAGGGTCTAGCTGGTGAACAAGGAGAGCGGGGTATTGGATTTAATTTAACGATAAACCGATACTACGATCTGAACTCAAAGTGTATAGAACGACTTGGTGAGCCCCTTGAAAATGATGATGCAACTACCAAAGACTATGTTGACAAGAAAATTAAAATAAGTGTGGAAGAAATAAGAAAAACTATTAATATAGAGGTGGCAAATTTAACGCTATATATCAATTATGAAATCGCGAAGATTGAAAACTATTTGTTAGTTCAGTAATAAATAAGAAAGACTTGACACCAAAAGATGGTGTATATGAGTAAAAACTCTAGAGAAATCTGTTTCATTTATAATTACGATGAGTAAGAGACAAGTGGTAAATGAGCTTCATAAACCAGCGAGAAAAAATTTTAAACGACGTCGTGTGATTATCAAAGGACTAGATGACTTGTGGCAGGCAGACTTGGTTGAAATGGATCCCTACAAGTATGTGAACAAGGGTTACCGCTATCTGCTGACAGTAATTGATACCTTCTCCAAATATGCATGGGCAATTCCAATTAAAAGAAAAACTGGTGTAGAAGTAAAAGATGCCATGCAATCTATATTAAGCGAGGGACGAATACCTAATGGAAAGGAATTCTACAACAACCTCTTTAAAAATCTAATGCTGAAGCATGCAATTAATCATTACTCTATGTACAGTTCCCTCAAAGCATCAATAGTGGAACGATTTAATCGAACTCTGAAGGATATGATGTGGAAGGAATTCAGTTTTAATGGAACTTATCAGTGGATTGGTATGGTGAAGAAACTGCTCATTGAATACAATTCAAGAATACATCGAACTACAAAAATGAGACCACGTGATATCAACACCTCCAATGAGAAACAACTGCTTTCAACTGTATACAATCATATAAAAATTGTTGTTCCTGCAAAGTATAAAGTTGGAGATTTTGTACGCATCAGCAAATACAAGCACATATTTGAGAAAGGCTATACACCAAACTGGACAGCTGAGATTTTTTAAATTATTAAAGTTCAAAACACAAACCCCATCACATATCGTCTGGAAGATTATCAAGGAAATCCAGTTACAGGAGGCTTTTATGAATTCGAGCTGCTGAAAGTTAAACAGCCAAACCTATATCTCGTAGAGAAAATCTTAAAGAAGAGTGGAGATAAAGCTTACGTTAAATGGCTCGGATTTTCATCAAAACACAATTCTTGGATTAACAAAAAAGGTGTTTTATAATTTGTTGAAGAAACAACTATTGTAATATTTTTATTTTATTTATATAATTTTATTTATTTCAATAGTACGTTCACGCTCAAGTCTAGGCTTAATTTGCCGCTTTATAGTTTTGAGCTTTTAAGGTAAGCATGGCAAGGCTATATGCCGCTTTATTGCCTTAGCTTAGTTTGGTTGATCAGGCTGAAGATTGCCGCTTTACGATCAATAGGCTTTTAAGCCGAATTACGAGAAATGAATACACTTCAATGCAGTGATAATTCAAGTCTGATTTCTTTATTCTTTTCTTCGTCTTTTATATAATTGGTTTACATAGGTTCTTATGGAAAATCATTCCATAAGCAAGAAATAGCAATTTCAAAAATGAATTGTCCAATAAGCAAATTCATTGCTTTCTTACTTATTGAATGACCTTTTACAATAATAATTCACATAATTGTTATGACACACATTTTTGTCACCTACTTGACTTACTTGTAAATGGTGTCAAATTGCTTATTCTTAAGATTGTAATTTGTTTTCATAAATCGGAAGTAAATTGTATTTTTGTCAATTTTTGTTTTGCAATATGAGATATACTTGTTTACTAACATGATATGGCGCTTGCACAATAATGTATGTGCGTACAATGATGTGCTCATATCATGCTATGTATGTATGTTTGTATATACGTGCATATAATGTTACAAGGTGATTAATTATCTTTTATTAGCGAGATGCGCTTTTCTTTTTGTATGATTATTTTTAGATATTATTATGTGTATACTACACCTCTACCCCTAATAGGAAAAAAAAAAAAATAAATTTGACTTATGGGCTGAATTTATTTTTTTTTTTTATTAATTTTTTTTTTTTTTTTGTGTACCTAACCAATTACTTATCTTGTTTATTTACGTATTTTCATTATGCTACATATTCTACCATATCCTATGCATTTTGTACTTCTAAATGCTATCTATTATGTACAGTGTTTATATTTAAATTAGGATTTTACATTTATGTATATTGGCTATTATGTCTATATAGTTAAGTTAGGATTTTACTTTTGTGTACATCAGTTATCATCTACATTATGTCTGCATAATTTCAGTCTATTATTGTGTATGTTTTTAAGGTTATTTCTGATTTTTATTGTGGAATTTACTCCGTTTTGGTCTACTATTTTAAATGGACCTTCGTATGGACTTTCTGATTTTTTTCTAGTTCCTTTTCTTAAGTAAACATAATCATTTACTTTGAAATTTGAGGGTTCTACATTTCTCTTCTGTTGAGACTTTCTTTTTATTTTTGATACGTTCAGTGATTCTTTTGCTCTATCATGAGCTCTTTGTAATCTGTGTTTTAATTCATTAGCATAATTATCTATGTCATAGATCATTTGTTCATTATTTATTGTTTCTGCTGGTAAGGTTGTTATTTTTCCATAGACCAATTCAAACGGTGTGTACTTTGTATGTGTGTGCGGTGTGGTATTATAGTAAAATATATAGTATGGTATCCACATATCCCAATTATCATTCTCTGTGAAAGACAAGAGATATTCATTTAATACTCTGTGGTTTCTTTCTAGAGATCCAAGTGTTTCATGATGATAAGGTGTTGAAGTTATGTGGTTCATATTAAATATTTTGCATATACTCTTAAATAATTCATTACAAAATTCTGTACCTTTGTCAGTCTTAATCGTTTTGAAGCATCCGTACTTTAGTATGAATTTTTCTACTAGTGCTCGTGCTACTATTTCTGCTTCTTTGGTTTCAATTGGAATCGCTTCAACGAATTTTGTGAGTTCACACTGAACTGTTAATATGTATCTGTAACCATTGGATATTCGTAATGGTCCTACTGTATCTATTGAAATAGTCTCGAAACTACTGTTTGGCGTATGTGTGATTACAAATGGTTCTTTAGTATGTTTTATTATTTTATTTCGTGCGCAAGTTTCACAGTTTTTCACATATTCTTTTATTGTTTTTCTCATATTTTTCCAAATGAATTTTTGTTTTATCTTTGCAATGCATCTTTTTATTCCAGCATGTCCTCCATATGGTGAGGAATGGTGTTGTTCAATAATCTCTTTTATTTCATTCGGATCCGTTAATCTTTTTGGAGAGGTATATAATAATAATCTTAGTGGTATTGCCATATTATTTGAAATATTTTTATACTGCAGTTCATTGAACTTTTTCTTAAATCTGTTTGAGTCTATATATTTAAATATTCTATCATCATTAGATATTGCTAGCTCATATATTTTATTCTTCTTCATCTTGAGTAACAGTTTCTCCAGGACTAAATCTAAATTTGTCCCTAGATTATCGCTGCACTGTATCGATACTTCATCTTCTTTTATTATTATTTTTGGCAATTTGTTTGAGCGCATATTTTCATTACTTTCATTTATATGAAATTTAATTTTTTTTACATTTGTAACATCTGAGATAGACGTACAATCCCATGTATAAAGTTGGATATCTCTGTATTCTCTTCAGGGTTAATTTCTTTTGCTTTCTTTAGCATTCCTCTCGTGATTACATTTATATTTTTTGGGATCATTTCTTTTAAAAGGTTTGAATTTAATTTTATTCGAGATAGAGCATCTGCATTTGTATTCATTCTACCTTGTTTATATATGATGTCAAAGTCGTAATCCATTAGATCAAGTCTGATTCTGGTTAATTTGGATGATGGATTCTTGTGAGTGAATAAGCTAACCAAAGGTCTGTGATCAGTTACTACCATAAATTTTCTACCGTATAAGTATGGTCTGAAATAATTTATTCCCCAGTGGATTCCTAAAAGTTCTTTTTCAATTATTGCTTTGTTTACTTCGTGTTTGTTGAGAGTTCGACTCGCATAGCAAATTGGTCTATCTTCACCAATTGTTCCTTGAGAAAGAACCGCGCCTAAGGCTTGATCTGAGGCGTCAGTGGTTAAGATGAACGGTTGTTCAAAATCAGGATATTTGAGAATTTATGGATTGATTAATTTGTTTTTAAGATTTTCGAATGAGTTGTTACATTCTTCTGACCACTCAAAAAGTTTGTTCTTTTTAAGAAGGGAATTCAGAGGTTTTGCTATGTTTGCGAAATTTGGTATAAAGCGTCTATAATAATTGCAAAATGCGATGAATCTTCTGACTTCGTCAGCATTTTTAGGAATAGGGTAATTTTGAATAGTGTGATGCTTATTAGGATCAGTTTTTATACCTTTTGCTGTTATTTGATGACCGAGGTATATTACTTCTCTTTTTAGAAAATTGCATTTACTGGGATTAAGTTTTAGATTATATTTTTGAAGTCTTTGAAAATTTTTTTCGAGATTTTTGTTATGATGTTGAAGACTACATCCAAAAACAATAATGTCATCAACATATATAAAAGCATTAGATTCTAGACCACTGAGTGCTATAGATAACATTCTTTGGAAGCTGTTTGTTGAAATCTTCAAGCCGAATGGCAAACGTTTAAAGTGAAAGTGTCCTCGATTTGTCGAGAACGCTGTTAAATGTCTTGAATTTGGATTGATTTCAATTTGGTGAATTGAACTTGTCATGTCTAGAGTTGAGAAATATTTCGCTCGACCTAGGTGGTCTAAGACATCTTCAAGTCTAGTTAATGGGAATTTATCATCAACAATTTTTTTGTTGAGCTGTCTAAAATCGACTACAAGTCTCCATTTTTTGGTATCATCCGTACTTTTTTTTGGTACTATCAATAAAGGTGAATTATATGGACTAGTTGACTTTTCTATTATATTATCCTTAAGCATATCTTGAACTTGATCATTTATTTCTTGTAACTGTGAATGCGGTAAACGGTAATTTTTGACATAAACCGGACTATTCTCAATGCAGGCTATATCTTGTTTGTAAAAGTTATTTGCTGTTAATTTTTCATTGGGCAAATGAAATATACCTTGGTATTTTTCACACAAGTGTAGTATTGAATATTTAGCTTCTGTATCTAGACCTTCTATTTTTAATTCGTTTTTTAATTTTGCAAATCTGTTGCTAGAGTCTTTAAAAGTTGAATTAAGCGGATTTAATACATAGTAGTTTTTTATTGGTTGAATTTCAGGCGTGAAATTTTCTAAATTAACTTTCAAATCTGTCGTATTTAAGATCTTTATGTGGGCGATGTCTTGAGCTGGGACTATTGTATTGGCAATGAATACTCCTTTGCAAATTTCTTGGTTATAAATTACACTGTCTTCCTTGATGTTCAGATGTATTGCCTTTATTACTTCGCATCTTGGAGGAATAGTGATATAGTTGTTAAAATTGCTTGTTATCGGTATTACTATTTCTTCATTCTGCGTGTGTATGGCGAGTGTAAATGTCTCATAATCAATTTTGCATAAGTATTTCATTAAAAAATCTCTGCCAATTATACCATGAGTCAATAATGGTAAGTTATTGTCTACCATGTGAAATTTGTGACTCAGATTAAAGTTTTCATACATTAGTTTCATGACTGTTGTTCCAAAAGACAATGTTTCAATGTTTGTTATGCCTGTAATTTTGCACGTTTCATCTTCATCTAAATAATAATCATTTAAATTATTTAATTTGCAGATAGATATGTCTGCACCTGTATCAATTAGAAAATTAATGTTTTTACCAGACAATTTGTCTTTTAATGTTACAAAATTTGTTACATTATTGTTTAGTTGAAGAATTCGCGTATTTATATGTTTTTTTATTCTGATGCAGTACCTGAGCTGCTGTTGTTTGCTGTGTCTTGGATAAAATTTACTGTACGTTGCCTATTGTGTTGTGAGTGGTTTATATTGTTGTTGTTCGATCGTGTATAGTTACTGTGTTTTTGAAAATTTTTATTGGTGTTAAAATTTGAATTATTTCTTTGTGTATATAGTTTCTGTTATTTGAAAATTTTCTTTGTGTTTGTTCACTGTTACTTTGATTGTATCTATTCTGTGTAAAATGTTATAGTTACTATTGTTTGGAAATGATCTATAATTTCTATTAAAGAATCTTTGCTTGCTTTGAAATTTTTTATTATATGAATATATCAGTGGTTCTAGAGGTTTCTCAATTTGTGAAGCTAGTGCAGCTGCTTCAGAGAATTTCGTGCATTGCGCTGCAAGAATTGTTGGTTTGAGATTTTCATTTAAACCATTTTGAAAAATATTAAGGGCCAGTTTATCATTTAATTTGGTTACCGTTTCTCTATTAACTTCACCCAGTTCTTGAATTTGTAGGTTATTCAAGTCATTTATTAGATTTAACACTTTGTCCGTAAATACTTTGATTCCTGAATTTCTTTGCTTTAGTTCTGCGCGTTGTGAATAAATTTTTTGTGGTGTGTTACCTGATTTAAAACTTGCTTTCAGTGTTGTCCTTAACTCTTTCACTGATATTGGTGTTGCCGCTGTGACCATTCTATTCTTTGCTTTGTGGGACATTCTTGCGTTCCAAACGAAATCTATTAACTCTTTCTTGGAGTCATCTTTTAATGTTTTATCATATAATTCTATGATTGTTAGGAAATTATCTAATTCCTTGTATTCTCCAGCAAATTCTGGGATTATTTTTAATGCTGTCACTATATCAAATGCAGCCATTTTTATTCTATTGTTGTCTTCTGTAGGTTCACAACTAGAATCTGAATCGTAGTCTAATCTTGTCTCGTTGCAGTTCTCCTCAATTTTCAAATTTATATAATGTTTTGCTTTCAGGTATATACCATTGAATCTTTGTATTGAAGTCTCTAAATCTTTACTCGAATATTGTACTTTTAATCGATTTGCTATAGATTCGAATTCCTTATGAATTTCCTTTAATCTAGTAGACTTGTTTAGGAGATTTTGAGCCGAAAATTTTCTTTGGGGGTTTTTAGTGAAAGTTTGGTGTAGTTTTTCTACTTTCTTGAATAATTTCTCGCAATCTTCCATCAAAATTTAAAAATTTATCGTAAGACATACATTTTTTTTTTTTTGTATTTATATATTTTTACTCTACACTTTAAGTAGATATCATAATTTATTAATCAAATTCTCTATATAAAAAAAATCTATTTAAAATATAATTTCATTGAATATTTGTTTAAATTATACAACGTATTCGTAAGTACTTTGAACAATTAATAATAATAAAAAAAAATTTTTAAACTTTTACTACAGTATTCGAATATCGTTTCTTTAAAAAAAAGAAAGTAAAGAAATTGAATTAGTTTAAGTAATAATATTATTAACATTATTGTTAATATTTGATTATTTTCTATCTTTACTGTGTCTTCTATGTTGATGTTGTTGACAATTTCCCCGTTATTGTCCGTCTGTTTTGACTGCGTTTTTCCCATTCTAACTTTTTGTAGCAATTAAGTTTCTTCTTGTAATATTCGTTGTATGGAACTATAGGTTGTTCTCCAGCTTTCTTGCTTTCAGCTTTTTCTTTATAAATTCTCCTCGATAGATTTCTTCTCTTTGTATTTGGACGTATTTGTAGGCTCATATGTCACGGTCGCCATGTAATATTTTTTATTTTATTTATATAATTTTATTTATTTCAATAGTACGTTCACGCTCAAGTATAGGCTTAATTTGCCGCTTTATAGTTTTGAGCTTTTAAGGTAAGCAAGGCAAGGCTATATGCCGCTTTATTGCCTTAGCTTAGTTTGGTTGATCAGGCTGAAGATTGCCGCTTTACGATCAATAGGCTTTTAAGCCGAATTACGAGAAATGAATACACTTCAATGCCGTGATAATTCAAGTCTGATTTCTTTATTCTTTTCTTCGTCTTTTATATAATTGGTTTACATAGGTTCTTATGGAAAATCATTCCATAAGCAAGAAATAGCAATTTCAAAAATGAATTGTCCAATAAGCAAATTCATTGCTTTCTTACTTATTGAATGACCTTTTACAATAATAATTCACATAATTGTTATGACACACATTTTTGTCACCTACTTGACTTACTTGTAAATGGTGTCAAATTGCTGATTCTTAAGATTGTAATTTGTTTTCATAAATCGGAAGTAAATTGTATTTTTGTTAATTTTTGTTTTGCAATATGAGATATACTTGTTTACTAACATGATATGGCGCTTGCACAATAATGTATGTGCGTACAATGATGTGCTCATATCATGCTATGTATGTATGTTTGTATATACGTGCATATAATGTTACAAGGTGATTAATTATCTTTTATTAGCGAGATGCGCTTTTCTTTTTGTATGATTATTTTTAGATATTATTATGTGTATACTACACTATAATACAATTTAAAAATAAATTTATAATTAAAATATCTTAGGCTGTACTACAATTAAAACCAAGTACTTAAATAAATGAAACTAAAACTATAATACATGTTTTTATTTACAATAATGAGCTTAGATTTCTATACTTTCCATGCCTGTTCCTTGTTGATCTGAAACTGAACTTTCTGTGCTTGTTCCTTGTTGCTCTGGTGGAATTCAATAATGTCCCCATGGTAGAGTATCCGTTGTACCACTCAAAATATATCGCTTGTTATCATGTGGACTTAAAGCTATCTTCTTTTGGTTGATGGTGTAGACATTGTGGTTATGCGATCATATGCAGCTCTGATTTGCAGTTAAAAGCTGCTTGTTGTTCAGGCATTCAACGTAGTCTTGGAACTTTATATGCCTCTGAACAACATTTGTCTTTATTCCCTTGGCTTTTTTTACAGTTTTACCATCATTTATGCGGAGGCTATACATTTTCGAGCGGAGGCCTGCAAATTCACACATGATTTTCCCGTTCAGCTCATCCTTCATAAGACCAGGAATCTTTTTATTCATAAGCGGTATATTGAACTAATTATTTACAGGGTAATCACTTGTATCGAATTTTTCAATATTTTCAGCCATAGTCATATATGTTTCTCTCTTCAATTTCATATTAGGGAGTCTGTATCGGTATACATGACTTTACATTTATCAGCAAACTCGCGCTGAATAAAACTGTAATGGAAGTCGTAGACGCATGTTTTTGAAATTTCTAAGACTGCCATGCCGATATAGAGTGGCTTATTAAACAACATTTTCAGTTTCCTTAATTCCACAGCAACTAAATTCTCATCAAATATTTTCGTACTGTGGAAGTTGGGAGCTGCAATCAGAGCTTTGGCACCATGTCGGCCTTCCCACTTTACGCAAAGCTTGATGTCACTATACTTGTGTACATTTTCCATGGTTTTACCAAACGCAGCATTATTCAACTTTTTATAGCTGTCTTTTTCATGATCGCTGGTAGCCTGTTTCCGTTTGCAGGTATTCAAATCAATGTATGGTTTAAGCCAAGCTGACTGGTTGAATTGCAGGATCCGGTGTACTTTTTTTAGGATGAGGCCATGTGATAAGCATTGCTTCAAATTTCGATAATGTATAATATATTTTTCTTTATGGTGTAATGTTGTTAATAGTTTTTCTAATTTGAACCTGTTGGTGCTGTATGCTCAGAGCAAAACGGAAAGTCTTTATGCTTATCATGCAGATGTGGTGGATAGTCTAAATCAACCTCGAGTATGTATCCAGTTGGTGAATCATCAGAAATTTGGAAAACATCAATATCGAGACTATCAGCCCATCTGATACCTCCGGTAGGTAAATGTTGTGACATGGCCCATACATAAAGGTTGTTAACATCATAATATATTAAGTATTTTTGTTTTTCATCTGGGTTAAAATCATCCATATATTTATTGTTGGCTTTACTGTATCTATTGGAACATTGGTTTATACCTCCTCGAATACCTCTCTCTACGAATTATCAGCTCCAGTTTCACTTTGGTATATTTTAACATTGCATCCCATGTTAGACCTGGCATGGTGTAATAATGTGCAGGACCTAAATTGTACGTCTTCATGCACACTTCTCGAAAGTTCTCAAACACATCAGCCAATAGAAGGACATCAGTTTTCAGGTATAGATCGGAATATTCGCCAAGTGTCTGTATTTCAAATGTCCTCCACACCTTTTCTGCGCAGCTGTAGTCCTCAGCAGATATGTCACTGTCAGTCATTTTATTATAGAATTGTTCCTGTGCTGGTAAGTGTTGGAAATCCAATTATTCCCAATCGTCCACGAAGTCGTATGGGAAGACACCTTTGCGCGTAAGTAGTTTAAAGTCATCATCATCCAATTCCTGCCATACAGCTCTTGTAATATTTAATTTATCCATTGGTAGCAATGATGATAGTTTATCTAATGATTCTGCCATAAAACGGAAGGAATCGATGAATCTTAATTTGATATGACTGCCTTCAACGTGCTATGAAAAAATGAATTGAATTATGGTTCTCAGTTGCCTGTTAAGTGGCAATGGTCTCGTACTCGTTCCTCATCGGCTACAAACGTTTTTTCACATATATGGCAGCAAATATTTTCCATATGTGAACGCCGTTCCTCTTCAGTCAGGGGTTGCATTGGCCTGATGTTCAGCTTTTCCCGTACAGCTATGGAGACATTTTTTTGCAATTCTAATGCAAACCATTGTTGACAGTCCTTTCCTCGATATGCTCTGTAATATGAGAGCTTAGCATCATGTTTGCAGTGGAAATAGAATCCTATGCTATGAACTTCATGTTCCTGGATTCGCTGTGTATTTTGATCGTTTCCCTGAATCGGCTTCAATATTGTTTCACGATCAGCATACACAGAAAACGGGACTGGATCCTTATGGTTATAATTCTTATATTCCAACCATTTCTTTTCCTCTGAGGGAAACATAATCCTACAGTCGTTTTGTTTCTCGCATTCTGGAGTGTGTGATGTTAATTTTTCTTCAGAGTAAAAGTAGAACAAACGTCTGTCGCATATATGCATTTTAGCACGATTTTTCGAAGTTTGCTTCGATATGAGTCGGGAAAGATCTTTAATCCAGCAGAAATGATATCTGCCAGCATCATAATCATCATCATCATCATCCATATGATCTTCATCATCATCATTATCATCCTGATCATAGTCATCTTGAATCATTAAGAGATTTACATGTCGCTCCATCCTGTGTTTCGTAAGTCTAACTGGAACTGTGGTGAAGAAACGCTCTTTCCCTAGGATGAATACGTTTACTGATACCTCGTTCTGGTCTTCAAATTGCGTAATTTGCTTAAGTGTAATGGGAAATGTTACCCCAGTTAAATTTAGTACTGTAGAGTATTGCGGATACGACGAGATCCTTTCAGAATGAACATTTGTAGGATATAGCGCTGATGTTACCGCCCATGCGAAGCATGCTTCATCACTATTTTGTACATTGATGCAAGCTTTCTTTGATGCAATCTCCTTTGGTATGGGTATATACGAAGATCCCCGGAGCTGTTCAAACTTGTTGATGTGTGCTGCTAAATGAATTATAGAGTGCAGTGCCCAGCCACTGTCTTTTTCCTGGAATTCCTCCAGCTGAGTGTGTATTGGATCCAAAATATTTGATTTAAACCACTCCTCTAAATTATCATCTGCGCTAATTGGAGCAGTTCTCGCTTGAAAATATTTAATGTCTTTTTCATTTCATTGTCACCAGTTTCTTTAACAAATTCACCGCAAAACGTTGTAGAAACTTTAATATTAAAATAATGTTTTAAGGTATTTTTAACACGACGCGTAAATAATTTGGCAACGTCTTGCATAGATAGCTTCGGCTCGATATGTTAAATTTGCAATAACACCTTGTCGAATTCTGCCTGCGAACGCTGTCTTTATTTCCTCCCACTTTACAAAATCACTTCTTCTTACGCGAGTAATTCCTCCACCTCTACGGGGAGTTCTCAATAGTGCTCTCAATGCTTTAATTTGCTCGAGACAGCTCTCGAAATGTCGTTTCCAAGCAATCTTAATGCACTTCCGAAATGCAACTTGAAATTTATGTATGTTTCTATTGCACGTTTTAACAATATAGTCTTTATTGACTGAATTTTTTAAACACTCCATCACATCTTTTCGTAAATTTTCAATTATTAAAAAACTTTTATTTACTAACACCGAAGATATTTTTAATTTTTTTATAATTTAAACTAACACTGAGACTTACTGAAACTGAATGATGGCTCCTAGCGGTTTGCTTGCGCTTTTATAGGAATGTTATATATATATTTTTACCTTTTTTTTTCACTTTGGGGTTGGCATACTTCCCTTCAGGGTACTGGTAGTCCGACAATGACAACACCTGTTTATTTATTTTTTTTTTTATCACTTTTAATTTTCTAATTGAACAAGTGTTGTACACAAATCTTTATTTTAATGGCCTTATCCAACAATTACACTTTATCTTTATTATTATCGAACTTAAACTTAAAATACACAGCTTGACAGACGTACAACTAGATCTTTCGTAAAACTACAACGCACAATTTGCTCTAAAATTCCGACAGGGGTACAACTAAACTTTTTTCATATACTACAACACACAATTTGCTCTAAAATCCCCTTTTTCTTTTAAACCGAGAATTCTGTTTTTTTTATTTTCTTAGAAACCTACAACTTGATTTGACCATCGACCGAGGAAAAACTAAAATCAACTGCTTCTTCGAAAGAAATCCAAAACTCAACTCAAACTTTTTTTCTAATTTTTCCGCCGAACCGCCGTATTTTAATTCGAAAATCGAACTCAACTCTTGATCACATTCATCGTGATCAAGAGCCGTCGTTCAGGATAGAAAATGCTAAATTGCATTTTCTTATCCTGAGAAAATTTAACTTTTTAACTCTGGACATGTTTGAACATGTCCAGAATTATTCGCGTTGAACGATGGCTGCAAAAATGTAATCTTACACTTTTTAAAACATCAGCCACCGTTTGAAATCGCGACGCGCATATACATACAATGCATTTATGCGGCGCGCGTTTCTTATCACGAAAGCTTTTTACACAATATGTATGTACGTATGTACATACATATTGAATTTTTTCACGGCAAATTGTACTGAAGGTACGATTTGTTTTTTGATTTCTTTGTGAATTTAATTATTTCCACTGACAAATTTTGCTGAAGGCAAAATTTGTCGTGGAGGTTGTTGCTATTAAACGACTTGGTTGAAATCTGAAACTTTTGTTTTTCCCAAGTCGTTTGATGGGAAAAATTTTATGAATTGTTTGGAATTTCAAGAAAATTGCTGATGCAATTTTCTTCACCCTTTTTGGAGATAAGCTAACCATGTTTTAAGCATGGTTAGCTTATGTTAAAATTTATTGAATAATTTTTATGTTTTGCCCTTTTTCAGGTTTATTCAAAAATATTATTTATTTTAGGTTTATGCTAAAATATTAATTATTTTAGGTATATAACAATCCTTCCCCCTGAGAAAAAGGGAATTATTCTTTGAAGAGGAATAATTCTCAGGGGAAGTTGTTGTGGGTGCGTTTTTTGGCGGGCGGTTCTTGGTTGGCTTTCGGTTGAGTGTTTACATCTTTTTGTTTTGTTATATATAATTTTTGTGTCTGTTGTACAATTACGTTATTCTAGTTTTAGTTTTATATACTATATATTTTACTTATTCTATTTCTTTAATTTCTATGGTCCTTATGACTTTATCTTAGCGTCTGCTAAAAATAGAGAATAAGAAATTTTCTATTTTTAGTGCATTTCTTATTGATTATTTTATACAAGAGTCTCTTTCCTGGCCCCAATTGTTTAGTAAAAATAAAAAAAATCTGTTTGATAAGACAAAATGTCATTTCATTTGGATATTCATACATACATGTTTAAATGAATTCCGTTCAACCGGCTTCTGTGCTCGTAATTTAATATCTCGTGCCGCTGATAAGCGAACGACAAGACACGGATTTATTTTTCTACCGTAGAGAGAGAGCGTTTGCACATTGCAATTGTATTTTTTTTTGTGTTTTTTTTTTTTTTTTGAAGAGTCGGTGTGAGATATTGAAATGCATCTTGCATCGGCTTGGAAAGAAATAAGAAAGAAAAAAAACGTTTGAGATTTCTTTTTTTTTGTAGCTACATACATAGTGCGCAAAATGTAACTTGAATGATATATATGGAGCTTGTTTTGTATGCTTTAAGGGATGAAAGAAAAAAAAAACTTCTTTAGCTACTGCGGTTGCGTGGGATTCTCCGAGATAAGGGCACAACACAGGCTAGGTGCATCTTAATTTTTGCAACGTTAGCTGTTTTGCCCTTTAAATTGGGTCGCGCGACCGGAGTAATTTATAGTTTCATCATGCAATTTGGAGAAGTTTTAAGTCCGCGTGCTCCGTACGTTTGCTACAGGCCCCACTGTGTGAGGGTGATCGGCATATCTGTGCAGAGTGTGGCCCCCCGGTGGCGGGGCTTAATCCGTATACTGCTGCGGAGGGACGGGCGCCCAGATATTTGTATCTGGTCCGCTCCAGCCGAGGTAGATAGTTTTCACAGGTTGGAGCTATGTTTGTCTGCCCATGGCGGTGCATCTTGGATAGCTTTGGGTAAGTTTTGATTATTTATTTTTGGAACAACGACTATTTTTCTATATTCTCTTTAGTCTTTTTCTTTTTTTTTCTTAGGGGCGACGCTGGCTCTATCCGGGGAGGTCGGCTGGTGTTGCTGCCTGACGTGCAGGGCGCATGAGGACGACGTTGCAGCTTTGGGCACTTCCACCCCTGTGGCCGGCTGGGGTCCTCCGGTAGCAACATCAAGTCCTTTTCTCGAGGAGAATTGGGACGACCCTGCCCCTGACGACCTGAATGCGTCAGACGTTGAGTCTTGTACGGCCTGGGACCTCCCAGATGAGGGGTCTTGTCCTGCCGAGGAGAATTGGGATCTTCCCGGTGATGCTTCTGGTCCCGCCCAGGGTTAAGCCGAGGACGCTAATCTGCTTCATGGTAACTTATTTTCACTTTTTATTTGGACCTCATTTTCTAATTACTCCCCTTTTTTTTGTTTCTTTTAGAATTTGGGTGTTATTTAGTTTCCCGCACCACCATAGTTTATAATTTTTCTTCTTGATTTTTTGTAATTAACTTTAACCCCTTTTTTTTTCAAAATTTAGTTTTAATTTTATTCTTCTTATTTTTGTATTTCTTAAAAAAAAATAAAAAAAAATTCTTGGCTAAATGGCGAGATATCGTTTTTCATTTATTATTAAAAAAAAATTGTTTTTTTTTTGTGTTCTCCCTTATAGATTTTAGGTAAAAGGAAAAATGGTCTTGACAGTTTTTTGGGTTTGATCATCAATTTCTCTATGACGCTGATTCATATTTGGGGTTGGATGGTGTTAGGTGGCTTTAAGATTACCGGGTTATTGTTGAGGTCTTTGAGAGAAAAAAAAATTCTGTTGGCCTGTTTTTAGTTGGTTTATACTGACTCTAGGATATCCTATTATTTTGTGTGGAGCCAGAAAAAGATTTTTGTTTCTTTTGTTTTTGGTTTTCCGGTAGTTACATATCCCCGGTGGTTTCGGTGTTGGCAGATTATAATCTGTTGTTCGGCTTAACTTATACTAGAGACTAAATATTCACTTACTGTACGTTACCTAATTATTTCTACGTCGTTTCCTTATTTTACGTCGTTTATTTATTCCTAGTTATTTTCTGAAATTCTAGGGGGTTGTATTTCGTGTTGTCATCTTTACTATGGGTTAGTTAAGAACGAGTTGTCTAGTCTAAGTTTTTTAATCTAACTGTTAGTTTGTTCTAGTTTTGTTTTTGTTATCTTATTTAGTATAATCTTATGATTTTATGTCTATATCTAAGTTAATTGTTGTGTATTATTTAACGTTGCTACATATCATTTACTTCTTATTTTTATTATTATTATTTTTGTGTAAATAATCTTCGGTTATGTTTTTATTTTTTAATTCTATTATCTTATGCCTTTCTTTCTTCTATTTATTACCTTATTTAATTTATTATTTCAACTTTGCTAAGTACTACTTATGTTTGTTAATTTTGGGTTCTTAGGTACTACTAGATAAAGTTTATTCTTATGTAATATTTATTTTACCTGGTCGCTTTATTTCTTATTTGCTATAAATTATTTCAAATTATCTTCTAATACCAGTGTAGTGAAAGGACAGTGGTTCCGCCAGTAATAAAAGAATGAGACGGGGGCCAACCAACGAGTATAGATCTTTTTGATTATACTATATTACTTGTATAGATCTCGCTCTGTGGAGACTTTGAGTACGTTTTAATTTTCCTTGGGGTGTTGCGTAAACCGGTTCCATAGGAACGTTTTCAGCTGTGGGCTGTTGTCTGCGTTTAGCAATCCATGCCATGAATGCGGGTACGATATATTTTGCTAATGCCACTACAGATGCAATTAGCAACAAGAGCCCGGTCATTGATAGGGATGTAATAGAGAGTATATGAGGAATCTTGGCCTTTGGTCCAAAGTGAATGTTGTTCACTTTGGTACGGATTTCTTCTAGAGATTTTGTATCCAAGTGGATACGATGGTTTGTCTCATCTCCGAGGAGCAACGTTGGTTGATTCTCAGGGTTTTTAGGAGCGGGTATCTTGGACATATATTCTGCCAATTCATCCTGAGTTTCGTTTGTGCCTGGGAAGTAGGGTGGTTGAAAAACTCTTAGCGGATGTAGATTTTCTGCTTCGTAATACAGAGTGTTAGACCCTATTTGCAAGGAACATGGTTCGTTGACTGTCATGATTCCTTGTCCTGCGAGACGATGGGTGAGTAACTGTTGAGTACAAGTTATATGTACTATAGTAGTTTCAGTTAAGGTGTACAGCCACGAATTTGGTCTATTGAGTTTAATTACTGTGTCCCTTGGGGGAATTTGAACCCTGAAACTACACTGTGGGTTTTCGTCTAATGGGTTAAACAAAAGTTTGATGATACATTCATCTGTTTTACTAGCTTTTGTGATTGGTGTATTTAGCTTACCAACCCAAGTATCCTCATCGATTCCCTTTGAAATTTTTTTGAAAGATCTCAGGTTTTCTGGCTTCAGCAGCAGAAATTCCTGGGTCTGGATTTGACTCGCCACATGGGAAAATTCGATATCAGGTATTAATGAGTGGTTTGAATCCACCCGTATGGGAAAACATCTAATCTGTTGGATTTTCATCTTGGGAATATTAAATATGGGAAGTTTGATTCGGATAACTAATTTGTCCTGTAACAAATGTGTCTTAACATCTGCTGTTTGATACAGAACTGACAAACAGTCCTGTAGATTGGGACAAGTGGAATGAGATTTGTGATAAATTTCTAGCAAGAGATTCGGGGAAATTAAAAGAGGATGAATCTGATTATTCCTGCTGGGCACTATTATGTCTAGTAGAGCTTGTTGTCTAAATTCCAACTCTATCATTTGTAGTGTCAAACTAGAAATGATCTCTTGTCTTATTTGATGGGCTATCAAATCATCCGTTGTATTCTGCAGATGGTTAATCTGATTGATTATCTGGTGTTGTCGTTCAGACAGTGAGGATAAGGGTTTTTGAATTTGTTCAAAAGTGGTTTTTATTACACTGATCTGTTGCTTTTCCAGATCAGCTAAGGTTTGAGTATTTACCTCTAATTCGCGTAGTCGGCTGTACACCTCTTGTTCGTTTCCGCTATCCATAGTGCCAAAGAGATAGTGCATCGCATTACCTATCCCATCAAAGATGGATCGGGGCTTGCGTGATTTAGGCACTGCCTCTTTAATGACATTGGTGCGTCTCTTGATGTTTTCCATCAGGGCATGAACATGTTTGGTTTGTAGGGTACATAGATCTTGATCAGAGGATTTCTTACCACATAATTGATGTACGTAGTGTTCCGCGCGTTCCGCCAGTTTTGTCTGATTGTCCAACTCCGCCAGATCTAACTCAGTTATGATGCTCCAAGTATCGTGGTAAACTGATAGGCTTCCAAGATCCTCAAATAGTATTCCCGTATTATTTAGGGGCGTTATAGTGTAAGGTTCCTCCGCGGGGGCTCCTATCGTGATCAGGATCAGTCCGTAAAAAATTATTGACCGCATTGTTATCTAGGAGAGGATAGGGTAGGATATTAAAATGGGGTTTTTGTTGATTTTGTAGCTTACATTCTATTATATATGTATCTTAGAATTACTTAGATTATGTTGACACCATGTTATTCGTAGAAAGGTTTTAGACGATTGTTATGTACCGTCATCTCTCGTTTGCGAATTTTAATTGTTGTGTTTACTGAACTGGGGATGCCGGTTACCGTATAGGGTCCTACCCAAATCTGGGAGAGCTTATGTTTGCGACTCTCGCTCTTGAGTAGAACCTTGTCTCCTCTGTGAAATGTCAGGGGACGTACAGCTTTGTCATAGTAATTTTTCGAGCGTTGTTTACTCATCAGAAGATTTTTCCGTGCCATGGCGTAAGACTTTTGAAGCTTATACCTGAGAATATGGTAGTAGCTCTCGTGATTATACACGGGTTCAGGATCTCGCCTTAAGTTGGACGGAACGTCCGCTGTAAAGCCGTAGAGGCAGTCCATGGGAGTTAATTTTGTCCCTTCGTGTACACTGTTGTTGTACACGAAAGCTGCGGTTCGCAGATAACTATCCCATGAGCTGGGATTTTCGTCCACTATAGTTCGTAGATATTCAATCAACGGTCTATGTGCACGTTCGAGTGCTCCATTTGATTGGGGATGATAAGCTGAAGTCTGCAGCTTATTTATCCTAAGGAGTTTGCATACCTTTTTGAATAGGTCACTCAGGAAATTACTTCCCTGATCGGTGACTATTCTTTTGGGAATGCGGTAGCGCGTGACGATTTCGTCGAAGAAAATTTGCGCTACCGTTATAGCTTCCCCATTTGGTATGGCATACCAATCTACAAACTTCGTGAGGTTATCCTGAAACGTTAATATATATTTATTTCCGGATTCAGTTTCCTCTAGTGGGCCGACTATATCTAGATAGATTTTATCGAATGGTTGTTCCGCTACGTCTGTAATTACCATTGGCATTTTATACTGTGGTGAGGCCTTCATGGTTTGACATTTGGCACACCGCTTAATGTGCTTTTTGATGTCACTAAGCATGTGCCTCCACCAGTACTTTCTTCGAATCCGTTTATAGGTTTTTATCACTCCCTGATGGCCGCCAAAGAGAGAATCATGATAATCTTTTAAGATTAATTGAATCTCCTCTGGGCTTGTGATTACCTCAGGGGGACGAGTTTCGTCTATAATTTGCGGATTGGTACTAGGTGGACTGTCAAGGTCCTCTGCCGCTTCTGGATGATGGGTTTGTTCTTTTTGTTTGGACTGGCTGTCTTGATTTGTTCCACTTCCCTGAATGTTTCGTGTCTGGGCTCTGGTTACTGCATTGCATTGCAGACACTCCTTTTGGTCCGATGAGTGTTTTTCCTCCTCTATATCCGAGTTCATTTGGTGGTGGACTATAGCTTCTACCGTGAAGGTTGCAGTTTCCTTGTCTTTGTTATTATCCCGTGGAATGCGGCTTAAAGCATCGGCATTCGTATTGTACTTTCCGGGCTTATACTCAATTTTATAATTGAACTCGGAAAGTTTATGGTGAAATCTCACCAGACGGGATGTGGGATCTTTAACATTGAAGACACCCTTGAGTGGTTTGTGATCTGTATAGACCGTGAACTCTCGGCCTTGCAGATAACACCTGAAATTTTTAGTCGCCCAAACTATAGCCAGTAACTCTTTCTCAATCGTGGAATAATTACGTTCGGCCTTGTTCAGGGTACGGCTGGCGTAGGCAATGGGCTGGTCACTTCCTACCTCTCCTTGAGAGAGTACTGCTCCAAGAGCATCGCTGCTGGCGTCTGTGGTAAGGTTAAAGGGTTTTGAAAAATCGGGATATATTAAGAGTGGAGGGGAAATTAAAGCGTTCTTAATGCTTTGAAATGCCTCTTGGCATTTCTCAGTCCACTTAAACTTTACATCCTTTCGGAGTAAGTTTGTTAGTGGACGTACTGTTTTCGAAAAATCAGGTATGAATTTTCTGTAGTAATTGGCAAGGCCCAAAAAAGATTGGACTTGCCTTACTGTCTTAGGAATGGGGAAAGTTTGGACGCATGCCGTTTTGCTAGGGTCAGGTAGTGCTCCTTGGTTAGAACATTTGTGTCCTAAGTACACTACCTCGCGCCTGAGAAATTGACATTTCTCAGGTTGAAGTTTCAGGTTATTTTCTCTTAATCTGTCAAAGACTTTGCGAAGCTTTTCGTTGTGGTCTGCCAGACTTTTTCCATAGATGACGATGTCATCTAAGTAGACGAAACATTCTAGGCCTTGTAGGCCAGTTAATATGAAATTCATTAAACGCTGAAATGTGGCCGGGGCTCCTTTAAGCCCGAACGGCATGCGTTTGAATTCATAATGCCCGTAGTTGGTACTGAAAGCCGTTTTTGCTCGATCTTTCGGATCGACGAGTACCTGATGATAGCCATTGGCTAGGTCTAGGGTAGTGAAGTATCTTGAATGGCCCAGTTGATCGAGGATATCCTCAATCCGTGGTAGCGGGAAGGCGTCGCCAATCGTTTTTTCGTTCAACTTACGGAAATCAACGACGACGCGCCACCTTTTCTCACCATCTGGTCCCGCTTTTTTGGGGACGACTAGCAGTGGCGAGTTCCATGGGCTTTTGCTGGGCTGGACAATGTCGTTGTCCAGCATTTCTCTGAGTTGCTCATTTATGACATTTCGCTGTGTCTCTGGTAACCGGTACATCTTTTGGTTAATAGGTGCTTGGTCTTGCACCAAAGGGATGTCGTGGGTGATGGCATTGGTATGTGTAAGCCTGTCACCTTTTAAAAAGAATATGTCATCATATTCATAACAGAGATCTGTTATTGAGGCTTTTTCCTCAGTGTTTAGAGTTTCATCCAGACTGAGTTCTTGCTCTAGTCTGGTGAGGCGGGGCTGTTTACTGGTGTCTTCTTGTTCGACTTCGTTTGGGAACAAGTATTTTATGTGTTGTAGGGTGGCCGTCTGATCGGCGCTTATTGCCCTGTTTTTATTGCTCTTAAATCTAGTTCTATTATTATTATCCCTACTCATTTTACCTCTTAACCTATTTCTTTGATATATGAGTGGCGCTGGGCCAGATGGATCTGCGGGAGTTGCTATCGGCAGACCGTTTGTGTGCTGGTCAGCGCCTGACGTTGGGGTTTTCATGAGGGACCCGCAGGCGTCTTGGAGCAGTTTCTTATGACCGCTTAGTTGGCTGGGGCTCTTGTGCCCTATTTTCTTAATCTTAGATCTACTTATATTTTGATGCTCACCATCGCCGTCATTTCGACTCATGGGATTCAAGGGATGGGCTGTTGCAATATCTTTATCTGGCTCTCGTTTGATGGGGACGACAGTGTAGTCTTTAATGGGAACCAGCTTTAGGTTCACGCTTTTTAGGACTACTTGGGAACTGCGTGTGTTGAGGATTCCTATAGGGACTGCCTTTAACCCAGCTGAGAGTAAGCTGTTGGCTAAGAAGACTCCGTCGTCTATTTCTTTCGACAGACTGAGCATTTCTTCCTGCAACTGCAACGGAACTTTGACTACGATCTGAGACCTTGCTGGTATGCACACAGGTTCATTTAAATTTACCTATTGCTGGCCAGTCTTACAAACCAGATTTTTGGTAATCAATTCACCCTTATCGCATTCTTGTAAGTCACAGCCGACTTCTTCTGACTGAGAAGCTTTGAGAGCACTTCGGGTAGAAGGTGTATCCCCGTCGGGTTTAATATCTTCTACCAGTATCTCTTTGTTGACTGTGTTTTGTGAACACGGGTTATCCGATGCGGTTTCTAATGGAACAGCAAACTCTTCTGGATTGGTTTCCGTGCGAGGAAATCGCAGAACCTTGTTGGGTCCCTCAACATTACAGTTTTTGGCTAGGAAATCATTTCCTAGCAAGCCGTCGTCAGAAATACCTGGGATGTTTTTTACCACTTGAAAGTTGCAAGGTAAGTTGCTTTTTAGCATGAAGTTTCCTTGGCAACTTCCTAAGGTTTTTCCGGTGCCAAAAGGGCTTTGAAGCGTTAGTTTTTTGTTGGTGTTTATTAGCTCGCGAGATTTGAGAGCCTTTTTCTTAATTATACTAATCTCAGCGCCGGTGTCCACTATTAGCTGGGCCTGACCATTTAGACCTATGTCTAGAGGAAGTCTGGCGGTGGGCACACTGAAGCTGGGCGGCTGAGAAGACCCTTGTTTATTGCTGGTAGGGTTTATAGTCGAGCCGGGGAGTTTTGGGTCGACTCTTTGTCGTTTCCCTGTTTTTTATCCTCCCACTTTTGCTTTTGTCGACATTCGTCGATCTTATGTCCACGGCGCCCACAAAAATCACATTTTTGTCTTATGTTAAAGACTCTGGGGCCTTTTGTATTGTTCGGGTCTGACTGTGGTTGATTGTTAGGCGACCCTCGTGTGAAACGATTTGCAGACTGTGTTTGGTTGTTTCGACAGTCGCGAATGTCATGCCCGTAACTTCTACAGTTAGTGCAGAAGGGGGTGTTTTTGCGTTTTAGACACTCCGTGTAGGTGTGTCCCCGCTTCTGGCACAAATTACAGGTGATGTTTTGTACCAGATTTTGTGTATCCGGTTGTCTAGAATCCCTTCGTGGAAACGGCGGGCGTAGTGGTGGAGCATGTATGTATGGGGGATTGTTAAACTGCCTGGGCTCTTGTGCTCGTGGTGATGCATACATGGGTGGCTGTGGTGCTTGATTGTAAGGAGTTCGGCTGAGAGCCCGAACTCGAAGACTAGGGTCTATTGGTGCCATTGGGTATGGCTGTTGCGTTAGCGGCGTTTGGACGAAAACTGTGCCTGCTTGCAGCTTTTCCATGTCTAGAGCCTTTTGTATCAGCTGCTCTAGATCATTTTCTACCAGCGTGAGGAGGTACTGGCATAGGTGGGGATTGTTCACTCCACTTTTGAGGGCATTCTTGGCGAAGTCCGCCAACTGTGTCTTCACAGCTGGGGCTGCCGTTGCTCCGTACTTCAGTACCGCTGCCTCGTTGCAAAGCATCAACAACTGCTTCACTCTTGTTGTGAAGGCAGTGAGAGTTTCCAACGGGTTTTGCCTCATTGTGATCAATTTGTTGACCAACTCTTGGTACGATTCTCGTGGTAGGTAGGTTCTGTTCAGACGTTCCTCCACCTCACTAAAAGTAGTTGGAACGTCCGAAGCAAACAGCTGATAAGCATCGCCACGAAGCCTTGTGGGCAAGATATGTAGGAAGGCTGGTTTTTCTTCCTCACTTAAACAGTGTAGGGCCTGTTTGCAACAGCCAATAAATGTTTGTAGCTCACGACCTAGCTGTGGGGTATTGTCACCCGAAAACAGAGGAACTAGTTGTGCCGTGAGCTTGGCCACCTTCGCATAATCTACCATTGTGATTATCTTTTTATTTAAACTTTTGTAGGGTAGTCTACTTGTGCTTTGTCGGCTTCGTCACCACCAATTTCACTGTCACTTTCAGCGCTTACAACTACACTGGCTGAGCTCTTATCTAAATCTAGTGAACGTGAAAGCCCGGCAAATTCGATAAGCTCCTGTTTGAATCGCTCTGTATCTTTTTTAAATTTTTCGATTTTTGTCAGCCTCTGCTCTCTGCCTTGACTTAATCTATGGTCAAGAGCGTCGCAGTGCGTGACAGTGAGCTTATCGGATTCACGTGCCTTTTCTAACAACTTATCTAAAAACTTATCTAGACTTACTTTAGATACAACTGTGGGCCCTGTTAAAACGGTGCCGCTTCGAAGGCGAACTCCTTTTCTTTCCCGCTGTGATGGGTCTTGATCCTGGCTAGTTGATTGTGTTGGGTTGTCTTCTGAGGCGTTGTCTGTACCTTCCCGGAGGTGATGAAGATTTTCACCTGGGGATTTCTCCGCGTCGGATGAAGGTATGGAGTTTAATCTCGTGCCTGTCTCAGGTGCCGGTGTCGAGTTTTCTCCTGACATATGCGTCCCGCGTTGTCCAAAAGGGGGGCTTCCAGCCTTCTTGGAGTATTCCCTTCTGGAATGTTTCTTGCTACTAGGGGGGCTCCTGCCGTCTTATTTCCCTTGGCTGAGATTGAAAGGGGGGCTTTTGCCGACTTCGAGATCCCTTTCAATCCTGGAACGAAGTTTTTCTTTTGTGGCTTCTGTTTGCTGCCGGGGGGGCCCTAGGCCGACTTATTTCCCCTGGATATGGTTGAAAGGGGGGCTTAAAGCCTTCTTCGAAATCCCCTTCAACCCAGGAACGATGATATCTTCCTTCTGGAGTTGATTTTGATTGGGCCTGTCTTCGTTATCCTCCTTCTCGCTGCTGGACAGGGGCTTCTGGTGTTCGGTGATGAATTCCAAACTGGAGGTCCAAGTCTCTTAATGCTGTCTTTTCACTCACTGGGGTGAACGCTTGCTCGCCTGGAGCAGAGGCGCCTATAGATGATATCTACCCCGAGCGTTGGGGGTGACGTGGCCGTATAATGTGGCTAGTGTCACAGGTTCCCCGTAGATTCTTGCAGGATCAAGGCTTTTCAAGCGTTTACGATCGTTTAACTTGACCAAGCTTCCTTGATCCTACCGGCTGCGCCAATTTTGTTATATATATATTTTTACCTTTTTTTTTCACTTTGGGGTTGGCATACTTCCCTTCAGGGTACTGGTAGTCCGACAATGACAACACCTGTTTATTTATTTTTTTTTTTATCACTTTTAATTTTCTAATTGAACAAGTGTTGTACACAAATCTTTATTTTAATGGCCTTATCCAACAATTACACTTTATCTTTATTATTATCGAACTTAAACTTAAAATACACAGCTTGACAGACGTACAACTAGATCTTTCGTAAAACTACAACGCACAATTTGCTCTAAAATTCCGACAGGGGTACAACTAAACTTTTTTCATATACTACAACACACAATTTGCTCTAAAATCCCCTTTTTCTTTTAAACCGAGAATTCTGTTTTTTTTTATTTTCTTAGAAACCTACAACTTGATTTGACCATCGACCGAGGAAAAACTAAAATCAACTGCTTCTTCGAAAGAAATCCAAAACTCAACTCAAACTTTTTTTCTAATTTTTCCGCCGAACCGCCGTATTTTAATTCGAAAATCGAACTCAACTCTTGATCACATTCATCGTGATCAAGAGCCGTCGTTCAGGATAGAAAATGCTAAATTGCATTTTCTTATCCTGAGAAAATTTAACTTTTTAACTCTGGACATGTTTGAACATGTCCAGAATTATTCGCGTTGAACGATGGCTGCAAAAATGTAATCTTACACTTTTTAAAACATCAGCCACCGTTTGAAATCGCGACGCGCATATACATACAATGCATTTATGCGGCGCGCGTTTCTTATCACGAAAGCTTTTTACACAATATGTATGTACGTATGTACATACATATTGAATTTTTTCACGGCAAATTGTACTGAAGGTACGATTTGTTTTTTGATTTCTTTGTGAATTTAATTATTTCCACTGACAAATTTTGCTGAAGGCAAAATTTGTCGTGGAGGTTGTTGCTATTAAACGACTTGGTTGAAATCTGAAACTTTTGTTTTTCCCAAGTCGTTTGATGGGAAAAATTTTATGAATTGTTTGGAATTTCAAGAAAATTGCTGATGCAATTTTCTTCACCCTTTTTGGAGATAAGCTAACCATGTTTTAAGCATGGTTAGCTTATGTTAAAATTTATTGAATAATTTTTATGTTTTGCCCTTTTTCAGGTTTATTCAAAAATATTATTTATTTTAGGTTTATGCTAAAATATTAATTATTTTAGGTATATAACAGGAACACCTCGCTGTTTACTTTATACGAATTTGTTTACAGGAAGTGAAGTGGTATCAAATTACATAAGGATGGCTCATTCGATTAAATTTGTTTACACAGGTGTGCATGACTCATACAACTTAAATGCGAATTTGTAAACAGGAAGTGGGGTGATATCAAATTACATAAGGATGGCTCATTCCATTAAATTTGTTTACACAGGTGTGCATGACTCATTCAACTTAAATGCGAATTTGTAAACGGAAGTGGGGTGATATCAAATTACATGAGGATGACTTTAATCAGCTGCGCGGATTGGTTACAACAGGATTAAACTTTGTTTTGGAAGATTGCCTATAAATTAAGGAGCTGAATCAAATTCACTATCAGTTTCATTCCGGAGTTCAAACAAATAGGAAGCAAGGAGAAAATAATAATAATAATGCTAAACGCAATGGATGAATTAAAGAAGTTGGAGCAGTACCAACCGTCACTGAAAACCTGCCAAATGGAGTTGGATAAAGAGTACAAGATCCTTGGACCGAGAAGGTGTACAACTACATTTGGAGCTCGTGTAGTTCTGGATTTGGAGAATTATCAACTATTTCTTCCATCACGATACAACACAATTTCGGACTATACTTTGAGTAAAATAAATGCCCAGGGAGATTTCTCGGTGATTAACAGAGGACCGATCGGGCGATCATATAAAATTGAATTTATTCCGAATGATGTTAATTTGTATCCAGTTAATTATTATATTCGTTAAATAAAAAAATAAATAATGTGAAACTAGTTTTTATTATTAGTCGTGATAATGAAAGTTACGTTTAGTACTAGTGCTCCACGAGTTTATATGATTGATTGTGAACCCAGAAAAGGATCGCTGGATCGCTTTCGCTTCCGAGATAGGATTAATAGAACTTCAGATATATTGTTGTCAATTTTGGATATGAAGCACAGAGAAAAAGTTTATAATTTAAGATGTAATTATGACTTTTCAATAGACACTCCTAGATGCAAAAACCATTGTTTACTTTACTTGGCAGTATCAAATTACCAGCCACATGGCCAAAGAGGTTTTAATTTCTACTACTTCTTACAAGCAGCCGTGATCTATTTTTTAGATATCATGATCACTCTTGCCTTTTTAATCCGCAGTTGTTTTTTTTTTTTCAGCAAAAGAAATTTTCAATACTCATCTAAGACAACATATCAGTTGTTGTTTTTTTTTCAGCTATTGAGAATCTTTCAATTTGTTTACTTTACTCGGGTCTGTGAGAGTTTTGTTTACATTATTCGACTGCGATTTTGTTTACATTATTCGGCTGTATGAATTGTATATGCAATGAATGAAATTAGGAGCATTACACCTGAAGATCAAAAATTAGGCCATTTCTTATCTAAGCCAACATATCTACCTACGCTAGTTGTAGTTGTTGCTAATTTAATAGTAGTATACACATGTAATACATGTAATAATAATATCTAAAAATAATCATACAAAAAGAAAAGCGCATCTCGCTAATAAAAGATAATTAATCACCTTGTAACATTATATGCACGTATATACAAACATACATAGCATGAATAATAATAATGCACAATGCTTAATGGCATGATATGAGCACATCATTGTACGCACATACATTATTTTGCAAGCGCCATATCATGCTAGTAAACAAGTATATCTCATATTACAAAACAAAAATTAACAGAAATACAATTTACTTCCAATTTATCAAAAGAAATTACAATCTTAAGAATCAGCAATTTGATACCATTTACAAGTAAGTCAAGTAGGTGACAAAAATGTGTGTCGTAACAATTGATGTGAATTATTATTGTAAAAGGTCATTCAATAAGTAAGAAAGCAATGAATTTGCTTATTGGACAATTCATTTCTGAAATTGCCATTTCTTGCTTATGGAATGATTTTCCATAAGAACCTATGTAAACCAATTATATAAAAGACGAAGAAAAGAATAAAGAACTGAGACTTGATTATCACTGCATTGAAGTATATTCATTTCTCATAATTCGGCTTAAAAGCCTATTGATCATAAAGCGGCAATCTTCAGCCTGATCAACCGACCTAAGCAAAGGCAATAAAGCGGCATATAGCCTTGCCTTGCTTACCTTTAAAGCTCAAAGACTATAAAGCGGCAAATTAAGCCTAGACTTGAGCTTGAACATACAATAAAAATAAAAATATTACATGGCGACCGTGACATATGAGCGTACAAATACGGCCAAATACAAAAAGATTACACTGGAGGAGTATAGGCAGAAGGCATCTGCTCTACATAAGGAAATACAAGCCAACCCGCAAGCAGGTCCGCAGCCAATTTCATTAAACAGGTTGCAGAGCAAGCTGACGAAGAGGTCAAGAGGAGGGAAGGCAGTTAAACTAAGGCAGCAGTTAGGCGAAATTCATCGCATCATTCCTATAACAACGGACAAGAAATTGAAAAAGGAATTACTACAGAAAGCTAAACAGCTGAAGAACGAGCAAAGGAATCTCCGAAAGAAGGTTAAACAACTGCAGTAGCCAAAAGAGTAAAAGTTTAAAAAAAATTTTTATTATAATTATTAATTGTTCAAAGTACTTACGAATACGTTGTATAACTTAAACAAACATTCAATGAAATTATATTTTAAATAGATTTTTTTTGTAGAGGATTTGATTAATAAATTATGATATCTACTTAACATTATTTAAAGTGTAGAGTAAAAATATATAAATGCAAAAAAAAATTTATGAATATATAAAGAAAATATAAACCATGTCTTACGATGAATTTTAAATTTTGATGGAAGATTGCGAGAAATTAATCAAGAAAGTAGAAAAACTACACCAAACTTTCACTAAAAACCCCCAAAGAAAATTTTCGGCTCAAAATCTCCTAAACAAGTCTACTAGATTAAAGGAAATTCATAAGGAATTCGAATCTATAGCAAATCGATTAAAAGTACAATATTCGAGTAAAGATTTAGAGACTTCAATACAAAGATTCAATGGTATATACCTGAAAGCAAAACATTATATAAATTTGAAAATTGAGGAGAGCTACAACGAGACAAGATTAGACTACGATTCAGATTCTAGTTGTGAACCTACAGAAGACAACAATAGTATAAAAATGGCTGCATTTGATATAGTGACAGCATTAAAAATAATCCCAGAATTTGCTGGAAAATACAAGGAATTAGATAATTTCCTAACAATCATAGAATTATATGATAAAACATTAAAAGATGACTCCAAGAAAGATTAATAGATTTCGTTTGGAACGCAAGAATGTCCCACAAAGCAAAGAATAGAATGGTCACAGCGGCAACACCAATATCAGTGAAAGAGTTAAGGACAACACTGAAAGCAAGTTTTAAATCAGGTAACACACCACAAAAAATTTATTCACAACGCGCAGAACTAAAGCAAAGAAATTCAGGAATCAAAGTATTTACGGACAAAGTGTTAAATCTAATAAATGACTTGAATAACCTACAAATTCAAGAAGTGGGTGAAGTTAATAGAGAAACGGTAACCAAATTAAATGATAAACTGGCCCTTAATATTTTTCAAAATGGTTTAAATGAAAATCTCAAACCAACAATTCTTGCAGCGCAATGCACGAAATTCTCTGAAGCAGCTGCACTAGCTTCACAAATTGAGAAACCTCTAGAACCACAGATATATTCATATAATAAACAATTTCAAAACAAGCAAAGATTCTTTAATAGAAATTATAGATCATTTCCAAACAATAGTAACTATAACAATTTTACACAGAATAGATACAATCAAAGTAACAGTGAACAAACACAAAGAAACTTTTCAAATAACAGGAACTATAATACACAAAGAAATAATTCAAATTTTAACACCAATAAAAATTTTCAAAAACACAGTAACTATACACGATCGAACAACAACAATATAAACCACTCACAACACAATAGGTAACGTACAGTAAATTTTATCCAAGACACAGCAAACAACAGCAGCCCAGGTACTGCATCAGAATAAAAAAACATATAAATACGCGAATTCTTCAACTAAACAATAATGTAACAAATTTTGTAACATTAAAAGACAAATTGTCTGGTAAAAACATTAATTTTCTAATTGATACAGGTGCAGACATATCTATCTGCAAATTAAATAATTTAAATGATTATTATTTAGATGAAGATGAAACGTGCAAAATTACAGGCATAACAAACATTGAAACATTATCTTTTGGAACAACAGTCATGAAACTAATGTATGAAAACTTTAATCTGAGTCACAAATTTCACATGGTAGACAATAACTTACCATTATTGACTCATGGTATAATTGGCAGAGATTTTTTAATGAAATACGTATGCAAAATTGATTATGAGACATTTACACTCGCCATACATACGCAGAATGAAGAAATAGTAATACCGATAAGAAGCAATTTTAACAACTATATCACTATTCCTCCAAGATGCGAAGTAATAAAGGCAGTACATCTGAACATCAAGGAAGACAGTGTAATTTATAACCAAGAAATTTGCAAAGGAGTATTCATTGCCAATACAATAGTCCCAGCTCAAGACATCGCCCACATAAAGATCTTAAATACGACAGATTTGAAAGTTAATTTAGAAAATTTCACGCCTGAAATTCAACCATTAAAAAACTACTATGTATTAAATCCGCTTAATACAACATTTAAAGATTCTAGCAACAGATTTGCAAAATTAAAAAACGAATTAAAAATAGAAGGTCTAGATACAGAAGCTAAAAATTCAATACTACACTTGTGTGAAAAATACCAAGGTATATTTCATTTGCCTAATGAAAAATTAACAGCAAATAACTTTTACAAACAAGATATAGCTTGCATTGAAAATAGTCCGGTTTATGTCAAAAATTACCGTTTACCGCATTCACAGTTACAAGAAATAAATGATCAAGTTCAAGATATGCTTAAGGATAATATAATAGAAAAGTCAACTAGTCCATATAATTCACCTTTATTGATAGTACCAAAAAAAAGTACGGATGATACCAAAAAATGGAGACTTGTAGTCGATTTTAGACAGCTCAACAAAAAAATTGTTGATGATAAATTCCCATTAACTAGACTTGAAGATGTCTTAGACCACCTAGGTCGAGCGAAATATTTCTCAACTATAGACATGACAAGTTCATTTCACCAAATTGAAATCAATCCAAATTCAAGACATTTAACAGCATTCTCGACAAATCGAGGACACTTTCATTTAAACGTTTGCCATTCGGCTTGAAGATTTCAACAAACAGCTTCCAAAGAATGTTATCTATAGCACTCAGTGGTCTAGAATCTAATGCTTTTATATATGTTGATGACATTATTGTTTTTGGATGTAGTCTTCAACATCATAACAAAAATCTCGAAAAAAATTTTCAATGACTTCAAAAATATAATCTAAAACTTAATCCCAGTAAATGCAATTTTCTAAAAAGAGAAGTAATATACCTCGGTCATCAAATAACAGCAAAAGGTATAAAAACTGATCCTAATAAGCATCACACTATTAAAAATTACCCTATTCCTAAAAATGCTGACGAAGTCAGAAGATTCATCGCATTTTGCAATTATTATAGACGCTTTATACCAAATTTCGCAAACATAGCAAAACCTCTGAATTCCCTTCTTAAAAAGAACAAACTTTTTGAGTGGTCAGAAGAATGTAACAACTCATTCGAAAATCTTAAAAACAAATTAATCAATCCACCAATTCTCAAATATCCTGATTTTGAACAACCATTCATCTTAACCACTGACGCCTCAGATCAAGCCTTAGGCGCGGTTCTTTCTCAAGGAACAATTGGTGAAGATAGACCAATTTGCTATGCGAGTCGAACTCTCAACAAACACGAAGTAAACAAAGCAATAATTGAAAAAGAACTTTTAGGAATCCACTGGGGAATAAATTATTTCAGACCATACTTATACGGTAGAAAATTTATGGTAGTAACTGATCACAGACCTTTGGTTAGCTTATTCACTCACAAGAATCCATCATCCAAATTAACCAGAATCAGACTTGATCTAATGGATTACGACTTTGACATCATATATAAACAAGGTAGAATGAATACAAATGCAGATGCTCTATCTCGAATAAAATTAAATTCAAACCTTTTAAAAGAAATGATCCCAAAAAATATAAATGTAATCACGAGAGGAATGCTAAAGAAAGCAAAAGAAATTAACCCTAAAGAGAATACAGAGATATCCAATGATAGGTTTGCCCAACTTTATACATGGGATTGTACGTCTATCTCAGATGTTAGAAATGTAAAAAAAATTAAATTTCATATAAATGAAAGTAATGAAAATATGCGCTCAAACAAATTGCCAAAAATAATAATAAAAGAAGATGAAGTATCGATACAGTGCAGCGATAATCTAGGGACAAATTTAGATTTAGTCCTGGAGAAACTGTTACTCAAGATGAAGAAGAATAAAATATATGAGCTAGCAATATCTAATGATGATAGAATATTTAAATATATAGATTCAAACAGATTTAAGAAAAAGTTCAATGAACTGCAGTACAAAAATATTTCAAATAATATGGCAATACCACTAAGATTATTATTATATACCTCTCCAAAAAGATTAACGGATCCGAAAGAAATAAAAGAGATTATTGAACAACACCATTCCTCACCGTATGGAGGACATGCTGGAATAAAAAATGCATTGCAAAGATAAAACAAAAATTCATTTGGAAAAATATGAGAAAAACAATAAAAGAATATGTGAAGAACTGTGAAACTTGCGCACGAAATAAAATAATAAAACATACCAAAGAACCATTTATAATCACAAATACGCCAAACAGTAGTTTCGAGACTATTTCAATAGATACAGTAGGACCATTACGAATATCCAATGGTTACAAATACATATTAACAGTTCAGTGTGAACTCACAAAATTCGTTGAAGCGATTCCAATTGAAACCAAAGAAGCAGAAATAGTAGCACGAGCACTAGTAGAAAAATTCATACTAAAGTACGGATGCTTCAAAACGATTAAAACTGACAAAGGTACAGAATTTTGTAATGAATTATTTAAGAGTATATGCAAAATATTTAATATGAACCACATAACTTCAACACCTTATCATCATGAAACACTTGGATCTCTAGAAAGAAACCACAGAGTATTAAATGAATATCTCTTGTCTTTCACAGAGAATGATAATTGGGATATGTGGATACCATACTATATATTTTACTATAATACCACACCGCACACACATACAAACTACACACCGTTTGAATTGGTCTATGGAAAAATAACAACCTTACCAGCAGAAACAATAAATAATGAACAAATGATCTATGACATAGATAATTATGCTAATGAATTAAAACTCAGATTACATGATAGAGCAAAAGAATCACTGAACGTATCAAAAATAAAAAGAAAGTCTCAACAGAAGAGAAATGTAGAACCCTCAAATTTCAAAGTAAATGATTATGTTTACTTAAGAAAAGGAACTAGAAAAAAATCAGAAAGTCAATACGAAGGTCCATTTAAAATAGTAGACCAAAACGGAGTAAATTCCACAATAAAAATCAGAAATAACCTTAAAAACATACACAATAATAGACTGAAATTATGCAGACATAATGTAGATGATAACTAATGTACACAAAAGTAAAATCCTAACTTAACTATATAGACATAATAGCCAATATACATAAATGTAAAATCCTAATTTAAATATAAAC
Organism: Dioctria rufipes; assembly: GCA_963924295.1. NCBI lineage: Eukaryota > Metazoa > Arthropoda > Insecta > Diptera > Asilidae > Dioctria > Dioctria rufipes. Next base: position 150,332,164 of record OZ002742.1, on the reverse strand, counting down.
ACTGTACATAATAGATATCATTTAGAAGTTAGTAATACCTGTACAAAATGCATAGCATATGGTAGAATATGTAGCATAATGAAAATACGTAAATAAATAAGATAAGTAATTGGTTAGGTACACACAAAAAAAATAAATAAAAAAAAAAAAAAAATTCATCCTATAAGTCAAATTTATTTTTTTTTCTATTAGGGGTAGAGGTGTAGTATACACATGTAATACATGTAATAATAATATCTAAAAATAATCATACAAAAAGAAAAGCGCATCTCGCTAATAAAAGATAATTAATCACCTTGTAACATTATATGCACGTATATACAAACATACATACATAGCATGAATAATAATAATGCACAATGCTTAATGGCATGATATGAGCACATCATTGTACGCACATACATTATTTTGCAAGCGCCATATCATGCTAGTAAACAAGTATATCTCATATTACAAAACAAAAATTAACAGAAATACAATTTACTTCCAATTTATCAAAAGAAATTACAATCTTAAGAATCAGCAATTTGATACCATTTACAAGTAAGTCAAGTAAGTGACAAAAATGTGTGTCGTAACAATTGATGTGAATTATTATTGTAAAAGGTCATTCAATAAGTAAGAAAGCAATGAATTTGCTTATTGGACAATTCATTTCTGAAATTGCCATTTCTTGCTTATGGAATGATTTTCCATAAGAACCTATGTAAACCAATTATATAAAAGACGAAGAAAAGAATAAAGAACTGAGACTTGATTATCACTGCATTGAAGTATATTCATTTCTCATAATTCGGCTTAAAAGCCTATTGATCATAAAGCGGCAATCTTCAGCCTGATCAACCGACCTAAGCAAAGGCAATAAAGCGGCATATAGCCTTGCCTTGCTTACCTTTAAAGCTCAAAGACTATAAAGCGGCAAATTAAGCCTAGACTTAAGCTTGAACATACAATAAAAATAAAAATATTACAACATGGTACTGAATATCGCCTGGTAGAAAACATTTTGGTATGGCATAGTGTGTGTGTGTGTGTGTGTGTGTGTGTGTGTGTGTGTGTGTGTGTGTGTGTGTGTGTGTGTGTGTGTGTGTGTAAATATCACTCAATTTGTTTACTTTACTCGGCTGCGATTTTGTTTACATTATTCCGAATTTGATTATCGGTCTGAAGACGAACATATCCAAGTCAACATACCTACCTACATTGGCTGTTGTTGATGGCATAAGTATCCTCCTAAAAGAAAACTTCAAGATGGTGTCAACTTTTCAGTACAAAACCGACCTCAGCCCCTGAAGTGTGAAAGTTATTTTGCTGATAAGGCAAAGACGCGAGCAAATGATAATTTTCGAAGGCACAAATCGGAGAGTTTAGTAAAATCCTCAATCGGAGTCGGTCGAGTTTCGAAAAGTCTAGAATAATTTTCATTGAAAAGTTTATAAGTTTTAAAAAGTTAATTACAAAAAAAATTTAAAAGTTAATTACAATAAAGCCAAAAGATTAACACGCGATCGAGTGATTTTTATTTATTAACCACATTAAAGATTAATTTCAGAGAAACAAAAAAAGGAACGACGAAGACTGCGATAGATGCTGGACTCCGCCTTGGCGTTCTTCTCGAAGAAAAGAAAGCACGACGCCCCGGGCTTACAACAAATTGGTGGCAGCGGTACAGGATCCTGTTGTACCGCCTGTACAACAAGGGTTCTAGAGATAGTCCTAACAGACTATCGGGACCTTTTGTACAAAAACACTTTCACTTAGGAAACGAACTGTTTATTTATTTTTTCTTTATATATTCTCTTGCGTCAACTCACAATTTTATTACTTTTAATTATTTAACTAGAGGCCTTACCTTTGGTAGGGGGACGCTCTAGGAATGCTTTTTAGAGTTAAAATACTTCTTTTAATGTAGGAATTACTTCTCCAGATGTAATAATACTTCTCTTAATGTAGGAATTACTTCTCCAGATGCAATAATACTTCTGATTTTTCCTATCCCGATACTCGTCTTTTATTTAAAAATTTAACATGAGATGATGCTCCCTTCCACATAAATCGATTTTCCCAGGGTAGGCAAATAATTTATTTGGGGCAAAGGTAATATATTTTGGCTTGCAATTAATCGATATTGATCAGAAATGCTTAGTTTTCATTTCTTTGCTGTTATTGATCAATATCAATAACTGAGTACCCACCTAGGTAAGCACATAAAAATCAAAGTTTATTGCCTTGTGAAATTTGGAATTTCCATGGGTCACACGATGGACTTTGATCATAATCGATCGCAATTCCAATCGCCGTATAGGCATCAAATTGCAAGAGATGCAATAATTCTTGATATTTGGACACACGTCAAGAAGTACAAAGGTTGATTTCTTGCGGGTGGCCAATTATATCTTTTGTTTGGTGCGATCGAGAAATTTATATGTAAGAATGTACATATTTATAAAATTTTTGTGACGTAAAGAAATGCACCTGAAAAATGTATATATGTATGTAGCGATGTACATATGTTTGTCATTTTTTGTGGCGTAAAGAAATGCACCTGAAAAATGTATATATGTAGCGATGTACATATGTTTGTCATTTTTGTGACTGAGGAAAAGGTGATTGAAATTTATGTATGTACGATCTACATAAGTTTGTCGTTTTTGTTTTTAGAAAGGTAGGTATGAGAAATTTGATTATCATTGCGATAAGTATTTGGTGAGCCGATAATGAATTCGTGTGGTTGGTGAGTCTTATGAATTGTATATAGGGTAAGGTTATGATCTGTAGATTCATAACACCTTCCCCCTGAGAAAAAAATTTTTGCATTCTTGAAGAGAAGAAAAATTTTGAGTATCGAAATAGGAGTTTACAACTGATAGATTTATGTTTATATATAAGAAAATTTTAATTATAATTGGTTGCATCAATCTGTATGCATTACTTAATGAGTGACTTATGTTATGTATAGTGCATAATGGTTATGATCTATCTAGGTTCTATATTAAATGTATATACAGTTTGAATAATTTCTCTTTCTTTGATTGAAACATTTTTAGTTTCTATTTACTAAGTTGTTACATTAGGTTGTTTTATACAATTAATTTCTTAGTACTGTAAAAATAAAAAATTTGGATTTCTTGACTAACATTATTTTGTTTCTTCTCAATTGATATCTTATTTTAGATCCTTAGCTTTTCTGTTTTTTTTTTTTTGGAATTAATGGTTATCTTAATGTGTAGCTTTAGTTAGAGGATTTTTATTTCTTTTTACATTTTTGTTTTCGTTATTTTCCTCTATTTAATCTGACTCGTTTTCCTGACTTTTCCTAGGGCAGGTTTAGATTTAATGAATTTTATAGTGACCTTTATAAGTATTAAGGAAGATGATAATTATCATTATGTAAATTAAGACGTATTGATGCACGTCATGAGGGGTAACCTCGTGTAGTTTGGAATTTTCAGAATTCTCAAGTGTTATTATGTCTTTACTTAACTCGAAAAGTGCTTGTTGATTTTTGTTTTTAATTGTGATAGTTCTTGGGATACTATCACTATGGGGTAGTTTGTGTTCAACCGGAGTGATCATTGAGATATTAGCCGAAGGTATGTAGAATTAGTCTACAACGTTTGATTTCTCTGTATGACTGTTGTAATGAGGCGCTGGATGCACTCATTACTTTGGGGCAAAGACCTCACTCATTCGCTATAAACGCAATAAATTGTTTTTTTTTTCATTACTGAAAATTGCAAAAGCAAATTGCCAGCTTTTGCGGCGACTTACATTAATTTTGCAATCAATAATTGCTGTCGCATTATTCATTGACCCCATCAAATTATATATGTGAAATAGCCAAAAAGCTTAATCAGCAGCCGGGTCTTTTGCACTTGAGGCGAATGCACTTCGCTTGTACATAAGCGTTTCCCCTACATTACTATGTATGAATGATGCGCCAATCACTTTAAGCGATATTCAGCAATGATAGGTAATTAGGGGGTGTTATCGCTGAGACATCGATTGATGTGAAATAAAGAAGGTGATGGACAGCATTGGCGGGGCAGTCAGGCAGTTTTTGTCAAGTCTTGAAGTCGGGCAGAAAAAAAAAGATAAATTATCGAAGTTAGTAAAAATTTTGTGATTCTTGACTAGGAATATAATTTGAATTTATATATATATTAAATGATTGTGCCTCTGGTTTTTTTTTTAAATAAACATCGAAATAAGTGCGAGAAGCAAATTGTCTTTTGAGTTAAATTTTGAAGTGAATGTGCCATTGAAACCATTGAAAACAATAAGGGGCTGTTGATCTTCTCATTTAGTTGAAAGCACTCCCAAGTCCTGTTGCGGATGACGTCCAATACGCATCAGCCGTAACAAAATTTTGGTGGCAGCGGAGCGGATTTTATTCCCAGCTACCTGTGCAACTAAATCAGCTAACTATAAAAGGTAACCTAAGCCAGGCGCTTAGGACTACCCAACGTTGTTAAAAAAAAAAAAAAACAACCCAATCCCAGCCAGGTACTCAGGGATTGTGTAAAATAGTGAAAAACGCTAAACAGCTTAAAAAACTTTAACCAGAAGACCGCACCCAACAACTCATGGACAGTAAGGACAGTAAAACTAATGAAATAAAGGAGGTGGAGCAGGCAATTGCAGATATCGAAGGAAAATCCACCGATTCTGACGAGGAGACATCCGATTTTCAAGAATATATAGGCTACAAGCGACGACTTCTTTTGTTAAAAGAGAATAAAGGAAATTCAATGTAAGTGAGCTCTCGTAAAAATTTGTTTTTTACTAAGATATTTGGTTTATTATCTATTAAATAATTTCTTTACAATAATATATACAGAATATAATACATTATAATATATATATTTAATGTATATACCTCGATAAATTTAAAATTTTGTTTTTATGTGTTATTTTATGTGTTATTCCTTGTTTTTTTATGCTTTCGTGAAAACTTGGTTTTTTGTTGTTTTGTTGACTCGAGGATACAAATCCTGAGCACTAATTTACTTATTTGTTACATATACTAATATTGACCAATGTATAATTGACAAGTGACAAGTGCTACAATTAGGAAAAAGTGAATCTATCAAAATAGTTGTAACTCGGTCAGGAAAGCGAGCAGCTCCGGCTCCAGGTAGTCGTCGATTTGCAGCTACTCGTTTCATTCGCGCTACTCGTTTCATTCGCGCTACTCGGTTTGTGCATTTTTAAATTCTTCAAGTATGCCGCCAACAGACCCCCTCCTAATCCAGCTGATAAAGCTGTAAGCCTTCAAATATCGCTATCCGATGCACGAAATATGGTCCCAGAATTCGACGGAAAATCTGGAGATCTGCATCGTTTTATTGCATGCTGCGAGTTATTGTTCTCGGAAGCGAAAGGTGCCGCGGATCGAAAAAGTTTCCTTATGGTAGTAAAAACAAAGCTAATCAGCGCGGCTTATGCTATCTTGAAATACACAGATTTCCAAGATTGGGATGAATTGAAAACCGAGCTGAACGCTCAATTTCAAGATAAGAGACCGCGATTAGCTATTCAAGGTGAAATGACGCGTCTCAAACAAGGTCCTCGCGAAGATTTGAACGAGTTTGCGAACAGACTCACAAAAAAGTTGTCCGATTTAAATTCAGCGACTAGTGAAGCTGTCGAATCGTCTTCCCGAACGTACTTGCTCAGTGAGAATGAACAAAACGCTATACGTGTATTTGAGGACGGACTTAGAAACGAACAGCTTAAGACTATCGTGAAAGCTCGAGGTGAAAAAAATTTACAAAAGCTAATCACCTTTGCAGCAGAGCATTCATATAGAATAGAAGAGGCCCAGCAAACTACACCCCGCTCAAGCCATTCTCCCACTTGCGATCATTGTGGAAAAAAAGGCCACACTAAGGAAACCTGTTTTAAAAGAAGACAGTTTCCTACATTCCCTTCTTATCCAAACGTCAAAAAAGAAGTAAATAGGTTAATCTGTGGATATTGTAACAAACCCAATCACAACCTAAATGAATGTCGTACTCGCATATACCATGAGCAATTAAAGCGTTCTCAAGATCAAAGACACCAACCACAATTTCTACAATCGCAGGTTTTCCAAAAACAAAATTCAAATAATGGGCAACTACGAAATTTCAGACAAGTTAGGTGGTCTGATAAAAGAGACCAGACCCAGAAAAACGATTTTATGCGGGAGGTATCGGACGGCGAACCTTCCCGCCAAGTAACTACCCAAGCTGTCATTCACCATCAATCCCAATAAAGAGTACCAAAATTGTAAGGGTACCAATAAAAAACTTCCTGCATTCACTAACCGTTTCGACTTTTATTCTTGATACAGGTGCGGAAATAAGCCTGATAAAAGCTGAATCCACACGCGATGATGCACTAGTGAACGAGGATAAACGCTGCTTCATAACTACTCTAGCAGGCGATAGTTTTCCATCATATGGTGTAACCTGTGGCTTAATTCTATTAACCACTCAAAATGAGTTATTACACATGGAACACCCATTCCATATAGTTCCAGAAAAAAGTAAATTGCCCTGCGACGGCATAATAGGAAATGATTTCCTCAAAAAATATAAATGTACAATAAATTATTCAAAGCTATTTCTAGGACTCACCTTAGAAGCAAGTATCCAGTACTCGAGTTCAAGTGAAACAAATATAAAAAGTAAAATTTCTAATATGCAGGAAAGCAACCCAAGTTATTTAAAGAGTGATAAAGACAATGGAAACGACAGAAATTTAAAAATTAATGACGGCAGAATTAGCCGAGAAGGTGAAAATAAAAAAAACCTATAAAAAGGAAAATGATTATAAAGAAACAAATAGCAGAAGAGAAACTGTGAATGAATCGGTATGTGAGAGTTCAATTAAGCCATTGCCAGCGAGCCCCACTGCCTACGAGATTCATTCCGAAAGCTCTTCCTCTTGTATGAATAATAATATTTCAAGAGTTAACAAAGCTCATATTACAAATAATAATGAAAACCTAAGCCAATATCATCGAAACTATATGACATCAGCACAATTTGCTGATGACGGAGGTGATCATTCCGGCACTAATTTAAAACAAGAAAACAGTCACTCACTTGATCAAATCAAACTTCCCCCACGTTCGGAAATAATAGTAAATATTCCTGTAGACTTTAACGAAGAAGCATTATGCATAAAAAAGGAAATACAACCGGGTGTTTTCATAGGAGATACCTTAGTAAATCCACATGGTAAATCAGCAAAAATCTCGATGTTGAATTCTACTTCTGATATTGTCAAAATAAATCGCCAAAAAATTACTCCTACTTGGGAAAAATTAAGTAGTTATGACATCCTTTACGCCCAATATGACCGAGACCCTGTCTTGAATCGATTAAAACACTTAGAAAACCATTTGGTTTTAGATCATTGCAATTCTGAAGAGCGGCAGTTCATTCTCAATATCTGCCGTGATTTCAACGATCTCTTCTTTTTAGAAGGTGACTATCTTACCTACACTGATGCTGCTAGCCACAAAATACCAATCCTTAGTAATACAGGTCCGATACACGTAAAACCATATCGTCTCCCCGAAATTCAAAAGGATGAAATAAACAGACAAATAAAGGAAATGTTGAACCAGGACATTATCAGTCCAAGTCGAAGTCCCTGGAATTCTCCCTTATTGCTTGTTCCTAAAAAACCTGATGAAACAGGTAATAAACGTTGGCGAGTTGTCGTTGACTTCAGACGACTGAACGAAGTCACAGTAGGAGACGCCTATCCTCTTCCAAATATTACAGAGTTATTGGACCAACTAGGGAAATCGAAGTATTTCTCTACTCTCGACTTAGCAAACGGGTTTCATCAGATTCCTATGGATGCAGGAGATAGAGACAAAACAGCATTCAGTACACCATTTGGCCACTTTCATTTCAACCGAATGCCATTTGGTTTGAAAGGCGCTCCTGCCACGTTCCAGAGGCTAATGAATACAGCTTTGACTGGTCTTCAAGGTCTGCACTGTTTCGTATACTTGGATGATATAGTCATTTATGGTTATAACTTAAAAGACCATAATTCGAAACTCATACAAGTACTACAAAGACTAAGGGACCACCGTCTCAAACTACAGCCGGATAAATGTCATTTCTTACAAAAAGAAATAGCCTATCTGGGACACGTGGTAGGTGAAAATGGAGTCATGCCAGACCCGAATAAGCTAAAAGCCGTCAAAACATATCCAACTCCTAAGAAAGCCAAAGATATCAAGGCATTCTTGGGTTTTGTTGGCTATTATAGACGCTTTATCCCTAATTTCTCGAGGCTGGCAAAGCCTCTCACAGCCCTACTAAAAAAGGATGCTCCATTCAAATGGGATTCATTCTGTGACGAATCTTTTAGAACCCTAAAAGAAAAACTGATTACGGCACCTATTCTCGCCTATCCTGAGTTCGACAGAGAATTTAACGTCACCACAGACGCAAGTGATCTAGCCATAGGTGCTATTTTATCCCAAGGTGACATAGGAAAAGATCGACCAATATGTTATGCCAGTCGAACGTTAAATCCTGCGGAAACTAGGTACTCTACCATAGAGAAAGAGCTCCTAGCCATAGTTTATGCGGTGGAACAATTCCGACCCTACCTCTACGGTAGACAATTTAACATCATCACAGATCATAAACGCTTGGTCTGGCTAATGAACTTGAAAGATTCCTCTTCTCGGCTCATGCGTTGGAGGATAAAATTGGAGGAATACGATTATAAGATTATGCATAAACCCGGATCACTCAATTCAAATGCCGACGCTTTAAGTCGTTTAGTACCACGCGACTCTGCTCTAGAGGTGCAAAAACAGATAAATATAGTAACCCGTAATCAGGCAAAACTACTTCAAAACGACAGCAACCAAATAGATTCAGAGAGTATTTACAACAGATTTATATCCTCCCCTCATGCTAATATTAACCTCATCCACGAAAAAACGGAAAGTTTAATAGACCAAAAGGGTATTACCCATAAGTATTTCCTATTACCAAGTACGGAAAACGAAATCGAAGTATATTTGAAGGAAATATTTCCAGAGCTGGATACCTCAAACCCGCAACTAACAGTTCAGGAGAGAAACAAGCAAACGTTTATAATATCGAAAACAGCGTATCCAATGCGCACAAAAGAGGATTACAAATGGATAATGGAAACGTTGTACAATTTCAAAAATAAATGTTTAGAATATAGTCAAAATGAAATCAATATATATATGTCAAAAACAGAAAATGCAACCCATTTCGAATTGAAGGCCCTTATCTCACTTATCTTTGGAAAAATCAAAGTCACGCTGTTTCTTTCAGAAATAATTAACGTAACCGACAAAAAGGCCCAGAAAGATATAATTGAATTGTGCCACAATACGCCATTAGGTGGGCACCAGGGTATCACACGAACTATAAAAAAAATTCAAACTATGTATAACTGGCCAGATTTAACTCAAGATGTGGAGCAATACATCAACACCTGCAGCTCCTGTCAAACCAATAAGCTTAGTAAAAATCCCAAAATACCTATGAAAATCACGACAACCAGTTCGAGACCCTTCGAGAGGGTTTCACTAGACATAGTCGGCCCTTTGCCAGTGAGTCACGAAGGTAACAGGTATCTTCTTACTTTCCAAGACGACCTCACTAAGTACACGGAAGCTATTCCTTTACAAAATGCCGAATCTCGAACTGTAGCTGAAGCTTTTGTAACCAATATAGTTTGTAGGCACGGTATCCCAGAATCCATATTAACGGACCAAGGCTCGAACTTTTTGAGCGAGATGTTTTTACAAATGTGCAAGTTACTACATATTAAGAAATTACAGACGACGCCGTACCATCCTCAAACGAATGGCGCTTTAGAAAGGAGTCATCGCACACTGGCTGAGTACTTGCGTCATTATGTAAATCGAGATCCACTAACATGGGATTCATGGATCCCGTATGCAATGTATGTATACAACACCAATATCCATAGTAGTACTAACTATCCGCCGTATGAATTATTGTATGGTTACCCGCCAAGGATTCCTTCATTAATGAAAAGAAGCCCAAATGTTAGTTACAATTATGACAATTATAGTAACGAGTTGAGAGCCCGAATGCAACACAGTTATATAATTGCAAAGGAAAACTTGTTAAAAAATAAGCATAAATCGAAAGCCTTATATGATAGAGCTACAAAAGAAAAAAATTTCTGTCTCAGAGATAAGGTCCTGTTAAAGAACCACACGCGGAGAAACAAGTTGTCACCGCTGTGGACAGGACCATATGAAATAGAAAAAATAAACTCAACAGAAAATTCAACAATTAGAATAGGCAACAAGCTTAAGACTGTACACAACAACAATCTAAAACTCTTTCGAGACTAACACTAATTCTAAATTCCGTAACCGTAGGAAGTTGTTCCTGGTTGCTGCCTTGATATTGTGGGCCAATACATTGGAAGTCACCTGCAACCTGAAGATTACCCCATTAACCTCTAACCCGGGAATCTATTTTGAGGAGGTGGGCCGTGTTGGGTTGTATAGCAACGAATGGCAGGTAATAGTATACTACGATCTCACAGAATTTAATTTTGAACTAGATAAGCTTACAAATTGTACAGAAACTGCACAAAAACTTTGTGATTCAATAAAATACCACCATAATAAACTCCCGCTCTGTGACGATATTACGTACCAATTACATATCCTCATACGTATACTGAAACAAAACTCAGAAATACTGAAAGAGAAAGGAAATAGGTATAAAAGGGGACTATTCAATGCTGTGGGTACGGTTAGTAAGACACTTTTTGGAACTTTAGATGAGGATGATGCATTGCAGCTCAATAACCACATAGACAGCCTTAAAACTAACCAAGACCATTTGTTGAATTTAATAAAAAATCAAACACTAATAGTTGACACCACCGTTAACATCTTTAACAAAACTCGGTACGCCATAAAAGAACAGTTTATTCATTTAGACAAAAAGTTAGAATCTCTAATCATTGTGAGTAATCGACTCTCTTTAGAGAACCTTAAACAAAATATTACCATAGAATTAGAGACTATGGTATCCCTGACCACTCTGATGATGATAAGATACCAGACTACTCAAAACCTTCTCATTGACTTGATAACAGATGTACGTCACGGTAAACCTCACCCTTCCATTATAACACCCCAACAAATGAAGAACGTACTAGAAACCATCCAGAAAGAAATTCCCAACTCCCTAACCTTACCAATCAATAAGGACAAGAACAACCTCTTGCAAATTTACCAAATCAGCAATGTTCGCACAGCAGTAATAGATAATAAAATAATTTTCCTCCTAAAGATTCCCCTACCGTTTAAAGAAAATTATCAGTTAATGAAAGTATATCCACTCCCTACACCACACCAAGACAGAATAGCTTACATCAAACCATCCCTAGAATATCTAGTAATAGACTACAATCTAGAGCACTATTACTCACTGAATAATTTCGAACTGCAAAACTGTGGAACTACTGATATAATTAATTACTTATGCCGAGTAGTACACCCTATATTCAATGTGCACTCAGTAAATAACCTGTGCGAAATAGACCTACTAAAACACTCTAACACCGTTCCTCCCCAGTGCGAAATCCAAATAGTACCAAAACTAGATTTCTGGATTCAATTGTCACAACCGAACAAGTGGTTGTTTTCTATGAAAGAGCCTGCGATAATTGATACTGTGTGCAAAGACAAAATAATTCCACACGAACTTAACGCTACTGGAATATTGGAGATCTCGGTAGGCTGTTATCTAAGAACAAAAGATCTTATCATCCAGGCCCACAATGTAAAAGATATCAAATTGAATAATCATTATCTACCCACAATCAACCTCACGTATACCATTCCCGCATACCCACAGCAGCAAAACTTAGTCAACCCTAAAGTCCACGTCATAAAGTTTCATGACCAACAAGAGCTATAAAACCTCAATATCGCCATTCAATCACAAAAACTAGAAGTAAAGCTAAAAAACACTGACCTATCCCCACACATTATTCACCATTATTCCTTGCTCTACCTGCTGATCGCAGCACTACTAATCACGGTCACGGTCATTTGTTTTAAAAAGCTCAAAAGAATCTCGAAGAAACAAGTAAACGTAAACAATGCAGATGAAATACGAGATGCAACGACCGACTACCGGATAACCGTGCAAACTTAAAAAAAAAAAAAAAAAAAAAACAATAAAAAAACAAGTACTCAAAACAAATTCTAAAAAAAAAAAAAATTGTTTTTTTGGAATGTTAAGCTTAAATTTTCACAATCACCATCCAATTTCTCTTCTCTTTCAATTAAGTCTTGTGCAGTTTTTTTCTAAAAAAAAAAAGTAATAGCTATTTGAAGCAAAGAGAATGTACGATTTACGGAAGAATTTTATATATACATATATAACACATGTTGTAATATAATAATTAAGTAGGTAAATGTAAAAAAAAAAGAGAAGAAAACCAAGGAAGTCAGGGAATATTGCCTTTTTTGCTATTTTCCCTCAACACTAACTCTAATTTAATATAATACAACATTTTATAATTTTATAACTTATCTTAGGAAAAAATAAGAGAGTTTTATTTTATACCTCCAAATATTTTAGTTTTTAGTATATTAGTATAAATAATCTATCATAATATTTTACATTATAACATATACATATGTATATAAGTATATATCAAGTAAAAAGAAGTAAAATGGTAAGCTTGAAATTAAGCAATGTAATTACCAATCAATTTTAGCAGATGTAATATTATACTTAATTAAATAGGACAAGTAGAATGTAATAGCGGTTTAGATTGCTCTAAAACAAAAAGAAAAATAGTAAATTTATAATTTTAGAGGAATTCTGAACTTATATACAAATGTAAGATGGTAACGATAGTGTACGTATATCAAACATATAACCTGCGTAACTTTTGATCTTCTCATTTAGTTGAAAGCACTCCCAAGTCCTGTTGCGGATGACGTCCAATACGCATCAGCCGTAACACTGTATATCACTAATTCTTCGCTTCGTATATAGCATGAAGGAGATATTTCTAGTATTCCGTTACCTTTTAATTCTAGGGGTTCGCTGTTATGTCCACAGATGTTATCTACTGTTAGTGGTTTACTTAGGCTGAAGAGCCATTTATTCGGGTTGGTAAGTTGTATCCATAGGGTAGATGTTTCTATGGTGTGAACCTTGCATGAAGGCGGGATTTTGGTTGCGTACTTTAATAGTTTGATTTCGCATTGATTTTGTTTGGAGTTTGTACCAAGGATAGGATGCGAAATACGGCATAGATGCGTGTTGTGTGCATGAGTCAAACAGTTGTTGAAATCGTTATTTTTCAAAGGGTAGTACTTGTCTTTATTTAGGGTGATCACTAGGTAGTCGGTTGTGGCTTTAATGAAGATAAACGAGTTATTGGATGGGACTGGGAATGGAGTGACCTTGAATGCTTGGGAAACGGCACTTAGTGGTAGTGGAATTTTTACTTCAATAATTATTTGATTGTTAATTTTGTTAGTGCTTGTTTGGCTTATCTTGTAAAGATCTATGAGCTTGTTTTCAGATGAAGCTGTGGGTAAGGAAGTTTCGGCGGGGAGGTTTTTTCGAATTATGGTTAGTACTTCCTCAAGTTGGTGAGCAGTTATGATTAATGGGTTTGGTTTTCCGTGTTTTATGTCCAGCAACATTTCTATTATCGCCTTGAGTGAGTCTTGGTATCTCATAAGAGATAACGTAATGGTCGATATAGTGCTTTCGAGCTCTAATTCTGTGAGGCTGACGTTTATTGTTTTAATTGCTTCGGATATTTTATTTGCTTTGTCTTGAAGGTTGCTGAATTCGAGATGGATATCAATAGGGGATTTATTTAGAAGATTATTAGAGTTTTCCTCTATTATTGTGAAGTTTTAGTCATTGATTGTGGCTTCTTCTTGAGCCTTTTGTTTGCTCCTCGTCATTATTTGAATATTACTATTTTCAGGAATGAGGCGACTGAGGGCATCTGCGTTTTGGTTTGTTTTACCTGATTTATAGACGATTTTGTAATCGTATTCCTCTAATTTGATTCTCCATCTCATTAGACGAGAGGTAGGATCTTTGAGGTTCATAAGCCATGTAAGAGGCTTATGGTCAGTGAAAATTGTAAATTTCCGACCATATAAGTAGGGGCGAAATTGCGTAACGGCGAATATTATTGCTAGCAGTTCTTTTTCTATGGTTGAGTATCTGGTTTCGGCTTTATTCAGGGTTCTGCTTGCGAAGCTTATTGCCTTATCATGACCGATTTTTCCCTGAGATAGTACGGCTCCTATTACTAGATCACTTGCGTCTGAAGTGAGCAAAAATTCCTGGTCAAAACGAGGATATTGCAAAATAGGGGCGGATACTAACTTTCCCTTGAGTAAGGAAAAAGCTTCCTCGGTGAAAGCGTCCCATTTGAAAGGAACGTCTTTCTTTAACAATGCCGTTAAAGGCTTAGCTATTTTAGCGAAATTCGGAATAAAGCGGCGGTAATAGCCAACGAAACCTAAGAAAGATTTAATATCTCTTTCCTTTTTGGGTACTGGATAGTTCTGAACTACTTTGATCTTAGAGGGATCTGGTATCACTCCACTTTCAGTCACCAGGTGACCTAAATAGGCTATTTCTTTACTGATAAAGTGGCATTTCTCAGGTTGTAACTTGAGATTATGCTTGCGTAGTCGTTCAAAAATGTGTTCAAGCCTAGCATTATGTTCTGCTAGGTTGTATCCATAGATAATTATATCATCCATATATACAAAACATTCAAAACCCTGTAGACCAATTAGGACATTGTTCATCAGCCTTTGGAATGTGGCTGGTGCCCGTTTTAAACCAAAGGGCATTCGATTGTAATGGTAATGTCCGTAGGGTGTACTGAACGCAGTCTTTTCTTTATCATTCCTATGCATGGGGATCTGGTGAAAACCGTTAGCTAAATCTAAAGTACTGAAGTACTTAGCTTTTCCTAGTTGATCCGAAATATCTGTGATATTTGGTAAGGGGAAGGCGTCGCCGACTGTTATGTCGTTTAGGCGCCTGAAATCAACAACTACTCTCCACTTTTTGTTACCTGCGGCATCAGGTTTTTTGGGTACTAGCAGCAATGGGGAGTTCCATGGGCTTGAGCTAGGACTAATAATTTCTTCGTCTAGCATTTTGTTGATCTGATTATTAATTTCCTCGCGATGAGCTTGAGGTAATCTATACGGTCTTATGTTGACCGTAGGTTTTCCAGGTAGTATAGGAATTTCGTGCTCTGTAGCATTAGTGCAAGTTAGGAAGTCTCCTTCTAGGTAAAAAATATCGTTATACTTACGACATATATCTAGAATCGAGTGCGCTTCTTCCGCGTTGCAATGAGAAACATCTATCTCATTTTTGAGTTTTTGTAGTCTTCCTTTTAAAGGATCTTTGTTCGGATATAATTTTATTATATTATATTTATTAATATTGTGCAACTGTGGGCTTATGTCCATTTTATTAATTGCAACATTTTGTTCATTGGGATTCAGTAGGAGAATATTGGCATGACCATCCTCGTCAGGTTTGATCAAGGTATTTCCAATTATTACTCCAAATTCCAATTCTTGATGTTTGCAGTAAAAGGTGCCTCTTTTGTTGATTTTTAATTTTGCTACTAATTGAGTACGGGCCGGTATTTCTATACTTTCGGCTCCGACTATTTTTTTGTTTGTTTTTATTTGTGCTTTGTGTATGCACGAATTTGAATTAACTTTGCTAGCGTGTTTAGCTGCTTTTGGAATTACCTGTGATTCCATTTTATTTTTTATATGGGCCGGTATTTTTATATTTTCGGCTCTGATTGATTTTGATTTTTCTTGACCATCTTGTGGTAAGTGTGTGTATATAGACTTGAATTTATTTGGCTAGCTGTTTTAGCTGCTTTTGATTCCAAATTAATTTTACATTTAGGGGACACTTCGTTCAAATTAAGTATGAGAGTTTTATTGTCATAATTAATGATGCAGGAGAATTTTTTTAGGAAATCATGACCTAATATTCCATCATGTTTCAGTAGAAAATTGTTATCTACCATGTGGATGTCATGAAGGAAAGATATTCCTTCTGCTTGGAAATTGCATTCCGCAGTTCCTAATGTGCATAGAGGTTTTCCGGCTAATGAGGTTACCTGTATGGATTTTCCTTTATCTACGATAGTGTTACCTAGGGCCGTGGTGGCCTTAAGTACTGAAATCTCAGCACCCGTGTCTATTAAAAAGGTACTAGTTTTATATGCTGGTGTAGAGTTTCTGATCGTTAGAACTAGCGACTGCTGATCGGAATTTAAAGGGAGAATTATTTCTCTGTGTAGTCTTGAGGTTGAGAGTGAACATCCGCGGATATTGTCATTAGGTTGAGGCGAGACTGAGTTTCTGTTAACTCCTCTCGCCGAAGATCATTTTCCGAACGTTTTCTCGTATCTGAACTTGGATGTTTTCTGAATGGGGATTTTGATTCCAATATTCTAGTTGCTGATCTTATATTAGAGGGCTGCGAATTATTAGATTTCCGTTGGTTTTCGAAATTATATGACTGCCGTTGATTTGGCTGTGTGTATTGAAAGTTGTTTGTTTGCCGTTGATTTGGCTGCATATAATGGGTGTTATTTGGTTGCTGATATTGAGAATTTCCAGGTCGTTGATACCGTGGATATGAATTTTGTTGCGGGAATGTATTAGGGGGCTGCGAATTGAACAACCGTTGGTTAAACAATCTTTTTCGGCATTCTCGTATGTGATGATTTGGCGTTTTACAATACGAGCAAATCACTTTGGGGCTCTCTGTTTTGACTTTAGATGAATAACAGGTTTCTGACGTGTGACCTTTTCTGTTGCATTTTGAGCAAGAGAGAGGTCGATCGTTAGAAGAAGGGTTCCTCTCGGACTGTTCGATAGCGAATTTGGTTGCTTCTTTGAATGAAGAATTCCTTTGGGCTTTAGTTAAAAGACGAACTTGGTCATCTTTTATTCCGTCCTCGAAAGCTCTGAGAACCATTTTGTCATTCTCGGCTACCAGAAGTTTAGTTAGTGCTGCGTCACTTGTAAGAGAAGATGTCGTTTCATCATACAAGGCGAGCAATTTTCGGGCTCGGAAAGCGTATTCTTTTACGTCTTCTTTTCCGTATTGTTTGAGAGAGAGGATTTCGTTCTGTATAGACAGTCTAGAGCGTGTTTCTAAGAATCGATCTTGCAATTCTTCCCGCAATTTTTCCCATGTTTCGGCGTCCGAATATTTAATAACGTCGTAGGTTCTACCTATTAATTTGGTTTTGATTATCTGTAAGAATAAGGCCTTTTCCGGTGCCGAAGTTTCTTCTTTTTGGAACATTTCGCAAATATTCAAGAACCGATGTAGCTCACTGGAAGTTCCATCGAATTCCGGGATAAGTGATTTAGCGTCACTTATGCTGAGCTTATCAGCCATATTTGGAGTAGTTGGTATTCTCTTTCGCGGTTTCTTCCGATGGATTTTTAATCCTGGTACTAGGCTGCCCCTAATACCTAAGAGTTTTTTCCGCCTCGTGAAAATGGTTACGAAAGAAACGGTGGTTTTAAAAAATTTTAGTGAGAAAACGGAATGTTATAGTTTGAGAGAAAAAAAAATTTTATCTTACACTCTTATAGGAATGGGAAAAAAAATTATGTGACGAGATTTTTAGTTCTAAACCCCGGAGAAAATATCTCAAATATTATTAAAATGAATTTGACGAAACTTCTTGTATTGAAGTTCCGGAGAATTTTCTCAATTAATATGTTTAATGAATTTGACGAAACTTCTTGTATTGAAGTTCCGGAGAAGTATTACACGAAGGAGAGAGAGAAAAGAAATCACTTGAGCACTTGAGCTTTACAAATAACACTTTAACACTTGACACTTGTGATGTGAGAGAAGAAAAAAAAAGAAGAAAAAAAAATTTTGTTGGTTGATTGGTTAAAAGGAAAAGAAGTCAGAGTTCATTTGGTACAAAAATATAGTGTTATTTAAAACGATATTATAAAGATAATTAAATTTAGAATAAAAAATATGATATTATAAATATAATTAAATTTAGTTGAATAAAATGTGAAATATTATTATTTATACTAACTTAAGAGTTCGGCAACTAGCGCGTTCTTTTGATTTATGGATGATGCTAACCTCTGGAAAGCTTCGGAATCCCAGGTAGACTCCGGGTCGTCCTGGTTGCAATAGTTGTGTAGAATGCCGTACAGCTCTGTTGGTGAGGTGTATGTAGTCCTGCTGAAGTAACGTCGTTACGTTTTCCTCGTACTGTCGGGCTGCTGTTTCACGCTCTTCCTCGTCTGTATCTTCCAGGGCACGTTCAATTACCTCTATTGGCACGCTTTCAATTAGCGCCCAGTCAGCGTCAGGGAATTCCTCTTCTTCCGGAATGAATACGTTTGCAAGTCCGGGAACTACGTCAGAGTCTTTTGCTCTGATATCAGGATCTGTTCCTGGCCAGCACATGTAAATGGTTTTCGTCGTCCGTCGGGTTGGTAGATTACTAGATTTTTAGGTCTTACTAACCAAAAAAAAAATCCCACCGCTGCCACCAATTTTATGTTGTACCGCCTGTACAACAAGGGTTCTAGAGATAGTCCTAACAGACTATCGGGACCTTTTGTACAAAAACACTTTCACTTAGGAAACGAACTGTTTATTTATTTTTTCTTTATATATTCTCTTGCGTCAACTCACAATTTTATTACTTTTAATTATTTAACTAGAGGCCTTACCTTTGGTAGGGGGACGCTCTAGGAATGCTTTTTAGAGTTAAAATACTTCTTTTAATGTAGGAATTACTTCTCCAGATGTAATAATACTTCTCTTAATGTAGGAATTACTTCTCCAGATGCAATAATACTTCTGATTTTTCCTATCCCGATACTCGTCTTTTATTTAAAAATTTAACATGGGATGATACTCCCTTCCACATAAATCAATTTTCCCAGGGTAGGCAAATAATTTATTTGGGGCAAAGGTAATATATTTTGGCTTGCAATTAATCGATATTGATCAGAAATGCTTAGTTTTCATTTCTTTGCTATTATTGATCAATATCGCAATTCCAAGCGCCGTATAGGCATCAAATTACAAGAGATGCAATAATTCTTGATATTTGGACACACGTCAAGAAGTACAAAGGTTGATTTCTTGCGGGTGGCCAATTATATCTTTTGTTTGGTGCGATCGAGAAATTTATATGTAAGAATTTACATATTTATAAAATTTTTGTGACGTAAAGAAATGCACCTGAAAAATGTATATATGTAGCGAT
Source organism: Dioctria rufipes (assembly GCA_963924295.1). Classification (NCBI taxonomy): domain Eukaryota; kingdom Metazoa; phylum Arthropoda; class Insecta; order Diptera; family Asilidae; genus Dioctria; species Dioctria rufipes. Next base: position 150,312,802 of record OZ002742.1, on the reverse strand, counting down.
GTACATATGTTTGTCATTTTTTGTGGCGTAAAGAAATGCACCTGAAAAATGTATATATGTAGCGATGTACATATGTTTGTCATTTTTGTGGCGTGGAGAAATGCACCTGAAAAATGTATATATGTAGCGATGTACATATGTTTGTCATTTTTGTGACTGAGGAAAAGGTGATTGAAATTTATGTATGTACGATCTACATAAGTTTGTCGTTTTTGTTTTTAGAAAGGTAGGTATGAGAAATTTGATTATCATTGCGATAAGTATTTGGTGAGCCGATAATGAATTCGTGTGGTTGGTGAGTCTTATGCATTGTATATAGGGTAAGGTTATGATCTGTAGATTCATAACAATCCAAACAGCAGCAATTGTAGAAAATTGCAGGAATTGCCAATTAATTAACAGTCAACTATTCAACCAACGGATCGACATACAACACATTACTCACCTGGACCAGAAACAAGAAAAACGACGAGATGCGCATGTACACATATGCAGAAAAGGTCAGAATTTAGAACTACATAAAAAAAAATTGTACAGAAAATTGATCTTACTTTTTATAACATATATATATTTACATAATTTTGAATCAAAATTTAGAAATTTAAAAACAAAAAAATTATTTAATAGAAATAACAGGTGAAACATTGGCTTAATGGGTACTGATAATTAATTAGTGATGGTCAAGTGATTTTAATAATCTCATATCTTCGACTGACAATTCACTCAAAAAGCAATGATCTACTTTCTCGATGTAAAGAAACCTTGTATATTTTTTTCCCTTTCTTTTGTGTTTAGGTGTTTGAGTAATTAGTTACAATTAAGATCATGTATAGCATTCGCAGTTTTATTTAAACCAAGAGCAAATAAGTTTAACCCATGAGCAAATGACTTTAACCCAAGCGCAAATAAGTTTAACCTAAGAGCAAATAAGTTTAACCCAAGCACAAATAACTTTAACCCAAGCACAAATAAGTTTAACACAAGCACAAATAAGTTTAACCCAAGAACAAATAACTTTGACCCAAGCACAAATAAGTTTAACCCAAGCACAAATAAGCTTAACCCAAGAACAAATATATTTAAACTAAGTTCTCAATAAGATATTTTAATACAAAATCTTTCAATTTCAATTCAAATCAAACGTCTTATCATCTCATTTTGTCATTATTATTATTTTCAGGCTTCAAACATTGACATTAATATGAACAATATTCGAAATTGCCGATCAGTGCAAAGGCTGCTCTTCCATTGCCTTAGGGATGAGTAAAACCATATCCATAACGTAATTCGAACAGTCAGTCGGTGTAATTTGTTGCAGCCTATCTTCAATAATTGCAAGAATGTTATTCTCTCTACTTACATCACCTAAAACTGCTCGAGCGTACGCCTTCATTTTAGAGAACGAACTAAGACAATAACGGTTGAATTTTTGGGTATTTTTATCAGAATAAATAACAGTAAAATCTTATTACTATAAAATGAAATGATGCATTTTCCAATAGTTTTTGCAGATTGAAAATTTATTTGAATCACTCATCACAGCGTTCAGTTTGTTTGAAGCAGCAGTGTCGATTGATCACAGTGTTCAGTTTATTTGAAGCAGATTAAAAGGGATTTTCTTTTAAACAATTTTTAATTAATTAACATGAGTAGTGACAGAGATTTCAGTGCAGGCAGCTCTGATGAATGGAACCCCAGATTTGATGGGGCGTTGTCAAGTAACAGTAGTGGAGTTGAAATCGAAGGTAAGAAAAAGTGTAAATCATACGCTGTAAATATATTTGTTCTTGGGTTAAGCTTATTTGTGCTTGGGTTAAACTTATTTGTGCTTGGGTCAAAGTTATTTATTCTTGGGTTAAACTTATTTGTGCTTGGGTTAAACTTATTTGTGCTTGGGTTAAAGTTATTTGTGCTTGGGTTAAACTTATTTGTGCTTGGGTTAAACTTATTTGCGCTTGGGTTAAACTTATTTGCGCTTGGGTTAAAGTCATTTACTCATGGGTTAAACTTATTTGCTCTTGGTTTAAATAAAACTGCGAATGCTATATACAAGTTCCTCGATTAATGGAAAATAAAGGAGATGCGCATGTACACATATGTGTGGTTAACAATATAGTGATTTTATGATTTTTTATTGATACGATATGTGGCAATATTGGGAAATTTTATCGAAGATTGCATAAAGTTTCATATTTTTGATTTTAACCTTTATAAATCTTAAACGAGTACAATGAGTATAACAAGTGAATGATGGGGAAAACTGCAAAAAAAAAAAAATTTTTGTTTACGAAATTCTTCCATTTCTTTTGATTGTTGATTCTACCTTTTAATTTATAAATGAATATGACATATGGCAGTGAGTGATAAATTTGTTTTCTATTAATAATCGAAGAAAAAAAAAATTTTTGAAATTTTATTAATTCGCCTTGATGGTGAAGTTTGTGAAAGTGTTACTCTTTTTCCAGGAATAATTGGACGAATTTTTCCTGTTACATGAAGCCCTTTACTTTTCTTAAGGAGCATTTCATATTGCCCTCCACGTTTTTTTGTGTTACAAAATTTTTTTTAAATACGCAATGCCTGTGAATAAATAGCACCATACTATTTTTCTTACTTCATTACCTTCGGCAAAATTCTTAATCTCAACTCTTAATACCAAATATATTTGTGGTCGTTCAAAAGTGTTTTCATTTACGTATGGCACTAAAGACAAAAGCTGTTTGTTTTTATTCTCTCCCAATCTAATCTGCTAGTGAAAAAGTCCCCTACGGTATTGAAATAAATTTTTTTAAAAAAAGGTGTGTAATCTCCTACGAAGAAAAATCCAAGACAAAATAAAATTTTGGGTTTTTGCTTTTGAGACCTTAAATGAGTTTTCCGTTTTTACATAAATCATCTAATTTGTGAAAATCCGTAATTAGAAATAAAGCAACGCAAGTGAACTTGTGAAGCGTTGACTCTTCATCCTTTAATATTTGACTTATCTCAAAACGGAAGAAGCAGTCACACGAAGTGCTGCAGTCACACGAAGTGCTGCTAGGTTAATTGAATTATTCGTCGAATTACCCTTCCACGCTATGGCGCCTGACCCTCCTTCTAATGAGCTTAAATTAAGCTTAAAAGATGTACATGACCTTATCCCAGAGTTTGACGGAAACCCAGAAGGTCTTAAAAAGTTTGTTGCTTGCGGCGACTTGTTGTTCCCCTCCACAAAATCTTCTTCTGAAATGACTATATTCCTCAATTTCGTTAAGACTAGGCTCCAGGGCCCAGCTTTCGAACTAAAGCAGTATAAAACTCTAGATACTTGGAAGGAATTGGTACAAGAAGTAAAAAACAATTTCAAAGAAGAAAAATCTAGAGCCGCCCTTCAAAGTGAAATAGCCCAAGCCAAACAACTACACAGAGAAACGGGGAAAGAATATGGTGAAAGGCTTTCTAAATTATTGTGGACTCTTAACTCGGTCACTTATTCTGATATAGAAGATCCAACCTGCGCGACTTCATTATCAATGAAAATCGTAAACTAGTGATAACTTCTTTTGAAGATGGTCTAAAGAACCACAGTTTGAAGTTCCTGGTAAAAGCGTTTGGTGGTAAAGACCTAGACTAGAAATTCATGCGGTACCTCTCAAAAACAGCACTAGACTTCCTCCAAAACAAACAGTGTTTTGTCGAGTATGTGGACGTGAAGGCCACACGGAACAGATATGTTACCGAAACACTCGCTTGCCCAACTTCTCGACCAGAGAAATTAAGAAGGAAGTACAACGCATTATTTGTGCTTATTGCAAGAAACCAAACCACACTCTTGAGGAATGTCGACAATGTAGATCCCGAAATAATCAATCACATTCTAGCAATTACCAGGGAAACGAACGTTACAGAAACCCCAGTGCCCAACGTGGTTATCCAAATACAACGTATACAAATAATTCAACCAATCATAACAATAAAAATAACCACAATGTACATTACTTTCCACATAGCGGTAGGACAAAATCGGTTGAAAGTACTCCACGACTCGTTGAGACGGGAAACGAGAGCTCTCGGGAGGATACCCTTGGCAACCCATCCCGAATTATCTTCAAAGCCGACGTCCACAATCCTTAAATGAATACAATAAATACGCACCCCTTGTCATAAGCGATTCACTAGACATAAGCAAGCATGGAACAACAATATGTATACCTTTTATCCCCTCACGAAAACCATACTCCGTATTTTTAATCGACACGGGCGCGGATATCAGCTTAATTAGATATGAAACTAAACTCAAACAACATATTACTTCTAAGGAGAAATGTACAATTACTACGATCACTGGAGAATCCGTAGTAACTAAAGGCAAAATCCCTGGAACTCTAGAATTCTCAAGGAAAATCTCTTTGCGTCACACTTTCCACATACTACCTAAAACATAATAATAATAATAATACTTTATTCAAAATATAGAGCACAAGTGAGTACAAAGCTCGTTAACATGCGCAAAATCCAAATAATAAATTCCAGTTAAACAAGTATGATAATGGTAAATAATACAGATAAAACAAAATATTACGAGAAAAGAAAGAAAATTACAATATAGGAGAAAAGAAATAAAAAGAGATGAATTACAGTTTTTTTAAAAGGTGACAAATATTTAAAGAAGTAAAGCTGGGAAAATAAATTAAAAATCAAAATACTAAAGCACTTATGTTAATAAGGGAGGTTTTCTACATATTAATAAAATGGGCCAATAACATCCTCTTGAAATTGCCGGCAGACCGCAGTCGTCGAATCTCAATTGGCAGGGCATTCCATACCTGCGTGCCGTAGACGAAAAAACATTTTGTGCTAAAATTAGTTCGATGCCAAGGTATCAAAAGACCACTTACACGATTGGAAGACAAACATCTTATACAATTAGCTAAGCAATTAGGACTTAACTTATTTATGATTCTAAACATCATCACTGCAATTCGGAATTTAAGATAATTATTAAAAGTGCAGCCAAAAATACTCCTTGAAAATTCTGAGACATGGTCAAAGCGTCGTAGTCCATAGATATATCTAGCGCATGAATTATAGGCTATATTGAGCTTAATACGACAAGTACTACTGAGGTTCGCATACACAACATCTGCGTAGGTAATAATTGGGATAAGCAAGACTTTAACAAGACGGAGACGTGTCTCTTTGGGAGTATAAGAAGAATGAACCCACAAGCCTCTCAACCCATTGAAAACTTTACTCACAATTGAATCTACGTGTCTGCCCCAACCAAGCTTAGCATCAAATATCATTCCAAGATTTCGAACCGAGTCAGAATATGGCACAGGCGTACCATCAAGGATCAATGGTGGGAAACTCGAGTTATTGATGTAATTTTTATAGATGATAATTGCTTGAGTCTTGCAAGGATTGAGCATTAGCATATTTTTCTTGGCCCATTCAGAGATTTTGAAGAGGTCACTATTAAACCTGTCAATGGCTACATTAAATTCACTAATTCGCATTGGTAAAAGTAACTGGACATCATCAGCGTACAATTTAACAGAGCAGAAACTAGGAACCTCAACTAAGTCATTTATATATAGACAAAAAAGTAAAGGGCCAAGTATTGATCCCTGAGGAACACCTGAATAGAGGGCTTTTTTGCTAGAAAGCCGATCATCGGATTTAACTACCTGAAACCTTCCAGAAAGATAGGAATGCATGAGCTTAATAGCTGTACTGGACAATTTAAACCTTTCCTTCAACTTTCTGCATAGTATATCTATATCCACACAATCAAATGCTTTTGTAAAGTCAAGAAGACAAAGTATACTAGCGCACTTATCCTCTACGTTTTGTCTAATAATCTCTGTTACATGTAGAAGTGCAGTAGTAGTACTACGACCAGAACGAAATCCCTCCTGATTTTCACACAAAAGTCCCTGGTGATTAATGTAGTCATTTAATTGGATAAAAAGAATCCTTTCGAGAACTTTAGATAACACAGGTAGTATACTAATGGGCCTGTAATCACTTGGTACACATGCTCTAGAATGTTTTTGTATAGGTATAATTTTAGCCTGCTTCCAGCATGAGGGATAAAGCATTTGTGTAATTGAGGAATTTATTATATGCGTAAGAGGTGAGATTATCATAGGAAGTAAGAGCTTAACGAACTTTAAATCAATATTGTCCAAGCCCACTGCATTTGATTTGATAGATTTTATTGCCAGAATGACTTGTTCAGAATTAACATTAACAAATGAAAAATCACCACTGTAGGTGTCAGATAAAAAATCAGGTACTACGTTCAATGTTTGTATTGGGCCTCGCAAAGTAAAGTAGTCATTTAGCTCCTCAGGGGGAAGTTCGCAAGAATTTTTGTTTCGACCCACTATATTTAGATATTTAATATTTTTCCACAGTTTACTAGATGGAAGACCCGTATCTAATTTACTTTTGCAAAACTTCATTTTTGCTCTTCGAATCTCCGATGTAACCCTATTACGCAGGTATTTATAATTTCTTCTTAAATATTCACCCCCATATCTTCTCCAGCGTTGATAGGCACGGTTGCGTTCCGTAAACAGACCCTCAATTTCTGAGTTCATCCATGGAGATCGAAACCGTGGAGTATAGACCTTGAGTGGTACAAATTTATCATAGAGATATGATATCATGTCATTTAGGTAAGATAACTGGTCGTCCACACAACAAAATCGATATATACTATCCCAATCGAGCGTAAATGCCTCGGCATACAAACTATCAAGGTCAATATCTTTAAAACAACGGAAAGACACTTTAGTTTTAATTGCATTAGGTACCGCTAGGGCGAAAGACGAAAGAATAGCATAATGATCACTTATCCCAGATATCGAGAAGCAATCCTGATGTAATACAATACTGGGCTGATTAGTCATAAGAATATCCAACAAAGATGCACCGTTCGCATGATATCTAGTAGGTTTGCTATTGATAATACTCATGGAAAAATTATTAAGCTGGGCAATAAAGTTTCTGCTGCAACTATCATCTTCTAATAAATTAATATTGAAATCGCCACAGACTATATTTAGAGGATAAGCACAACAGAGCTGCATGAGAGATTCATAAAAAGAATCTAGATTAGTGACTCTAGGTGGTTTATATACACACCCAAGCAAAAACTTATTTACACCATGGCATATCTCCATAAACAGGTACTCCACACTCCACGAGGAAATACATGATGTTAACACCTCTTTGCATTTAAATTTCTTGCTTACATAGGCAGCTAAACCGCCTCCAATTGTAAAGTTACGATCATTTCTAAACAGTTGGTATCCAGGTAATTCAATAAGAGAACTATTCACATTATGGCTCAACCATGTCTCAGATACAACAATTATATCAAGGCAACTATCTAGGAAAATATATCTAAATTCATCAAAGTTCGAAAGTATACTGCGCGCATTTATATGACATATTGTTAAATTACCAATGTTTCCGTTACAAAGTTTTTCAGAAATGCTTTCTCATCCACGGCAAATACATTGCTATGTACCATCAAGTGCACACGATCCACCAGCAATCACAAAAGTGTTAAAACCATTACAAACAAATTTACAAGAAAATTTATGCAGAAACCTACAAAGAAAAACAGATTTAAGAAGCGAAAAAAGTTCAAGTAGAAGCAAATAATTCATAATAAGACTAATAAGTAAATAATTCACAATATCTAATAGAAGAAAATTCATAATATCTCAAACTTAACTAATCGCATTTACTAGCTCCACCAAAAATTCAACATTTCTTTTCATAACTTATTTTTGTTTTTGTTAGTGGTATACCATGCTGTCAAACAGATTCATCCTACTACTTGTACCTGGGCTATAATTTCCAGCTGCTCCAGTGACATGATTTTTTTCGCAGCTGCGTCTTTATTCTCATCCACCCTGATGTAAATGAATCCATCAATTGTAAAAACAGAACAAATTTTATTCTGCCGTTTAAGATCCATAGCGGCACGGAAGAGTAACAAATTTTTTGATGAAAGACTTTCGCGAACGTAAATATTGCTTTTGTCCGTGAAGCCAATGCTAGATAAGCGAGGTTTAATTTTACGCATGGCTCGAATGAAGACTGATTTTTGGAAAGAACTGCAAAATTTCACAACTATGAGGGAGCTATTATTATTACTTTGTTCAGCATGGTTTGCATTCCTGTGAGCTGTTTGATGTTTCGTTCGTAGTCTGAAGGCCGTTGTTTCAGCTGAAAGTGTGCAGCCTATTGAATCACCCAGCTTTTTTATAATGGTTGATACGTTTTCATTATGAGTCGATGGTATTCCTGAAATGAAGGCATCTTGACTCTTTGAAATTCGTTCAAGCTCGTCCACGCGGATTTCTAGGTTATGTACTCGTTTCTCTAGTTTTTCGGCTGATATTTTAACCTCGTCTAAGGAATTATAGAGCTTTTGCACTGAGACACTGAAATTTGTAATTTTTATCTCCAGCCGTTTAATACTTGCTTCAAACTGTTGATTTAGCGAGTCCAACATGATTTTTAATTCAGCCGTAGTAACTGGAGTATCACTAGCGGACCGAGTGCTTCGAATTGCAAGCATATCGCGTGTTATATAAAACTAATTATATGCAAGCAACCAAAATAACCAGCGATAAGAAATTTACCTAATTTACGGAACACAAACTCCACGACCAAAGAAAAAAAAAACAAAAAATTTAATTAATAGCGGAGCGTAAATTGACACGTCTACTCTTCTTGACACATCTTCTTCTTCAATGAACATCAAACATCAAACTTTATCCTGGATGGAATTCTGGGAAACGACTTTTTCAAAACCTACGGCTGTACAATAGACTACTGTAGAAATGAACTTATTATTAGACCTGACTTCGTACCAAAAAGCCTGACAAAAGGGCACTCCGTAATTGCCAATGGGGAAAACGTTTCTTCTAAGTTTTCGAACCCCAAATTGCAATCTGTCGAAGCTGGTCATAAAACGGCAATTAAAGCGAGGGAGCCTCAATCGAGAAGCAGATATCCAGAAACTATTGGCAAAATTCCTAAGCCAGTAACTTTTACGTCTAATGTACCAACAGTGAGGCCCAAAGAGACCAAACATACTTAGAGGATGAGCGTATTTGTATGAGAGGAAATTCAGTAAAGGAGAAAACAGAATCTGCCCAGCTGACATGGAACCTGAAAGCATAACTGTCCGCTCTAGAAGCCAGCAGGTCATCAAAATTCCCTGCGACAGCCTCAAGGATTCTGTTATATCAAAGAAAAGGATCCAATGGGGTGTCTATCTTGGAGCGGCTGCAGTTGGAGCTATTCATAAAAAGGTCAAAGCATTAATTTTAAATACCAACGATCATGCAATCGAAATAAAGCCGCACGAATTAGAAGTAGAACTAGAGGAGTTCAATCATTTTGATATAGCAAAAGCTAGCATGGAAGGTAATATAGTCAAAGATCGCTTACAACGACTGGCTAACTCTCTGAACCTCGAGTACTGTAACTTCGAAGAAAAAAATTCGATATTAGGAATATGTAGACAATATAGCGAATTATTCCATCTTGAAGGCGACCATCTAACCTTCACTGACGCCATTACCCATAAAAACCGCCTTTGTACAAGAAACCGTATCGACTTCCAGAGTCACATCGAAAGGAAATACATCGGCAGGTAGACGAAATGTTGCAGGATAACATAATTAGAAAGAGAGCTGACAGCTCCGGTTGTAAGAAATGGAGGGTTGTGGTGGATTTCCGTGGCTTAAACGACGTTACTATAGGTGATGCAGACCCACTTCCGTATATAAGGGATATATTGGACCAGTTGGGTAAAAGCAAATACTTTAGCACTCTGGACCTCGCTAGTGGATTTCACCAGATTTTGGTTGATAACGAGGATAAACAGAAAACGGCGTTCAGTACTCCATTTGGGCATTACGAGTATAATCGAATACCATTTGGATTGAAGAACGCACCGGCAATTTTTCAGCGTCTAATGAACAATGTGCAGATACGACTGCAGGGCACACAGTGTTTCGTCTACGTCGACGACATAGTAATCTACGGATACGATCTACGCGATCACAACACAAGGTTGATAAACGTCCTAAACCGCCTAAAGGAATATAACTTGAAGTTACAGCCAGAAAAATGCCATTTCGTGAAAATTAGTTAATATACCTCGGGCATGTGATATCGAAAATGGGAATCCAATCGGATCCAAAAAAAATACAAGTGGTAAAAACATACCCAAAACCAAAAAAAAAACAAAAGACGTCAATTCTTTCCTGGGATTTGCGGGCTATTACCGTCGGGGTTATACCCGACTTCGCCAAAATGACGAAACCACTGAGGAGACTCTTAAAAAAGGACGTAGAGTTTCGCTGGGATGCGTTTTGTGATGAAGCTTTCAAGGCTCTCAAAAAGAAGCTCATCACCTCTCCAGTACTTGCATACCCAGACTTTGGCGAAGAATTCCTTGTAACCACCGACGCTAGCGACGTTGCATTGGGAGCCGTCTTATCCCAAGGAGAAATAGGTAAGGACAAGCCTATATGCTTCGCAAGCAGAACCTTGAATATTGCTGAAACTAGATACACGATGACGGAAAAGGAATTGCTCACCATAATATTTGCAGTAAAGCAGTTCCGTCCGTACATATATGGGCGACGATTTACGATACTAACTAACCACAGGCCTCTATAATGGCTCATGAACTTAAAAGAGCCAACATCACGATTGGCTCGTTGGAGAATTCTTCTGGAGGAACATGATTATAAAATAGTTTACAAACCTGGGAAGTCTAATTCAAACGCCGATGCTCTAAGCTGCATAAAAAATGAGGAAAACGAAAGTGACTCAGCAAAAACCTTAGGAAACGTTAGAGTAACTACCAGATCAAAAAGGAATGATCAAAAACCTTAAAAGAAAGATCTTTGCAGAAAAGTGAAAAGCTTTACAGCAAGAAAGAGCCTAACGACGTAGAATTTTATTTACAGTAAAGCAATTCTTCGGGATAAATCCATTAATAATAAAATCATTATATTACCTCTTCTCAAAACGCACGAAGAAGCTGTCTTAAAAAAACTTATTAAGGCCTTTCGTAAGCCCGCTATGTGGGAGCTAAAGCCTTTTAAAGACAACTCTGATACATTTATTGTGGCTACGGCCGCCATTCCCGCACGATCTAACCGAGATCAAGATAACATTACAATTCCCTTCCAGAAACTTTATAATTTCTGCATAAAGCAGAGGATTGACAGAGTTGGACTAACTGTTCCGACAGTCGATCGCAATACGCTTGGGGTAATAAGATCGACAATAAAAGAAATTTTCAAAACTTCACGTATTACACTGTATATATATATGGACACTAAAGTATATATCGACGATAAAGACCGCATACCAGAATTATTGCTCGAGTACTACAACTCTCCACTAGGAGGACACCAGGGGATCTCTCGTACCCTAAAGCGTCTCAAAACTAAATACTATTGGCCAACGATGGTAAGAGACGTAAGAAATTTCGTTCGAAGGTGTCAGTCTTGCCAGAAAAACAAGCTTCAGAGAAACCCGCCTATACCGATGAAAATAACATCGACCAGTTCAAGACCGTTTGAACGGATAGCACTGGATATAGTGGGTCCCCTTCCCGTCAGTTATGAAGGTAATAAATATTTAATGACGTTTCAAGATGACCTGACGAAATTCTCTGACGTATTGCCAATTCCAAATGCTGAGGCACAAACGGTTGCCAGGTCAATCGTAGAAAAACTGGTTTGTCGTCATGGAATTCCCGAGCACATCCTTACAGACAGAGTTACTTTCTTAAGCGCTCTATTTAAGGCAGTCTGTAAATTAATGAAATCTAAGAAGATAAATACCTCCCCATATCACCCCCAAACGAACGGGGCGCTCGAAAGAAGCCAAAGGAGTCTTGCCGAGTATCTGCGACACTATGTCAATCAAGATTCGCTTACATGGGGTACAGTGATACCATACTCCATGCTCGTGTATAATACCACACCTCACAGCTGTACAGGTTATAGCCCATACGAATTGAATTGTAAGATTTTCCTGCGAACATTTCAAACATCCTTACACAGAAACCACAGCTGACCTATAATTATGACGATTACTCCAACGAAATGAAATCACGACAGCAACATGGCTACCAGATAGCTAAGGAAAACCTAAACAAAAAAAAAATGTAAATCTAAAAAGTACTACCACAAAAATACCCAAGCAAAACACTTTAACTTAGGAAACAAAGTGCTTATTAGAAATCATACAAGAAAAAAACACGTTTTCTGAACTCTGGAATGGGCCTTTTGAGATCACCCAGGTCCTATCAACAGAAAATTAGATAATAAAGTTCGGAAAATGAGACAAGATTGTACACAATAATGATTTAAAATTATTCATTGAATAATAACACGCCTGGGAGAGCGGTGTCAATAACATTTTACAAGTAAAACTTTTCTCTTATCTAACCGCTTTATGTGTCAACCTGCATAAACCAAAACGCTAAACAATTTCACTCCCCCCACACGATTATATTCCCATTTGCAATAAAAAATACATATCTCTTATACATGCATACTACGTTCCCGTAAGACTAACAACATCACTTCCTTTGAGATTTTATACGTCGGGACCTTACTCCTGAACGTTATCTCCACATATGGGAGCGAGCTTGTTATCACTCCTATTAAACAGAATCCTGGAATTTACTTCGAGGAATTGGGGAAAGTAGAACACTATTCCAACGAATGGAAAGTTCTGGTATATTATGACCTCAAGAGTCTGGCTCAAGCTTTGCGTTACATGGGCAGATACGTAGATCAAGTAAATGACTTCTGCAAACTTCTCACAGATGAACCAAACCTCGCCATAATCTGTAGTGGAACTATGTCTGAAAAGAATCACCTCATGAGTGACATCACACAAAAGTATAGCTTACTTAAGAGCAAAGATAGGCAAAAACGCGGCCTATTTGACGCAATCGGGACTATTAGTAAAACCTTGTTCGGAACACTTAACGAAGAGGATGCTAAATTTTATGACAAGCAAATTGACAAGTTAAATTACAACGAGAGTCACTTGCTTTCATTAATAAAAAATCAAACTTTTATACTAGAAACCACAGTAAATGGGTTCAACAAATCGCAGGCCTCAATAAACGATCAACTCTCAGCTCTAAATGCCAGACTCACCAAGGTAAAAATGATGATGAATCAACTAATAAACGCGACCCACGACAATCGCATTATTGCAGAAATGGAGTCGCTCACATCTTTAACTACATTGATCATTATCAGGTACCAAAACCTAGTCAACACAATAGTTGGCCTAGTTACCGATGTTCGACACGGTAAGCCACATCCAACCATAGTAACACCTGAACAATTAGAGTTAATTCTATCTACGATACGAAAGCAGATCCCAGCGATACTCGTTTATCCGCGTCTCTAAAAGATGGTAATCCTTGTATCGTATAAGCCAAATGAGCACTTCCATCGTGAGTGATAGAACTTTGTACGAGTTTAAAACTTCATTACCATATAAAGAGAATTACCAACTTTATAAGGTTATAACTTTACCTACTATACACCAGGATAAGCTCGCTTTCATACAACCTACTATAAACTACCTTGTCATAGACTATGGAAAGGAACACTATTACGATTTAACATCGGAAGAACTAGGAAATTGTATAACAGAGGATCATCTACAATACTTGTGCCGAATCCTACACCCCATATTCAATGTGAACTCCGACAGCCAGTTGTGTGAACTACAACTAATAAAAAGAAAAAATTCCATATCACGCACCTGGAATATCAGACAATCAGATCATAAAACAATATGGATCCAGTTGTCTCAGGAAAATAAATGGCTTTTCTCAAATACCGAAAACCTGACCCTAGATTCGATATGCCAGGACGCAATAAAACATTACACTATATCCGAAGTCGGAATTATAGAACTTCCGGGCAACTGTTATTTACGTACGTCAGAACTAACCATAAGAGGCTATACTAGTAAGTCAACCCAATCAAAAAACTCATACATACCACCCAATAACATTTCGATACTTCTACACAACTGCACCGGAAACTACCTAAACTACTCTGATAAAGTAGCTGTAGTAAAATACGTTTCAAATGGGGACCTTACGGCAATCTCCGATCAGATCAATATCTTAAAGAAAGAAGAAGTGGAAAATATCCCATTGGATCTACATACGATCCACCATTACTCACTGATATCTTCCTACTTTTTGGAATGGTCTTGCTCGTGGTCTATAATATATATAAAAATGTATCTAGCAGATTAATGCTGAATAAGCCCAACTTGACCGGAACAAGACCAGAGAATGAACAGGTCGCAGTCGATCAACCTGTAGTTTTTACATTCGCATCAAACGAATAAGTACAAAAACAAAAAAAAAAACCTAAATGTGTGTGCCATGCAAGATCTCTTTATAAAAAAAAAATTTTAAACTTACCTTACATATTGGTAAAAGTTAAGAAAACCTTTTGTAGTTTTATACTTTCATACTATAGTCTTTATAAAAAAAAAAAAAAATGAAAAATTAAACGTACCTTACATATTGGTAAAAGTTAAGAAAACCTTTTGTAGTTTTTATACTTTCATAATATAGTCTTTATAAAAAAACAAAAAAAAAATTTTTAACTTATCTTACATATTGGTAAAAGTTAAGAAAACCTTTTGTAGTTTTTATACTTTCATAATATAGGCTTTATAAAAAAAAAAAATTTTTAAACTTATCTTAAATATTGGTAAAAGTTAAGAAAGTCTTTGTAGTTTTTATAGCATAGTTTTTATAAAACAAAAAAAAAAAATGAACTTACCTTTAATTTTTGCAAGATAGGAAAAATTTTAATTCTTGCTTTGCTTTACACATTGGTAACATCCAACATTTTGGTTAAAGCGAGACTCGACCGGCTGGAAAAAAAATTTAGAAGAAGTTTTTATCTACGAGAAAATTTTTGTCCTTAAGCCAAAATTTTTTTTTTTCTTAGGGGGATGGAATGTTGTAATTGCGCTCGGTCAGCACTCAGCTCAAATCATAATTTATTGGTTGTGACACTGCTTGACCGACGCAATTCACAACTCATTTCCCAAAATACAAAGTATCGTTTTTTCAAGTGCGCAACGAACACTTAAAATTCTTTTCTCAGCGTATAATATACAAATTTTATCAAGAAGTAATCAATTTTTGTTTACTTCTTCGTTCTCCACTTGTGGTAACATTTTTTTAAGGACCGAATTACATCCTGTTGTTGCGATGAAGTGTGAAAGTTATTATGCTGATAAGGCAAAGACGCGAGCAAATGATAATTTTCGAAGGCACAAATCGGAGAGTTTAGTAAAATTCTCAATCGGAGTCGGTCGAGTTTCGTAAAGTCTAGAATAATTTTCATTGAATAGTTTATAAGTTTTAAAAAGTTAATTAAAATAAAAATTATAAAACTTAATTACAATAAAGCCAAAAGATTAACACGCGATCGAGTGATTTTTATTTATTAATCACATTAAATATTAATTTCAGAGAAACAAAAAAAGGAACGACAAAGACTCCGATAGATGCTGGACTCCGCCTGGGCGTTCTTCTCGAAGAAAAGAAAGCACAGCGCCCCGGGCTTACAACATACCAACCCACGTACCCTCATCGATTCTCTATGAAATTTTTTTGAAAGATCTCAGGCTTTCTGGCTTCAGCAACAGAAATTCCTGGGTCTGGATTTGACTTGCCACATGGGAAAATCCGATATCAGGTATTAATGAATGGTTTGAATCCACCCGTATGGGAAAAAATGTAATCTGTTGGATTTTCATCTTGGGTATATCAAATATGGGGAGTTTGATTCGGATAACTAACTTGTCATGTAACAAATGTGTCTTAACATCTGCTGTTTGATACAGAACTGACAAACAGTCCTGTAGATTGGGACAAGTGGAGTGACATTTGTGATAAATTGCTAGCAAGAAATTCGGGGAAATTAAAAGGGGATGAATTTGATTATTTCTGCTGGACACTAGAGCTTGTTGTCTAAATTCCAAATCTATCATTTGTAGTGTCAGACTAGAAACGATCTCTTGTCTTATTTGGTGGTCTATCAAATCATCCGTTGTGTTCTGCAGATGGTTAATCTGCTTGGTTATCTGGTGTTGTCATTCAGTGTGAATTTGTTCAAAAGTGGTTTTTATTACGCTGATCTGTTGCTTTTCCAGGTCAGCTAAGGTTTGAGTATTTACATCTTATTCGCTTAATCGGCTGTACACCTCTTGCCGGTTTCCGGTTTCCATAGTGCCAAAGAGATAGTGCATCGCATTACCTATCCCATCAAAGATGGATCGGGGCTTGCGTGATTTAGGCACTGCCTCTTTAATGACATTGGTGTGTCTCTTGATGTTTTCCATCAGGGCATGTACATGTTTAGTTTGTAGGGTACATAGATCTTGATCAAAAGATTTGTTACCACATAATTGATGAACGTAGTGTTCCGCACGTTCCGCCAATTTTGTCTGATTGTCCAACTCGGCCAGATCTAATTCAGTGATGATGCTCCAAGTGTCGTGGTAAACTGATAGGCTTCCAAGGTCCTCAAATAGTACTCCCGTATTGTTTAGGTGCGTTATAGAGTAAGGTTCCTCCTCGAGGGCTCCTATTGTGACCAGGAACAGGCCGTAGAAAGTTATTGACCGCATTGTCATCTAGGTGAAGATAGGATAGGATATTAAAATGGGTTTTCTGTTGACTCTGTAGCTTACGTTCTATTGTGCTTTAATCTGTATGTATGTACCTTAACACTACTTGGCTTATATGGACACCTTTTTCATTCGTAGAAATGTTTTAGACGGTTGTTATGTACCGTCACCTCTCGTTTACGAATTTTAATTGTTGTATTTACAGAACAAGGTATGCCGGTTACCGTAAAGGGTCCTACCCAGATCTGGGAGAGCTTATGTTTATGACTCTCGCTCTTGAGTAGAACTTTGTCCCCTCTGTGAAATGTCAGGTGGCGTACAGCTTTTTCATAGTAATTTTTCGAGAGTTGTTTACTCACCAAAAGATTTTTCCGTGCCATGGCGTAAGACTTCTGAAGCTAATACCTGAGAATATGGTAGTAGCTCTCGTGATTATAACTTATGGTTTCTTTCAACGCGACTCAAGAAAGTATTAGGAGGAAAGAAAAAATAAATAATAACACTGTGAGGACTGTTACAAATCAAGATATTTATTTAATTTTCTTCCTTTTATTAACAAATATTTCCTTTACAAAAAAAAATGGAACGAAAGTTTCTGCGACGGAACCTCAGTGAAAACTAACTACATTTTGAAAGCTTTTGTATTATGCATTCCTGAAGAAGCGCAAACTTATCTGTCGCGACTGGGAAAGTGCTGACGGGACGTTTTTGTGAGTTGAATTGAAATATGATAAAGCAAGTTTCCTGTGGGAAGAATATTTGCGGAAAGTTATTATTACTTTACTTACGTTGGAATTTTAATAGTTAGCAGGTTTTATATTAAGGAAAGGGATTTCTCGGAAATTATAATTGAGGGAACTCACACGATAGCGTTACTTGCCGAATTATTGAGGAAACTTATATGATAGGGTTACTTGCTGTAACTATTATACACGGGTTCGGGGTCTCACCTTAAGTTGTGCCTCCACCAGTACTTTCTTCGACTGCGTTTATAAGTTTTATCACTCCCTGATGGCCGCCAAAGCGAGAATCATGATAGTCTTTTAAGATTAATTGAATTTCCTCTGGGCTTGTGATTACCTCAGGGGGACGAGTTTTGTCTATAATTTGTGGATTGGTACTAGCTGGACTGTCCACGTCTGCGGCCCCTTCTGGATGATGAGTTTGCTCTTGTTGTTCTATTGGTTTGGCCTGGCTGTCTGGGTTTGTTCTGCTTTCCTGAATGTTTCGTGTCTGGGCTCTTGTTACTGCTCTGCATTGCAGATACTACTTTCGGTCCGATGAGTGTTTTTTCTCCTCTATACCCGAGTCCATTTGGTGGTAGACTATAGCTTCTACCGTGAATGTTGCAGTTTCCTTGTCTTTGTCATTATCCCGTGGAATGCGGCTTAAAGCGTCGGCATTCGTGTTGTACTTTCCGGGCTTATACTCAATTTTATAATTGAACTCGCAAAGTTTATGGTGAAATCTCACCAGACGGGATGTGGGGTCTTTAACATTGAAGACACCCTTGAGTGGTTTGTGATCTGTATAGACCGTGAACTCTCGGCCTTGCAGATAACACCTGAAATTTTTAGTCGCCCAAACTATAGCCAGTAACTCTTTCTCAATCGTGGAATAGTTACGTTCGGCTTTGTTCAGGGTACGGCTGGCGTAGGCAATTGGCTGGTCACTTCCTACCTCTCCTTGAGATAGGATTGCTCCAAGAGCCTCGCTGCTGGCGTCTGTGGTAAGGTTAAAGGGTATTGAAAAATCGGGATATATTAAGAGTGGAGGGGAAATTAAAGCATTCTTAATGCTTTGAAATGCCTCTTGGCATTTCTCGGTCCACTTAGACTTTACATCCTTTCGGAGTAAGTTTGTTAGAGGACGTACTGTTTTCGAAAAATCGGGTATGAATTTTCTGTAGTAATTGGCAAGGACCAAAAATGATTGCACTTGCCTTACTGTCTTAGGAATGGGAAAATTTTGGACGCATGCCATTTTGCTAGGGTCAGGTAGTGCTCCTTGGTTAGAACATTTGTGTCCTAAATACACTGCCTCGCGCCTGAGAAATTGACATTTCTCTGGTTGAAGTTTCAGGTTATTTTCTCTTAACCTGTCAAATACTTTGCGAAGCTTTTCGTTGTGGTCTGACGATGTCATCTAAGTAGACGGAACATTCTAGTCCTTGTAGGCCAGTTAGTACGAAATTCATTAAACGCTGAAGTGTGGCCTTTGAGCCCGAACGGCATGCGTTTGAATTCATAATGCCCGTAATTGGTACTAAAAGCCGTTTTTGCTCGATCCTTCGGATCGACGAGTACCTGATGATATCCATTGCCTAGGTCTAGGGTGGTGATGTATCTTGAATGGCCCAGTTGATCGAGGATATCTTCAATCCGTGGTAGCGGGAAGGCATCGCCAATCGCTTTTTTGTTCAACTTACGGAAATCAACGACGACGCGCCACCTTTTCTCACCATCTGGTCCCGCTTTTTTGGGGACGACTAGCAGTGGTGAGTTCCATGGTCTTTTGCTGGACTGGACAATATCGTTGTCCAGTATTTCTCGGAGTTGCTCGTTTATGACATTTCGCTTTGTCTCTGGTAACCGGTACATCTTTTGGTTAATAGAATATGTTGTCATACTCGTGACAGAGATTTGTTATTGAGGCTTTTTTCCTCAGCATTTAAAGTTTCATCCAGACTGAGTTCTTGCTCTAATCTGGTGGGGCGGGGCTGAATACTGGTGTCTTCTTGTTCGACAACGTTTGGGAACAAGTACCTTATATGTTGTAGGGTGGCCGTCTGATCGGCGCTTATTGCCTTGTTTTTATTACTCTTACTTCTAGACTAACTTAATGATATTATATTATGTATTTTACCTGTTAACCTACTTGTTTTATAGTTGAGAGGCGCTGGGTCAAATGGATCTGCGGGAGTTGCTACCGACAGACCATTTGTGTGCTGGCCAGCGCCTGACGTTGGGGTCTTCATGAGAGACCCGCAAGCGTCTTGAAGCTGTTTCTTGTTAGTGCTTGGTTGACCTGGGTTATGCCCTACTGTCTTAATCTTAGATTTACATATAACATGATGCTCACCATCGCCGTCATTTCGACTCATGGGACTCGACGGATTTGCCCTTGTACTATCTTTATCTGGTTCTCGTTATTGGGACGACGGTGTATTCTTTAATGGGAACCAGATGTAGGTTCACGCTGTTTAGGACTACTTGTGAACTGCGTATGTTGAGGATTCCTATGGGGACTGCCTTTAACCGAGCTGAGAGTAAGCTATTTGCTAAGAAGACTCCGTCGTCTATTTCTTTCGACAGACTGAGCATTTCTTCCTGCAACTGCAACGGAACTTTGACTACGATCTGAGACCTTGCTGGTACGCACACAGGTTCATTTAAATTCACCTGATGCTGGCCAGTCTTACAAGCCAGGTTTTTTTTAATCAACTCACCCTTATCGCGTTCTTGTAAGTCACAGCCGACTTCTTCTGACTGAGAAGCTTTGAGGACACTTGGGGTAGAAGGTGTATCCCCGTCGGGTTTAATATCTTCTACCAGTGTCTCTTTGTTGACTGTGTTTTGTGAACACGGGTTATCCGATGAGGTTTCTAATGGAGCAGCAAACTCTTCTAGATTGGTTTCCGTGCGAGGAAATCGCAGAACTTTGTTGGGTCCCTCAACATTACAGTTTTTGGCTAGGAAGTCATTTCGTAGCAATAATACCTGGGATGTTTTTTACCACCTGAAAGTTGCAAGGTAATTTGCTTTTTAGCATGAAGTTTCCTTGGCAACTTCCTAAGGTTTTCGCGGTTCCGAAGGGGCTTTGAAGCGTTAATTCCTTTTTGGGATTTATTAGCTCGCGGGATTTGAGAGCTTTTTTCTTAATTATACTGATCTCAGCGCCGGTGTCGACTATTAACTGGGCTTGTCCACTATTAGCCGGGCTATGTCTAGAGGAAGTCTGGCGGTGGGCACACAGAAGTCGGGCAGCTGAGAAGACCCTTGTTTATTGCTGGTAGTGTTTATAGTCGAGCCGGGGAGTTTTGGGGCGACTCTTTGTCGTTTCCCTGCTTTTTATCCTCCCATTTTTGTTTTTGTCGACATTAGTCGATCTTGTGCCCGCGGCGCCCACAAAAATCACATTTTTGTCTTATATTCAAGATTCTGGGGCCTTTGGTATTGTTCGTGTCTGTCCGTGGCGGACTGTTAAGCGGTCCTCGTGTAAAATGAGTTGCAGACTGGGCTTGGCTATTTCGACAGTCGCTAATGTCATGCCCGTAACTTCTGCAGTTAGTGCAGAAGGGGATGTTCTTGCGTTTTAAACACTCCGTGTAGGTGTGTCCCCGCTTTTGGCAGAAATTACAGGTGATGTATTGTACCAGATTTTGTGTATCCGGTTGTCTAGAATTCCTTCGTGGAAATGGCGGGAGTAGTAGTTGAGCATGTATATAACGGGGATTATTAAACTGTCTGGGCTCTTGTGCTCGTGGAGATGCATACATGGGTGGCTGTGGTGCTTGATTGTAAGGAGTTCGGCTAAGAACTCGAACTCGAAGACTTGGATCTATTGGTGCCATTGGATATGGCTGTTGCGTTAGTGGCGTTTGAACGAAAACTGTGCCTGCTTGTAGCTTTTCCATATCTAAAGCCTTTTGTATGAGCTGCCCTAGATCATTTTCTACCAGAGTGTGGAGGTACTGGCATAGGTGGGGATTGTTCACTCCACTTTTGAGGGCATTCTTGGCGAAGTCCGCCAACTGTGTCTTCACAGCTGGGACTGCCGTTGCGCCGTACTTCAGTACCGCTGCCTCGTTGCAAAGCATCAACAACTGCTTCACTCTTGTTGTGAAGGCAGTGAGAGTTTCCAACGGGTTTTGCCTCATTATGATCAATTTGTTGGCCAATTATTGATATGACTCTCGTGGTAGATAGGTGTTGTTCAGACGTTCCTCCACATCACTAAAAGTAGTTGAAACGTCCGAAGCAAACAGCTGATAGGCATCGCCACGAAGTTTTGTGGGCAAGTTATGTAGGAAGGCTGCTTTTTCTTCCTCACTTAAACAGTGTAAGGCCTGTTTGAAACAGCCAATAAATGTTTGCAGCTCACGACCTAACTGCGGGGCATTTTCACCCGAAAACACAGGAACTAGTTGTGCCGTGAGATTGGCCACCTTTGCATAGTCTACCATTGTGATTATTTTTTAGTTAAAATTTTGTAGGGTAGTCCACTTGTGCCTTGTCGAGTTTCAGGGCTGGTTTCTGGGCTTGATTCCGTGAAGGATACTTCTAGGCAGCCACTGAGGAGGTTTTCAGCCGTAGACTCGTCAGAGGGATCACTAACTATGTCACTGTCACTTTCAGCACTTACAACTACACTGGCTGAGCTCTTATCTAAACCTAGTGAACGTGAAATCCCGGCGAATTCGATAAGCTCCTGTTTGAATCGCTCTGTATCTTTTTTAAATTTTTTGATCTGTGTCAGCCTCTGCTCTCTGCTTTGACTTAATCTGTGGTCAAGAGCGTCGCAGTGCTTGGCCGTGAGCTTATCGGATTCCCGTGCCTTCTCTAATAACTTATCTAAAAACTTATCTAGACTTACTTTAGGTACAACTGTGGGCCCTGTTAAAACGGTGCCGCTTCGAAGGCTGTTTCTTCTTGCTGTGGTGGGTCTGGATTCTGGCGCTCCTGGCTACCTGATTGTGCTGCGTTGTCTTCTGTGGCGTTGTCTGTACCTTCCCAGAGGTGTTGTAAATTCTCACCTGGGGATTTCTCTGCGTCGGATGAAGGTGTGGAGTTTGATCTCGTGGCTGTCTCAGGTGCCGGTGTCGAGTTTCCTTCTGACATATACATCCCGCGTTGTCCAAAAAGGGGGGCTCCAGCCTTTTTATGGTTTCTGGAATTTTTTTTGCTACTAGGGGGGCTCTTGCCGTCTAAATTACCTTGGCTGAGATTGAAAGTGGGGTTTTTGCCGACTTCGAGATCCCTTTCAATCCTGGAACGAAGTTTTTCTTTTATATCTTCTGTTTGCTGCCGGGGGGACCCTAGGCCTACTTATTTCCCATGGATATGGCTGAAAGCGGAGCTTAAAGCCTTCTTCGAAATCCCCTTCAACCCAGGAACGATGGTATCTTCCTTGTGGAGTTGTTTTTGTGTGGGGCTGTCTTCGTTTTCCTCCTTCTTGCTGCTGCATGTATGGCGGCTTGGGTTGGTGAGTGTAGATCCTGGTTGATTCTCTTTCACTCTTAATGAGGTGAACGCTTGCTTGCCTGGAGCAGAGGCGCCTATAGATGTTATCTACCCCGAGCGTTGGGGGCGACGTGGCCTTACAGCTTGGCTAGTGTCACAGGTTCCCCGTAGATTCTTGCAGGATCAAGGCTATTCAAGCGTTTACGATATTTTACTTTGACCAAGCTTCCTTGATCCTACCGGCTGCGCCAATTTTGTTGTATACCAGTATGTATATCGATATATATTTATAATTCCAAAAACGGGTACTCACTGTCTGCTGCACAAACTGTTGGTATTAACAACAACTTTTAGTTTCTACCACTTTTCTTATTGCCAAAGCACTTCCTTCTTATCTTACAACTTTCTTTTTTTTATTGCTATTACACTTCAAGCTTTGCTTTTTTATGATTTTTTCTATTGCTATTACACTTCAAGCTTTTCTTTTATGATTTTTTTTTCTATTGCTATTACACTTCAAGCATTGCTTTTTATGATTTTTTTTTCTATTGCTATTACACTTCAAGCGTTGCTTTTTATGTTTTTTTTCTATTGCTATTACACTTCAAGCTTTTCTTTTATGATTTATTTTCTATTGCTATTACACTTCTGTTGTAAATTATGTAATTTATAGGTAAAGAAAAGATCTATCTTCATATATCCAGGATTCCACTTTATTATAATTATACTATTAATAGACAGCGATTATGGTACGTCCGTACGCCACGACAACTAGGAGGAGGAGAGCGTTCATACAGAATATATTGTGATCTAATCTATCATTTACTTAAAGGTGTTACCATACCTAATATACATTATAAGTACTAAAGTATTCTTAAAATAAGTATTGCCAAACCTAACACTCCTCCCCTCCTAAGAAGAAAAACCTTACTTGATTCTTAGCTTAACATTGTTCAATTCTTTATGTACATAATTTTACGTTAAGATTAATTCAAGGTTTAATATTTATACACAACTTTATTTTCTAGATTTCCTATTCTTGCACTTTGTTTTGTTGCTGGAAACTATTTCCTACTTCCGATTCTTCCAACTTATTTTCCAAGTTTATCTCTTGTTTATTCTCGGCCACTTCCGGCTGCCTGTGTTTAAGTACCGATTCTTTTCTTTTCCACTCATTATCTCCCTCTTGGATTTGATCGAGGTTGAATGGTTCAATTTCTGTAATCTTATTTCCTGTTTGCCGAATTTGGTCAATATGTCTTCGCCAAATGCGACCGTCGTCTAAGCCTACATTATAATGCAATCGCCCATTTTTGCTTTTAATTCTACCAAAATGCCATTTATTATTTCCATTGTAATTTCGAGCTGCTACACGCTGACCTACATCCAATACTCGACCTCTAAAGGTTTGCGTATTCGTTGTAAGTTGTTTCGTAATAGGTATCATTAAATGAAACTTGGTAAATATGGGATATTTAAAGCTCTGAAGGTGCGACTCTGTTAAGGGATGTGTTGTATTTCTATAATAGGTTAAAATTTGCGTAAGTTTGGAGTCAATGTCAGAGTTACTTGTAGTCATACGACGTAATTTATCTTTTAGTGTCTGCACATAGCGTTCGACTTGCCCGTTAGTAGCCGGATGAAAGGGAGCGGCTCTTTTGTGTGTTATGTTATTTGATCTTAGAAAGCTCTGAAACTCTGCGTTAACGAACTGCGTGCCGTTGTCAGAGCAGAGTACTCTAGGGATTCCGAATGTAGCGAATATAGATTGAAGACATTTAATAGTATTTTTCGTATTAGCTTGTTTCATGGTATGGACCTCGGGCCATTTAGAGAAAGCATCAACCACTAGAAAAAAATATGTTCCGAAACTGGGACCTGCAAATCTATATGTATTCTTTCAAATGGTCTAGATGGATATTCCCAGTGATGTACTGGAACTTTAGTTGGATTTTTGGCTGCTTTCTGGCATTCCAGGCAATTTTTGACTATATTCTCAATGTCCCTATCGATCTTTGCCCACCAGCAAAAACTTCGTGCTAATGACTTCATCCTATTAATACCAAAATGTGACGCATGTAAATCTTGCAATACTATCGACCTTAACTTAGCCGGAACCACTACTCGAATGCCCCGCATGATGCACCCACTCTGCATTGAGAATTCAGTTTGCTCGATATTAAAACGCTTATCTCTGGACATCTTTTCCCCCGTTTTTAATGCATTCCAAAGCGGTTTCAATTCATCGTCCTCTGCAGTGGCTTTTGCAATATCTGCCACAGTAACTGGAAGTCTGCATATTTGGTTGATTTCAAACAGATCAGACTCTTCGACACTAGTTGCCTTACAAGGGTCTACCGGTAATCTAGATAGGGCATCCGCATTCGCGTTTAATTTTGAAGGCTTATACTAGATTCTGTAATTGAATCCCTGTAAGTAGATAGCATAATGTTGCATCCTCATAGCAGACATATGAGGCAGGCATTTGGACGGTGAAAATATGTGCATCAAGGGTTGATGGTCTGTATAGAGGGTAAAGTGTCTACCATAAATGTACTGATAGAATTTTTTTACTCCATAAATAATGGCGTATGCTTCCTTATCAATTTGAGACCATTTTCTTTGGGTAGTATTAAGTGTCTGGCTGGCAAATTTAATAGGCCTCTCAGTCCCATCTGGCATAATGTGGGACAATACCGCACCTACGCCCACCGGAGATGCATCTGTAGCTAGACAGAGTGGAAGCGATCTACAATAGTGAACTAAGAAATTGTCGGTTGACATATGAGCTTTTATTTTCTTAAAAGCATTTTCGCAATTTTGATCCCATTTCCAGGGTTTATCAGTCCGTAAAAGCGCATGTAAGGGTTCAAGAGTTTCTGACAGTCCCTTTAGGAATCTCCCGTAATAATTTATCAGTCCTAAAAATGATTTTAACTCTGTAACATTAACCGGCCTAGGTGTTTTCTGAATTTCGTTAACCTTGGACTCACTTTTATGAATCCCATCTTTATTAATAACATACCCGCAATACTCTACACTGTCCTGAAAGAGTTCAGTTTTCCTTAGATTGACCCTTAGACCAAAGTCCTTCAACTTTTGCAATACTATCTCTAACCTTGATAAGTGCTCTTCATCCGTAGAGCCTGTCACGCATACATCGTCGATAAAAACTACAACACCGGGTATATTCTGCAAAATAGATTCAATTTTGCGCTGCCAGATTGCTGGTGCACAATTAAGACCGTAAAGTAACCTGGTGCTCTTGAATAAACGTTTATGAGTCGTTAACGTTAATTTTGTCTGATCCTCTTCTCTTATTTTACATTGAAGGTATGCGCGCTTGAGATCGAGTTTTGAAAACCTATTTCCCCCACTTAATGCAGTAAACAACTCATCTGTTGTTGGTAATGGATGATCATCCACTAAAATGTGAGGGTTCAATGTGACCTTAAAGTCACCACATAGAATAATTTGACCATTTGCTTTAACAACCGGGACCACCGGTGTGGCCCATTCGCATTGATCTATTGGTACCAAAATTCCTTTCGAAACTAAATCCTCTAACTCCTTTTCTATCCCATCTTTTAATGCAAAGGGAATGGAACGCGATTTGAGGTGCACAGTCATTGTGCCTGGTTTTACGCGTATAGCAGCTGGTTCTCCTTTAATTTCTCCAGCATCATCATTAAAAACACACGAATATTTAACTAAAATATCACGCAGTTTATGCATAAGGCGCACATTTATGTCACTAGGCATTTTGATTTCATTAAAAACTTGAACATTTACCTGATTTCCTACATTCATATCTGGTCGAACATTTATAGTAGTAGCATTTACATCCGTGAATGTTTTTGACAAAATTTTTCCAATAATATCTCCACCAAATTGTACCATCCAATCTCGACCCAGTAGGGGATGCTTATAAACCGGGACATCAACCACGTATAACTTTAATGGATATCTTCTTATTCCATTCAGAGCAACTGCAACCTGGGCGTAGCCTAAAACATTTAGAAACTGATTATTGTAAGTGCACATTTTTACAGAAGTAGGAAATAGTTTTACATTGGCAAATTTTTTTTTAAAATCACAAGCACTTATCAAAGAAGCTCCTGATCCACTATCAAATTCCATTTGCATATTCATGTCATTAACCTGTACATCTACTAAAATTTTATTACTACTCAACTCTTGACATACCTCATTGATGTAAACAATTACTTCGTCTTCTTGATCTAACCTATTCTTCTCAGTGCCTATTCCAGTAATGCTGTATACATATTTCTTGTTCTTCTTCATACAACCATTCTGCAAGTGACCCCGCTTCCTACAGTAGTTACATACACTGTTTTGATGTTTACATCTATTCGCATTTGACTGCTGACTGCTTACACGAACTCGGTGCTGAATTGACTGGATCGTCCTGAGTCTTCTTATTACACTTTCTGCCACCAGTATAGCTTCTTGCATGCTCCCTGTCTCTCTGTTTGCCTCCTTTGTTGCTAAATCTGTGGATTGCATGTGAAGTTAGCTGGCCCTCAGTGCCACCACTTAGCCGTAAAGAATTTTGTTGTGCTGACTCCAGACTTGTCGTAATTTCCACAGCCCTTTCAAAAGACAAGTCTTTGGTTTCGAGTAATCGATCTCTTATTCGCTTATCTCTAATTCCACACGTCAGCTGGTTTCTTACAGCGGTAGATAAGTAATTACCAAAATTGCAGTGCACAGCCATCCTGCGCAACACAGCTATGTACTCTCGAATGCTCTCTCCCTCCTGCTGGTTGCGGTGCTGAAATTTGTAAATTTCAGCTATTTCAACTGGTTTCGGATTATAGTGTTCCTTCAAAACTGTTATTAATTCGCTGTACTTTTTGCTCTCCGGGGAGCTTGGTGCAATTCCATCGCACAATAAATCAAATGTCTGCGGGCCAATATAATGTAGCAGATACCTACACTTCAATGCATCTGCTGAAATATTAAAAATTGAAAAAGCACCTTCTAGTCATTGCAACCACCTGTCGAATTTATTTTTGCCTTCATCGAAAAACTCAATCACAAAGTTAGATGGTACTGTAGGATCTGGATCTGTCATAGCTCGTGCTGTTGAGATACCTCACTTGCAAAATAAAATCGTACAAAAATCCGGTCATCAGAATCCCATCCTCGTCGCCACTGTTGTAAATTATGTAATTTATAGGTAAAGAAAAGATCTATCTTCATATATCCAGGATTCCACTTTATTATAATTATACTATTAATAGACAGCGATTATGGTACGCCGTACGCCACGACAACTAGGAGGAGGAGAGCGTTCATACAGAATATATTGTGATCTAATCTGTCATTTACTTAAAGGTGTTACCATACCTAATATACATTATAAGTACTAAAGTATTCTTAAAATAAGTATTGCCAAACCTAACACACTTCAAGCTTTGCTTTTTGTGAATTCTTTTCTATTGCTATTACACTTCAAGCTTTTCTTTTTACGGATTTTCTTTTTTTTTATCTCCCGTCACCGCCCGTTGTATCCAAAAAACGACTCAATCCAACTCCTTTTCAAAAACGACTCGCTTGTCGATGGCTAAAAGTCAACTCAACTCTTGATCACCTTCATCATGATCAACAGGCGGTGTTCAGGATAGAAAATGCTAAATTGCATTTTCTTATCCTGAGAAAATTTTACTATTTAATTCTGGACTTGTTCAAACATGTCCAGAATTATTGCTGCGGACGGTGGCTTCAAATATGTAATCTTACACTTTGAAAAACATCAGCCACCGGCCCGTCGTTGGAAATCGCGGCGCGCATATACATACAATGCATTTATGAGGCACGCGTTTCTTATCACGAAAGCTTTTATCGTAACATGTATGTACTGAAGGTGCGATTTGCCTTTTGATTTATTTTTTAATTAAATTGTTTGGAGTGACAAATTTTGCTGAAGGCAAATTTGTCGTGGTAGTTGTTTCTGTTAAAGCGACTTGGGTTGTAAATTGAAACTTTTGTTTTTTCCATGTGGTTTTGTGGGAATAAAATGTATGGTATGTGAGGAATATTGCTGATGCAATTTTCTTCACACATTTCAGAGATAAACTAACCATGTTTTAGACATGATTAGCTTATTGAATTTATATGGTTTATAAAATTTTTCCCATCTCTTTTCTTTTTCTTAAAAATAGCCAGTTTTAGGATTTTGCCATAAGGTTTTATATATCTACATATTTATACATATATGTACCTAGGTTTTTATAAACAAAACACGTGTCTGATAACTGCTTGAGAGCTTTTAAACAGGTCAGATAACAGCTTAACGGCTTTCCAAAAAGCTCTGGTAACAGCTTAACAGCTTTTAAACAGGTCAGATAACACCTAAAGAGCTTTTCGAACAGGTCTGATAACTGCTCAACAGCTTTTCAAACAGCTGTGATAACAGTTTAACAGCTTTTAAAACAGCTCTGATAACAGCTTAACAGCTTCTCAATAAGCTCTGATAACAGCTTAACAGCTCTGATAACTGCTTAACAGCTTTCCTAACAACTCTGATAACAGCTTAACAGATTTTAAACTGGTCAGATAACAGCTTAACATCTTTCCAAACAGATCTCATAACAGCTTCACAGCTTTTAAACAGGTCAGATAACAGCTTAACAGCTTTCGAAACAGCTCTGATAACAGCTTAACAGCTTTTAAACAGGTCAGATGACAGCTAAACAGCTTTTTGAACAGGTCTGATAACAGATTAAAAGCTTTTAAACAGGTCATATAACAGCTTAACAGCTTTCCAAACAACTCTGATAACTGCTTAACAGCTTTTAAATAGGTCAGATAACAGCTAAACAATTTTCAAACTGGCCTGGTCAAGAGTCAGAGTCCCCTGTGATGTAGTTGATTATGAATCAAGTTTGTAGCCTCCAAGATACACTTCCGGATGAAGGTCAAGGACAAGACGCCCTCTCGGTTTAAAAGGTGATGCCAGGGGGTCAAGGTTGAGTCCACGAGTAAATGTTTTTTCTCAAGCCATCCTGGCATTCTGGGTACAACGCCCAACTGCCCGAATAGGAGCTCGCTCTAGTGGCCAAATATTGATAAAGAATACCTTCAGGAGCTCTGGACTTAGTAGGGAAGGTGAATAAAAACAATACCATATTTAAAATATTATTACTGATTTATTATAAATTGAAAAATATTAACATTTAATTCTTAAGGTATCATTCTAGATTAACACCTAATTCTTAAGGTATCATTCTATATTAGGCTTCCTTAAATTGGTTACCCTATAATTATAATATTTTCCTTTATTTTACAATAATGTATGTCATCTTAGACTATAATACAATTAAAACAAACTATTTCATTAAGTGGTATTTTAGTTATAATACAATTTTTATTTACAACACATATCTAAGACTAGCCTTAGATTATATGTTTTCTGCGTCTGCTCCTTGCTATTCTGATTGAATAGGGTAATGTCCCCATGGTAGAGTATCCCTTGTCCCACTCATAATATACCGCTTGTTATCATATGGATTCAATGCAATCTTCTTTTGGCTTATCGTGTAGACATTATGGTTATGCGATCGTATTTGGCTCTGATTAGCAGTTAATACTCGCTTGTTATTCAAACATTCGATGTAGTCTTCGAAATTGATATGCCTCTGAACTACATTAGTCTTTACTGCTTTTGCTTTCTTTACAGTTTTACCATCGTTTATACGTAAGCTGTACATTTGCGAGCGCAAGCCTGCAAATGCGCTCATGATTTTCCCATTCAGCTCATCCTTCATTTGACCAGGAATCTTGTTATTTATGAGCGGTAAATTGAATTGATTATCTTCTGGGTAATCACTTGTATCAAATTTGTTTATATTTTCGGCCATAAACTCATATGCATTTTTCTCTTCAAGTTCATATATTAGAGAATCTGTTTCTGTATACATGACTTTACATTTATCTCCAAATTTACGCTGCATAAAACTGTAGTGGAAATCATAGGGGCATATCTTTGAAATTTCCAAAACTGCCATTCCAATATCTGGCTTATTGCACCATAGCGACCTTCCCACTTTACGCAAAGCTTTATATCGCTATACTTGCGAACATTTTCCATGGTCTTACCAAAATCTGCATTATTCATCTTCTTATAGCTGTCCTTCTCATGATCGCTGGTAGCCTGCTTCCGTTTGCTGGTATTTAAGTCAATATATAGTTTAAGCCAAGCTGATTGGTTGAATTGAAGGACCCGGTGCACTTTTTTCAGGATGAGGCCATGTGATAAGCATTGCTTCAAATTTCGGTAGTGTATAACATATTTAGTTTTAGGATGCAATGTTGTCAAAAGGTTTTCTAATTTTGCTCCAGGTGGTGCTGCATGCTCAGACCAAAACGGTAAATCCTTATGTTTATCATGTAGATGTTGAGGATAGTCCAAGTCGACTTCGAATATGTATCCAATTGATGAATCATCAGGAATTTCCAAAACGTCGATATTGGGAGCGTCAACCCATTTGAATCCTCCGGTTGGTAAATGTTGTGACATGCCCCATCCATAAAAGGTATTTACATCATAATGCATTTTCTCTTTCTCGTCGTGCTTAAAATCATCCATATATTTATTATTTGCTTTACTATATCTGTCCGGGCATTGACTTATACCACCTCGAATACCTCTCTCTATGAATAGCAGTATATCTACATCGGTTATCAGTTCTAGTTTTACTTTGGCATGGTATAATAATGTGCCGGATCTAAATTGTAAATCTGCATGCACACTTCTCGAAAGTTCTCAAACACATCAGCCAATAGAAGGACATCAGTTTTCAGGTATAGATCGGAATATTTGCCAAGTGTCTGTATTTCACTTGTCCTCCACACGTTTTCTGCGCGGCTGTAGTCCTCAGCAGATATATCACCGTCAGTCATTTTATTATAAAATTGCTCCTGCGCAGGTAAGTGTTGGAAATCCAATTTTGTCCAATCGTCAACGAAGTCGTATGGGAAGACACCTTTGCGCGTAAGTATTTTAAAGTCATCATCATCCAATTCCTGCCATACAGCTCTTATAGTAATATTTAATTTATCCATTGGCAGCAATGATGATAGCTTATCTAAGGATTCTGCCATAAAACGGTAGGAATCTATGAATCTGAATTTGATATGACTGCCTTCAACGTGCTTGGTGAACGAAATGTATCTTTCTTTATTTATTGGTAGGAGATCCACTTTCCCAGGAATGGCTATAGCTATATCCTTAATAATGAAGTGGGCATCATATCCAGATAAATTGTGAAAAATGACTGGAACTATGGGACAATCTTGATACGTCATATTACGGGCATTGTGGGCTGGCCCTCGGTATTTTCCTGTTAAAAGAAATTATGGAAAAATGAATGAAATTATGATTCTCAGTATTTACCTGTTAAGTGGCAGTGGTCCCGGAATCGTTCCTCATCGGCTACAAACGTTTTTTCACATATATGGCAGAAAGTATTTTGCATATGTGAACGCCGTTCCTCTTTAGTCAAGGGATTCATTGGTCTGATGTTCAGCTTCTCCTGTACAGCTTTGGAGACTATCTTTTGCAATTCTAATGCAAACCATTCTTGCCGTTTTAAACATTGAGAAGGAGCAACCCCCAATAGTACGCGGATTATCCTACTAAGCCTCGACGTATAGTTACCAGCGGATTAGCAGCAATTTAAGTAACGAATGTTCCTGCTATATCCCCGTTATTACCGGGCTGTGGAGTCTACAATTCCACGGATGTCCATACTTTCTGTGGCTTAATGGACCAAACCCACTCAATTAATACATATATATTCTCGATGGTAATTCTAAAACGATGGATCAGAACACCAAATTAATTCTCACTGTGAACACGGAAAGGCATTTCTACAAACCGGAAATCGGACCATACATTATTATTTCTCCAGTTCTACTACTGTTGTACGTGTATCGCCGCTGAATGGAGGAAACATAGATTATAACTAGTAGATTATCTCTGTGAATTATATAAGGTAGACTAGATCAGTTTATTTTGATCATCACATTGTATCTGATTTTTTTGTGTATTCATAATCAGCTTATGTATAAAACTTTTAGCTTTTAATGCATGGATTAAGTATTAGATATTCAATTCAGTTTTGAACCTAGGTGTTCAAAATTCTATATTTTCATTCCTTGCAGTTTTGTTAACGTACTAAATTTTGTTAACTGCAAGCGTAGCTCAATATTCAGTAGTTGTGAAGGCTAATTTAGGAAGATAATTTTGAGTACAAACACGCACCACTCAGCCACGTTCCAAGGTATTAATTAGGTATGTCGCACTACTATCCGTCAAGTTCCTTTTTCCACGTCTGAATACGGACACCAGTCATTTAATTATAAAATGGGATTACAAAACGGACCTCCAGATTTCCTCCAATAGTACAAAAAGAAATACAGAATAAATAAATAGATAACTAACATTAAAACAATTAATAAACAATATTAAATAAACGAATAAATAAATAAATAACTAAATAAATAAAGGACCACTCCATAATTTAAAAGAAACAAACAAATTTGTGTTGTGACAAAGAAAGTAAAGAAAGCCGTAAAGAAATCGCCCCAGCAATTCGCTCAAGTACTTATTGGCAAGCTATTCAAATGTCATAATCCGTTGCACCGGTATGTAAAAGAAGTGTGAATAAAAAAAAACTAAATAAGAATAGAAAAATGGACAAACCATTAAAACAAAACAAAATTTCGTAAACTATATATATTCGAAAACTCAAAAGATACCGAACGCAGCCATTCGCAGCGGAAGGGACAGTTTCGAAAGTTGGAGAGTAGGTGAGGAAAAGGAGATAGCAATACGGCACGGGGGGTTCCAAATCTCTCGGCGATCGGAGGAGAAGAAAGAAGGTCGACGGCAGAGACGGCAGATCGAACAGTGGTCAATTTAAAAAAAAAAAAAGCGGAAAGTCTTAGGCGAAATTTTTATATTCCTTCTTAGGATACTTCCCCCAGCGTACAACCACCTGAGGCGTGAGTGGTAACAGCGTAAAAAATTTGGCAACGTCTTGCATAAATAGCTTCGGCTCGATATGTTTTAAATTTGCAATAACACCTTGTCGAATTCTGTCTGCGAACGCTGTCTTTATTTCCTCCCACCTTACAAAATCACATCTTCTTATGTGAGTAATTCCTCCACCTCGACGGGGAGTGCTCTCAATGATTTAATTTGCTCGAGACAGCTCTCGAAATAGCGTTTCCTAGCACTCTTATTGCACTTCCGAAATGCAACTTGAAATTTACGCATGTTTCTATTGCACTTTTTAACAATATAGTCCTTATTCACTGAATTTTTTAAACACTCCATCACATCTTTTCGCAAATTTTGAATTATTGAAAAACTTTTATTTACTAACACCGAAGACATTTTTATTTTTTATGTACTACCACAGAGACTCACTAAAACTGACTGATGCTCCCCCACAGATTGCTTGGGCTTTTATAGGAACGGTTTGTGAACATGAATGATCCTGCTGCTACAATAATCATTGCACAGGATGAATTCCAACGAATTAGCTTACAGGCTGAGATGATATCAAATTACACGATAAACAAAAAAACATAAATCATTCAAATTGATTTGATTACTTTATTCTGCTGGCCGAATTTGCAAATATGAGTGACATTCTTTACATGAATGTATTTCAAGATAAAAACAAAATGTGAAAACTTGTTTACTTTATGCGAATTCCAATGAAACGTTTGGATCGGTAAAATTCTTGGAACAATAAAATTTTTGGCTACCTACAGGAAGTGTGTTATCAAATTACATGAAAAGAATAAATGTGCTGATATTGCTTAAATTTGTTTACACAGGTGTGTATGAACCATTCAGCTTAAATGCGAATTTTTTTTACAGCGGTGATATCTAATTACATCATAAGCAGGGGGAAGCATGCCTAATGTTTGGTAAACATTTAATATTTAATACCCAGAACCGATATAGAAAGTGATCCAACACTTCTGATATCTACAAATTCCTCGCTGAAAGAAATATTCAAGTAATAAAACAGCAAATCCAAGGCAACATCATGCTGATATCTCCAACTCCCCAGGGTAACTTGAATTATTAATAATACTAACTATATCTGAAAAGGTAAATTCGCTAATATCTCGAAAACCAGAGCCCGTAGAGGATTTCTGATGAAAATTTTATCCTCCTAATACTCCCACCTTAACGATGTAGAATCCATTGACATGAAGAAAAATTTCCTATTATTAACTTTTATTATTACTAATATAAATTCAAAGCCAACCTGAAAAAGCATATATTTAGGCGTAGCACCCCCATGAGCAAAAAAAAACTTGAATTATTACTAAAATTAGCTACATCTAAAAAGGTAAAATCGCTAATATCTCGAAAACCATAGCCCGTAGATGATTTCTAGCAAAAATTTTATCCCCTCTCTAACCCCCGCCCTTCTAAAACCTTCTAGAATCTATTGACATGAGCAAAACTATCCTAGGTAGCTTGAATAATTAATAATATTAACTATATCTGAATAGGTAAAATCGCTAATATCTCGAAAACCAGAGCCCGTAGAGGATTTCTGATGAAAATTTTATCCCCCCTAATAGCCCCACCCCAACGATCTAGAATCCATTGGCATGAACAAAAATGTCCTACTATTAACTTTAATTATTACTAATATTAGTTCAAAACCAAAAGTCTACATTTACGCGCTCAAGAAAAATCATAGTAAAAAAAGCCTACATTTACGCGCAGCACAGTATGAGCAAATAAACTTGAATTATTATTAAAAAAAAGTTGGTGTCATCTCCTGGTCAGCCAGACGGTAGGAAAGGAACTACCAGGCAGGCCCTGTGACGTAGACCACTAGGCAGTATCCCCCAGTGGCCCAGGACCCCGGTCCAGAACCACCAAAATAGTCGGAATTTTCGGGACACTTTTTGTATGGAAAAAGTGATCTGATACATACATAGCGCAACTAC
The DNA here is from genome assembly GCA_963924295.1 of Dioctria rufipes. NCBI lineage: Eukaryota > Metazoa > Arthropoda > Insecta > Diptera > Asilidae > Dioctria > Dioctria rufipes. Next base: position 150,276,872 of record OZ002742.1, on the reverse strand, counting down.
TTTAATCCCATCACAAACGCTGCTAGAATTCCACCTCTGCCCGCAGCCAAGGTGGACGACAACTCAATCACCTTCACAGGCGATCCTCTCTGCAGTGTCTGTTTTATTAATAAGCCTAAAGAGGACGTGGATGATATTGGCTGAATATCTTGTGACGACTATGTTTTGTGGTTCCACACGGCTTGCGTTAGCATCTCATTTGTTAACTACCTGGCAGTTTACCAGCTAAGGAGTGTAGATTGGGTGTGTAAGATCTACCTTAACGTTGCCAGATTTCAATCTAGCAACAGCCTTGTGCCTGAGTTAGACACCGGTATCCCAGTCAAATCCGCGCCTGCTGCGCAGACGTCATTGGTAAATATCAACCGAAAGATTGATACTCTTGGCACTGACTTTAATTCCATTTTATCGGAAATCAATCATAGACCATACTAAACTATAATCCATCACTAAAATAAGCAAGGACATCGAAGTCGTCAAGTCCTATTCTAGGACTAGTATAAAGAAAGGCTTGCTTGTTGTAAGCAACATTCCTGAAGCGTGTTTCAGCAAATGCGACAAGCTTCTCCCTGAGCTGTGTTCTAGTATGCGACTCAATCCGGATTTCTCACGGATTTTCGAGAAGGCTGAGTCCTTCAGGCGTCCTCTCTCATCATTGCAAACTAAGCCTAAGAAATCCAAAGCTTCATCCGCTTTTACAAGGAAGAGAATTGTGCCACTTTCTTTCAGGCGTATATATATATATATATATATATTCGAGTTTTCATTAACGAGGACCTGGACACGGATGAAGTGGGACTTCTTCACCTCGCTCTAAAATTAAAAAGAGAGAAAGTGGACCTGCGTGCTTTACATCAGTCCTTGTGCAACAGCTGCTCACATTAGGCTCTGAAACCAACTGGTCAGTAAATAATCCTTCCGATGCATCACCTGCTACCAGCACGTGAAGCACTCTCCAATTTTCTTCCCCCCAATAAGCTCAATGTCATCTCCCTTAATGCTAGATCAACCCTCAAGAACCTCGCCGAAATACGGCACATTGCTCGGCTCTGCCTGGCCAGCGCCCTCCTTGTCTGTGAAACTTGGACCAAGCCGTTTCACACTGCTAAAATGCTTGAAATTCCACAGACTTGATCGCACAGAAAACAGAGGTGGTGTCACTGCCATTTATCTGGCTAACTCACTGCTATCTGGAGTTGTTTTTCAGGAAATATCCAATAGCTGGGAAATGCAGATTGTAAAAACATGGAGTGTTGACAGCATAAATGACCCTATTGTCGTGATGGTGCTATACAGACGAGTAGCCCCCTTCACTGATCATGATCTATGCAGTCTGGGTAATGCCCTGAGCTTTATTTCCAGTCAATTCTCCCGGGTGATCATTGCAAGAGACCATAATATCGATATTAATGTTAAGTCTCATCTCTGCAGCTATCTAAGGCAACTCCTTGAAGAGTTGGGACTCGTCCTGGCAAATCATTCTCCCACACGCCATGGTACTTCCTCCGCCACCACACTTGATATCATTATTACATCTCCTTTTTCCATTCCGTTGCTATCCGGTCAATGTCCTGGCGTCTCTGACGACGACATTCTTTTTGGTACCATCAATTTCCCGGATCCTTTCTGCCAGACGCTATACAGGCGGATCTTGGCAATAGGGACTGGTCGTTCGTCCACAATGCAGCCGATCCAGATGATGCAGCACAGCAATTCATGTGTACAATCAAGTGTGTTTTTCACAATATTGTCCCCCTCAAAACCATTCGAACCTGGAACGCTAGTGACAAGATACTCAGTAGACCTGATGTGTCCTTGTTTTGTCAGGTTCGAGACATTACCTATACTCATTGGAAGATGTGCAAGAATTCCGATAATCTCAAAGCTTTTAGACTCGCGCGTAGGGCGGCTGAGCACCATATTCGCAAACTAATCAGAGGGAACACCTTGAATAATTTTAGGGATGTAGTTGACTAGCGCAAGGTTCGAAATCTTGGGTTAGGATCTAAAGCTAGATCTCAGACTAATGTCGACCCTGAAATTTTGCAAATCACCTCTGCCCAGCGCAGTCTACGGATCCACCTTTAGTTCCTCAGGCCATCGCCAACCACAGCCTTAACCCACTGTCCCTTATCACCAGTACTTCTAGCCAATCTCCAATGGACAGCCCCTATTCTCCGGCTGATGGTTTTTCCTTCAGCAGCTTCAGTGAGGCTGAAGTACTGGAGGCTTTCCAACGCATTAAATCTAATGCTGTGGGACATGATGGCATCCCAATAAAATTCCTTAGAATCATTCTCCCTTTCATTTTACCCTTAGTTACGCATCTTTTTAACTGATTTGTCACCTGCAACCTCTTCCCCAAATGCTGGAAAACTGGCATCATCTCACCCATTCCCAAAGTCACATCTCCTAAATGTCCTGGTGACTGGCGTCCCATCTCCATCCTCCTCTCCATCTCGAAAGTCTTCGAAGTCCATATCTCTGATCAGATCGGCGGACACACTGAAGATAGTCGATTGCTGCCAGTATTTCAATCCGGCTTTAGACATGGGCACTCCACAACCTCCGCCCTTGTTAAAGTAACAACTGACATCCGCAAACTATGCGATGAAGGCAAGCACGTAGTGCATGTGCTGTTGCACCTCAATAGGGCATTCGACTCCGTTCCTCTCAATTTACTCATTACCAAACTTGTGAAACTTTTGGTTATGTGTCCGCTGCTGGTAGGCTTATTTACAGCTAATCGTTAACAGTAATGACCGATTCTCCACACCCAGGGGAATTATCTGTGGTGTTCTCTGATTGAGGCGCCAATATAACGCTCGGCAGCATCTCAGACTGGTGTCAGCCTAGTGATCTGACCCTCAAACCTGCGAAAGCGCAAGCAATCAAATACACCATTCGCGATAAGCCCTCCAGCACTAATGACATGCTCCCTAACCTGCTTATTCAAAATCTGATAGTAGTTACTATAGCGTTTCTGGCCCACTTTTTCCATACAAAAAGTGCAAGGTAGATTCCAACTATTTTGGTGGATCACTTATGGTTCTGGGGAGGGGGAGGGGAAGGGGCTGAGGTCGGTTTTGTACTGAAAATTTGACGTCATCTTGAAGTTTTCTTTTAGGAGGATACTTATGCCAACAACAACCAATGCAGATAGGTATGTTGACTTGGATATGTTCGTCTTCAGACCGATAACCAAATTCAAAATCGCAGCCGAGTAAAGTTAAAAAATTGAGCGATATTTACACCCACACACACACACCCACAAAAACACACACACACACACTACGTCACACCAAAGTGTTTTCTACCAGGCGATATTCCGTATTGCACCATGTTATAAAATAGCAACAACAACAACTAACGTAGGTAGATATGTTGGCTTAGATAAGAAATGGCCGAATTTTTGATCGACAGGTGCAATGCTTCTAATTTGATTCATTGCATAAACAATTCGTACAGCCGAATAATGTAAACGAAATTGCAGTCGAATAATGTAAACAAAATTCGCACAGACCCGAGTAAAGTAAACAAATTGAACGATTTATGAAAGGTTCCCAATTTCTTTAACTGGAAAAAACATGTGTTAGATGAGTAGTGGAAGTTATAATTGAAAATTTCTTTTGCTGATAAAAAATCAACAACAACTATAACGTAAGTTGTGGTTTGTATATATCGTTTATAAACAAGAGTGGTCATGATATTCGATATCTAAAAAGAGATCACGGCTGCTTGGGATAGTAAGAATGCAAATTAAAGCCATTCGGTGTAGGGGTGTGCGTGTACTTAAAAGTCTTATTAGAAATCCTCTACGGGCTATGGTTTTTGTGATATTAGCGATCATACCTTTTCTGATGAAATTCATATTACTAATAATTCAAGTCTTTGATGAGCTATAATATTAATGTAGGATGATGTGGCGACTTAGATGAGTAATGAAAATTGTATAAGTGCAGCCTTGTTAGAAAATTTTCAATCTTCAAGTGTAATGGCATGACTGGCAATTTTATATCAAGCATACTCGCACAGCCGAGAAAAGTAAACAAGTTCAGCGAATTTCTTGTGTCTATTCGAAAGTCTTCCGCTCAGTAAAAATCTTATCAACAATGCCGCTTCATATTGATATCCTCTAAAGTATCATAATCCGAAATGGTGTTGTATCAATAGTGCAGTAGTGAAGACTGGGTTAATATAAGTTAAAAGCTTTGGTGGATGGTATTTAGCATCACATAATTCTAGTAGGATATAGAAGCTTTGGTTAAGACCGTGGCGATGGTCGAGAGCGGTTAATGTTATTTACTTATTTTTAAATCTTACCATGAAAGCACTAGGTTGGTTGAGAGTGGACTAAATTAAAAGTTTTGATGAAATAAAGTGGTATGATTATATGAATTTAGTCTTGGATAAGTAGTGGAGTGCTGTAATATGTCTCGCTCTAACACATTAGGAAGCTTTAGTGAATACCGTACTTTGAAACCATCTCGCTCTCCCAAAACATCTTTCTCTCTCTAGCACACATGTTTGAGATGGACTTGATCATATACATGCCCTCTTGGAGCTTGGTCGTCTGCTTTATATACTATGAGTATAATATGGTTGCCTGGAATTATCAGGCTTGTTGTTGAACGGGGCTATATAACTTTTCGGCTGAGATCACTAGGGGCGGGGTGGGGCCACTTTACTGATCTAACTTCTATTCGTACAGAAAGGAAGTGTTTTGATAATCCTAAGCCTACTTTCATATCTTCCGAACCAAAATAAATTGTTAACCAAATGACTACGATTCCTCAAACAAAAATTCTCGGGTGAGTAATAATTGTATATGACGCTGTACCTTGGGCTGATGATATCTAGCTGCCTACAGATTCGGGCTGCGGCTGCAAATAGACACGCATTTAGCTGGGAGTTAGTGGGCGTAATGTGTAAGGCTACATTTTAATCAAAACTGTTTTATTATTTTGTTAAGTAAGGTATATAGTAAGTGTAGCCTTTGGGAATGTAAGGAACTAAGCTGTAAATTACTAGTAGACTATTTTCCTCTATGGATAGTAAGTTAGGCTCTATAGCATATATAAATTTAATGTTTGGCAGTTTTCTATAAGTATCAATATAGAACATTTTAGATAGCGGACTCTCAATGCACACAAATAGATTTCTGTTTCATGGCTTGGGAAGTATTCTCGGGGTTTTGGTATCAGGGATTGAATCGATGTATGTTGTACAATGGATTGGAGGTATATCTTTTTATTTGATTGGAGCAAAGTATTCTCACGGCTTCATGATCCACAGCTTAAATATAACTGAAATTCTTTAAAAAATGTGGAATCGAATACTAATGCTATCGTAATATTGAGAAGGATTTAAGGGCTTAAGAAAAGAAGGTGGTAGTATGATATGTTGATTTGAGGAATATCTTAGATGAGCAGTGGTAGTTGCATGGGTGCAGTAAAAGAAAGCCTTATTAACAATTGTTTTTATGATCAGATGTAATGGCATGGTCAATCTTGCCACTTGAAATCTTTCTAGAATAGCTTTTTAGCGTAGTCCGGAAGTGGTATACCTAGCCACACCTTTGTAGGAAGATATTGCTATGATATTAACATAGTATGATATGTGGACTTAGATGAGTAGCGGAAGTCGTATGGGTGAAGTAAAAACCTAATTGTAGGTGATCTGGTATAATGGAATGACCAGTATTGCAATACGAAATCTTTCTAGAGTAACTTTTTCGCAAAGTGATTCTTTTCTGGTTAGGCGATGAGAGTTCGACATCATAAATCTCATGATATTTCTGACGGAAGTCCAAATTTACTTTTTCAATTATCTCGCTTTAACACGTCATCATCATCTGTCTCTCTCTAATACGTATGCTTGAGGTGGATTTGGTCATATACTGGCCTGCTTGGAGCTTGGTATTATCAGTTGTTTACTTTATATGCTATGAGTATATACATGTTGCCTTTAGGTTGGGAGTGGGTTAAATTAAAAGCTTTGATGATAGAAGATAGTGCTATGATATTAAGTAATGGAAATTGTATGGGAGCAGGAAAAGAATAATTTTTGGTTGTCAGGTGTAATGACATGGCTTAGCAGGTAATTTTATATTACCTTTTGCGAAGATCGTGGCGGTTGAGATTGGGTTAAGTTTAGTGGTGCTCGAAGTTTATTTTATGGGTGCTGGGTGTGCATAATATAGTAGGAGGCTTTAGTGAATGCCATACTTTTCAACCATCTGACTCTATCAAACACATCTGTGTCGCTCTAACATTAATCTGTGTTCATACTTGAGGCAGTTATGATAGCTTGAAATTATCTTATTCATATTGGTCAATGAGGAATTCCACAGGTTTTGTTTACAATTCGTTATATTTTTCGGGTCTGGGATTAACAAATATTTTGAGAATAAATTAAGTTTGGTGATGCTTGAAGTTTCTTTTATGTGCGGTGGGTGCGAATAATCTAGTAGGAAGCTTTAGTGAATACCATATCTTTCAACCACCTCGCTCTAACACACAACATCTGCCTCACTCCAACATACATGCTTGAGGTAGACATGATCGTTTACATAACAGCTTGGAGCTGTGTGTTATCTGTTGTTGATTTATATGCTATGCCTGCCTGGAATTATCATTCTTGGGTTGAGCTGGTCTGTATACTTGGTGGATGAGACTTTTAGCGACAATATGCTATCGTTTACTTGCCAGCTTGGAACTTGGTGATATCAATATTTTGCTTTATATGCTCTGGCTGTCAGGGGTTATCATGTGTTTAGCTGGGCTGGGTGAATATATATCTGAAAAAAGATCATGTGAAACTGCGGCGATATTAGAGTATTTTCTTATCAGGTTGAGAGGGGGTTAAATTTAAAGCTTTGATGAAAGAATGCGATGTTTTAGATGGCAACAAAATGAAAGTTTATAAGAATTTGGTAAGCTTATGTTCTATAAAAAAAGTCTAATAAGCAGAAGAAAATTGTATAATAATCTGGTAAGAGTATGTTCCATACAAAATCTAACAGGCAGATGAAATTTTATAAAAATCTGGGTGTCTCGATTGAACCACATGTTATGGTCGTAGCGTATTGCATATAGCAATATGCTACAAGAATTACTGAAGCGTGTAAGCCGGCTGCGTCAATCATAAATAAAAATGAACGCACCCCGACCGAAAGAAATGCATTTCCTCAAGCTGCAGATGACAGGCTGGGGATGACAAAGAAGAAGAAGAATCAATCTGTCTTACTTCTCGAGTAAAAGTCGTGCGTGAATGAAATCAGCAAACATCATCAAAAATCCTCAATAACATCTGGCCCAATAAGGTAATAATTTCGATAAATTTTGGTAGTGTCAAATCCAATAAATAAAATACTCCAGGACAGAGAGAAAAGAAAATTTTGCTGAGCTCTTTGAAAGGTAAGAACTTTTAGCTGCTCCATAGATAAGTTGGCCGGATTGTTTTAATTCCGGCGTTTCTGTCTTCCGTCCAATTTCGAGACATATACAATTTACCAAAATTCGCTGCTGAGAAAGGAAGATTTGATGCAGGCGTCCAAGGGCTTTGAAATCAATATTTCTCGGACTGGTCGCACCAAGATACATTCCAACAGTTCGTGATCGGTACTAAAAGTATTCGCTGGCATCCACCTTTGCCAGCATTTAATACAGTCATAGTGGCGGAATACTTGAAATATGGTATAAACTCAATACTTTTTCAAAGGGGAATATATCTGCCTGAGAGTTTTGTGAACACGCAGCAATATAGATTAGCAATTGTCAAAATTCCAACAATCGTTTTCTTTGGACTTGTGCTCCAAAATGTCAATAAAATCCAACACAAGAGGGATAAATGGCCATTAAATTTTACTACAAGGAAAAATGCTGATATTCCTTCACCGCCAGATTATAATCCTTCAGTTGCACAAAGTAGTTACAGTCGTCAACTATAAAATGAATTTTTAAATTGCTTTAAATTCTAATTTTTATTATGATTACGTTCCGCACTTTCTTATTTAATCTCGTTCAAGACATATGTGTAGATACAAGTGCCGCTGGGCAATATTATTTCAACTCATCGAATTAGTTGGCGATAGAGACTACAGACAGCAAGTCGAAGCAATAAATTCTAATTTAATATTTAACTAGATGGCGGATGCTGAAGCGCTTCATCATAACGTGGAATTTTCACCGTGAATATTATTGATCTATTACACAATTTCTTTTGGTATACGCATGCTTCGGCTTCAATAATTACTTGCTCGTAGGACTTTTTTCATTGACATTCTTTTTCTGTAACTATATATATATTTTCGATTTAATAATAGTATTTACATAACTATACAGCTAATCTAGTGTAACTATATATATATATATCCTCGATTTAACAATAATATTTACGTAACTATACATCTAATCTAATGGAGTCTTTGTCCGTGTATACTTTGGATAATAATTTTTCTTACTGACTCTATACATATATATCTATACACCTACCTATAATGATGTACATACTTACCCGTATCTAGTAATTAGGGCCTTACATAGGATTTTCTTTTCTTGATATTCTTTTTCTATAACTATATATATTTTTTCGATTTAATAGCATATTTACGTAACTATACAGCTAATTTAGTAAAATCCTTATCCGAGTATATTTTGGGAAAAAAATTTTTAGCAGACTCTATATATATCTATATACATACTTAATGGTATACGCTTAGGTAGTTTTATAATTCAATGGTATTCTTACGTATATGCCTTTTATTGTACTCACTTTGAATTAATGAGATTTTTTGTTTGTGTACGTATGTATATACCTTTTTCTGTACTTACCTAGTGCTATACGGCTATATATTTTTATAATTTAATGGTATACTTACCTAGAGACCTATGTATGTACTTACCTTGAATTGAGGATATTTTTCTTGACAATTATAACGTAAAAATGAAATCTTGAACGTTTTAATTCTTCCTTTACTATCCTGGAGCCCTCTCACATAGGATGGAAGTCGTCTAGGCTCGCCTAGTCTCTCCCTCATCTGCGCCTTCGATGGGATACAGGTAAGTGACGTAAAGGTCCCTTCAGGACCGAATGTGTGCCGGCTTTCGTGTGATAGGCACGAAAATTTTTTTGATTATGGCTGACGGCAGCGGCATGTTTTTGTGGAACCCCCCACACCCTCCGCCAATAGCTGAGGCGAACTAGCGTGCCGCCCTGCAGTTAACGGTGCCCGTTGAACGATCTGTCAGCTCATGCTGACAGTCGGGACTTTACGTCCCAAGCGAATCACACGTCATAGTTCCATAACACACAGGAGATTTGATTTTTCACAGGTTTACCTGGTAATCACTCTTTTTCAAATTTCGAATTGGATCCTCAAATAAATGATAGTACTGCAGAGTTATCCATTTGAGAACCTTTTTCACATAGCTCATCAGCTGCTTCATTACTCTAGATATCCATATGACCATGAACCTAGAATAGGGTGACCATAGGCTGTATGGATATAGGCTATAGCTTTACAAATACATAGTGGTAAAACAAAATTTTATAAGAATCTGGTAACAGTATGTTCTATCCAAAATTTAATAAGCAGGGAAAATTTTTATAAGAAATTGGTATATTCTATACAAAATCTAAGTGGCAAAAAGAGAATTGCATTAGCATTTGGTTAGTGGTTAGTGTCTTCTTGAATGTGAGACTGTTAAGATGAATATTGAGGAGTTTATAAGAGAATATAATAACATTTCCCTCGATGAGCGTAAGAAACAAATTCAAGATTGCTATAACTTTTTAAAATTATATAAAAATATTGAGAAAGTCGAGTCAAAATGTTATGAGCACCATGTAAGCTGGGCTTGGGCAACAGATGATTCAACGGATTCAACAGTGTGAGTTTATGGCCGAAAATATAAACAAATATGATACAAATGACTACCCAGAAGACAATCAATTCAATTTACCGCTCATGAATAAAAAGATTCCTGGTCTAATGAAGGATGAGCTGAATGGGAACATCATCAGCGAATTTGTAGGCTTGCACTCGAAAATGTACAGTCTGCGTATAAACGATGGTAAAAGTGAAAAAAAAGCACAAGGAGTAAAGAATAATGTAGTCCAGAGGCATATCAATTTCGTCGACTACATCGAATGTTTGAATAACAACCAAGTATTAACTTCTAATCACAGCTCCATACGATCGCATAACCATAATGTCTACATGATCAGCCAAAAGAAGATTGCATTGAGTCCATATGATAAGAAGCGGTATATTATGAGTGGGACAACAACTCTACCATAGGGACATTACTCTATTCAATCAGAACAGCAAGGAGCAGACGCCGAAAACATATTCTAAGGCTAGTCTAAGATATATATTGTAAATAAAACTTGTATTATAGCTAAAATACCATCTAATGAAATAGTTTGTTTTAATTGTATTATAGTCTAATATATAAAGGAATTTCCAATAAGAGGTGTTATTTTAATTAGCCCGCAATTTCGGTAGATGTCACATTTAGAGCTGTCATTTTTTGACATTTTACAAGTAGAAACTACGTCGTTAATAAAAATGGAACGATACACGATTCAACAACGCATTGAAATTATTAAAATTCACTATAAAAATGATGAAAATGTGGCAGACACGGTTCGTAAAACTCGAACATTTTTGGGTCGTCGTGAAGCACCTTGTCGGAGCGCAATACAGAAATTGGTAGAAAAATTCGAGCTGTCGGGACAAGTTAGTGATGTGAAGAATAAAACCCGTGCACGTCGCTCAAGAACAGCCGAGAATATTGCTGCTGTAGCCGAAAGTGTTGAAGAAAACCCAGGTTTGTCCTTTCCTCGTCGTTCTTTGGAATTAGGCATTCCACAAACGTCATTACACCGTATTTTGCATAAAGATTTGGGTCTATAAAGTTCAGTTAACACAAGAACTCAAGCCGACCGATCATCAACAAAGTCGAGTATTTGCTGATTGGGTCCTTGAAATGCATGAAAATGATCTGGAATTCCATCGAAAACTCATCTTGAGTGATGAGGCCCATTTCCACTTCGATGGCTTCGTCAACAAGCAAAATTGTCGCATCTGGGGCTCGGAAAACCCAAGAGTTATTATTGAAAAGCCTCTCTATCCTCAACGTGTGACTGTTTGGTGCGGTTTATGGTCCCGCGGGGTCATTGGACCTTACTTTTTCGAAAATGAGGCTGGAGCAACAGTTACGGTGAATGGATTGCGCTATCGACAGATGATTAATGATTTTTTATGGCCGGAATTGGATGGTATTGATCTTGACAACGTTTACTTTCAACAAGACGGAGCTACGTCCCATACAAGCAACGAAACCATTGATCTTTTACGGGAAAAGTTTCCGGACCGTGTTATCTCTCGAAGAGGTGATCACAATTGGCCATCGAGATCTTGTGACTTAACACCTTGCGACTTCTTCCTTTGGGGCCACGTGAAAGAGAAGGTCCACGCCAACAGCCCAGCGTCGATTCAAGACCTCAAAGATGGAATTCGTGAGGCTATCGAGGACATAGGGCAGCCACTTTGCGATTTGGTTATGGAAAATTTCATGAAAAGGATATGGTCCTGTAGGCGTGCTCGTGGTGGTCATTTGGCTGATGTTATTTTGGATTATTAACGGCATAGCTTCCACTTTATAATGAAATTAAGATCCGATCATTTAGCTGAAACAATGGCATTTTTCTTTGCATATCAAAATAACACCTCTTATTGGAAAACCCTATATTATTCGTGTTTTAATAGAGACAGCTTAAGAACTATAAGTTCAGTGTCAAAATTGTTGGATAAACTGGGAACCTCAATTTGGCTGCAATTAAAATGGTTTTTACATTATAGTAAAATAAAAAAGTTAGAGGGAAACCGATTAAAGGAAGTCCAATGATACACAAAGAATTAAATGTTATTATATTTTATATATGGTATTCTTTTTATTCAATTTCCCTACTAAGTTCAGAGCTCCCGAATTACATTTGCCCACTACAGCGATCTCCTAATCGGGCGGTTGAGCGTTTTACCCAGAATGCTAGGGCGGCTTGAGAAAAAACGTATATACGTGGGCTCGACCTTGTACCCTGACATCACATTTGACACCTGAAGGGCGTGAAGTCCTTGACCTTCATCCGGACGTGTATCTTGGAGGCTACAACCTTGATTCCCTATAATCAAGCATGTCACAGGGGATTCCACATTGCTTTTCAAAACAGGGCTGATAACAGCTTAACAGCTTTTCAACAGGTCAGATAACAGCTCAACAGCTCTTCAAACCAGCTTAACAGCTTTTTAAACAGTTCTAATAACATCTTAACAGGTTTTCAAACAGGTCCAGCCTTAGACTATGTTTTCTGCGTCTGCTCCTTGCTGTTCTGATTGAATAGAGTAATGTCCCTATGGTAGAGTATCCTTTGTCCCACTCATAATACACCGCTTCTTATCATATCGACTCAATGCAATCTTTTTTTGACTGATCGTGTAGACATTATGGTTATGCGATCGTATAGAGCTGTGATTAGAAGTTAATACTCGGTTGTTATTCAAACATTCGATGTAGTCGACGAAATTGATATGCCTCTGGACTACATTATTCTTTACTCCTTGTGCTTTTTTTTCACTTTTACCATCGTTTATACGCAGACTGTACATTTTCGAGTGCAAGCATACAAATTCGCTCATGATTTTCCCACTCAGCTCATCCTTCATTAGACCAGGAATCTTTTTATTCATGAGCGGTAAATTGAATTGATTATCTTCTGGGTAATCATTTGTATCGAATTTGTTTATATTTTCGGCCATAAACTCACACTGTTGAATCCGTTGAATCATCTCTTGCCCAAGCCCAGCTTACATGGTGCTCATAACATTTTGACTCGACTTTCTCAATATTTTTATATAATTTTAAAAAGTTATAGCAATCTTGAATTTGTTTCTTATGCTCATCGAGTATCATGTTATTATATTCTCTTATAAACTCCTCAATATTCATCTTAACAGTCTCACATTCAAGAAGGCACTAACCACTAACCAAATTCTAATGCAATTCTCTTTTTGCCACTTAGATTTTGTATAGAACATACCAATTTCTTATAAAAATTTTCCCTGCTTATTAAATTTTGGATAGAACATACATATGTACATACATATTACCATCATTGCAATTAAGCACTTATAGTAAAATATGTATTTTTGAAATCACTTCATGTTTACTTACAGAGTATATACAGCCTTATGTGTACAATACAGTTTCACCTCTGAGTTTGGTGTGATATCATTAAAAAATAACCATTTCTTACAAGCGCTCAACTTAAAGGTATTTACATTATGTTAGAGTTAGGTATAAATAAATTCCGGAGGAAATATGAGATAAATAAGATCTGAAATTTATTTTTTGCCTCAGTATGTTGGCAGAACTGTGACAGCATGCATCAAATTTTAGAATTTTCCAAACTCTTGCATCAGGATGCATGCTGCGTTGATGCATGCTACGCCGATTGCGAATTGCGCCATATGATCGCATTATATCAAACCTTGCATCACAGCTGCTGCATGCCGCGTTGATGCATGCTGCGCCGATTCTGAATTGGGCTTCAGGTTATATTGAACGCATACGCAAGCGTATATTCGATACTACCTGTCAACGCGAGCTATGCGTTTAAAATTTTCAATCTGACTCCAGCTTTAAATACAATAGGTTTGTTCGATGAAAACCCCGTGTAAATTTTACCCTACAATTTTCCCCAAATTTACCCGGGATTTTGTGCACTCATCGAACAAGTTTTGAAAACACCGGGGCTGTGTTCACGTCGGCGACTGCAGTCGACTTTGGTCAATTTGACTCAGAAAATGTCGTTCTGGTCGTACTCAGAAGTGCACATGGACACGGCTGTTTTAATTGTATGTGTAGGCGGACGGGGTATTTTAGGGAGTGTTCATATACACCAAATCACGTTCACGTCGTCAAGTCAATTTGACTGCAGTCGACTTGAGTCTTTAACTTCGTGCTCCTGAGGTGGAACTAAGTTAACTCTCGCGGAAAATAGGAAAGTTTTTCAAAATGGAAATCGATGATAAAAGTTTTATGGTAATTGATGAATCAGATAAGACCTAAAAGTGTAACAAATCTCATAAAAGATTTTAATTTCAGATTTTGTTTTTTTTTGGGTACGAGGAAGCTTAAACGAATAATTAATAATCGAAGCACAAGTTTCTCGTCTGGCGTCCATTTTCTTTTTTACCTCTTTGGCGTTTATGCACACATTCTCCAGGCCGAGTTATTGACTAAAGTCGACTGCAGTCGTTTTGACTAAAGTCGACTGCAGTCGCCGACGAGAACAGACCCCGGGTAAATCTAATATAATGACATTTCTCTGACAGTTCTCCTGCATATAATTAATTGTAAAAAGTTATTTATAAAATGGGTGAATACAAATAAAATGTGCTCTAGGTATTTTTCTATTTCTTTTCTTCTAATTTTTGCTTATTTCTGCTCAAGAAGTAATTTGTATGTCCCAATCAACAACAAATTACAAGTGACAACTGTCAAACCATTCCCCGAGAAATTTTTAGTGTAAGCACGGTGTAGCCCGGGGTTTAACCGGGGTTTTCATCAAACAGACCGACACGACATTTACGACAACAAATTAAATGTTGACCTAATGGCAATACCATGTTGCTGTACAGAATGGCGCCGACCGATTTTGTCACCGTAACCAGAGTTGGGAATAAACTTTTGTGGTCATTGTCGCCGTAATTTGATTTTGACAGTTCAGAGTAATGACCAAAAAAGGTCTTTCAAGGAGAAATTAATTCATTTATTGGAGGAAATCAAGTGTTTTTATGCCAAAAGAAATCGTCAATATCGAAATAATATTTAAACGAAAAAAATGGAAAGAAATTGGAGAAAAGTTGAAAATAAGTAGTAGATGATATTTTGTAATCCACATAAACTCAGTGTTAATCATTGTTCTTTCCGTATGAGGAAATGTATGAAGAGAAATACGATTGAAAAAGATACACAAAAACTTCTATTTTAATTTAAATGATTTTGTTACAAGCAGAATATGGCGTCATTGAACTGTCGAGAAGAAGTCACATTAAAAACAACAATTGACAAAATTTAAAGAAAACGGCTAACTGAGATGTATAGACAATTCTTTTTAACAAGAGAAATAGACACAGTAGTGAATCACAGTAACATTGAGATTTAGCGATGCTAACAACAGTGCGATTATTACATTACACATGATGGGTACAGCTTTGTTATTAGATTTATAGATGTTGTTCCTGTTAATATACTGCCCGCCTCGTCCGGGGACGAAAGAAGATTTATGGACTGTAATTGGTAGTGGGAGGTGTGATGAAATCTACTGCCCGCCCTGAAGTCTCCTGGCTGCCAGGAAATTCATCATTGTCTGGAAGAGGCAGCGCAAAGACTTTATTAATTGGTCGTTTAAAAAGATGTCCTCTTGATTTGATAGTAATAACACTAACAAGTCCATCATAGCCTGGATGGACGGCTGTGATATGCCCAAGAGCCCACGTTGCAAGAGGAAGTCTGTCATCTCGTAGGAGAACTAAAAGTCCGGGCCGAAAGTTATGTTGTTGTCGCAGCCATTTTGTTCGTTCTTGCAGATTATTTAAATATTCTGCAGACCAGCGTTTCCAGAAGTGGTTGTACATATGCGTAACCAGTTTCCATCTTGACAGTCGATTTGGTTTAATAGGCTCGTCTGTAGATTCTGGAATGGTGAGAAGAGAATCACCAATCAAGAAGTGCCCAAGTGTAAGAACTTCAAGGTCGTCAGCATCGGCACTCATTGGGTATAGCGGTCGAGAATTGAGACATGCCTCAATTTATGTGAGAAGTGTATAGACTGGAGCTTCCAATGACACGCTTAAAATGATGCTTTACGGCTTTCACCCCTGCTTCCCATAGACCTCCGAAGTTTGTAGCACTTGGCGGAATGAAATGCCATTCAGTTCCTTGTGAAGTTAGTAGATGAGTTAGTTGAGGTGGCAGTTTAGACTGGCAGAGAAAGAATGACTGTCGTAGTTCCTTCGAGCTACCAACAAAGGTAGTAGCATTGTCGCTGAAAATCTTTCTGCAGTATCCTCTTCGGGCTGTGAATCGCTTGTAGGCGGCGATAAAAGCGTCACTAGTTAGGTCGGACACCAGTTCAGAAAGGGACGGCTTTGTTGTACTCGCTCAGACGGAAGGATACCCATCAGTTGTTGCTGCGCAGATGATCGTTGCCTCATTTATTCTTCTTTAAATTTATGTATATATAATTCTCCTTTAAATATATGTGTACATATATAATTCTCGATCACTTATTTTTCTTTTGTTCTTCTTTAAATATATGTATTTCTCGATAACTTGCTTTACTTCAACTTTTATTTTTCACTAGTTCCAACTCAGTCGACTCACTTACTAACTACTAAGTCAAACTCAACTCAGCTCATATCAAAAATAATTCTTATAAAAATAAACAAATTGCTACACATCGTCATCACCTCATTAATTCACCTTGCAATTTAACAAAAATGAATTAATCATCATTTTCCATATTTCACTTTGAACCACTTCTGGTATCGATATGTTGTGACATTTGATCCGACTTACATTTTGCAATGTTATTAATGCAGATCAGATTTTTTATGTCACAACAAGTGAAATAGTGTTACATGGTTTTAAGATGTTGTGATGATAACTATGTGAAGCAATACCGTAACAATATCTCCCACTCTTAAAAAAAATGTGTGTTATTCTTTGAAGAGGAATAACACACTTCACAATCTAATCATAAGGAGGTAAGGAGATGTTAGTTTTATTTACTTATCTACAGTAATTTAATTATGGGTTAAACGTCTTTTTTTTAAAGTATTTTTAAAGTATGTATATTCTAAAAGACTTTTATTAAGATATATGGAAGTGCTTAATGTTCTTAATAATATTTCTAAATTTGTTAGTTAATACATAGTGAAGAGGATCGATACATATATATTCTTAATTCCAATGCAATATACAATATAATGCCTATATTTACTTATTTTCGCTAAAAGTAGTAATACTAATTAAATTTTTTCCACTCTCATTACATTTCAATTATTATTTTTTTTTTATAACTTATGTCGCGTGGATCAAATAACCTGAACGTGACGGTTACGGGGTGGCGTAGTTATTTTTCTGAGGTGGATGTTTTCATTTTTTATGTTTACAGTGGGAACATTTAAAGAGGAAGGTGATCTTAACCGTTTGAGTTGTATGTTAATAGCATTTTCAGAGGGTAATGCTGGTGGGGGAGGAGGTTTGACTGGTTGCAATTGAGTCGCTTGTGCTTCAGTTTTTCAGTTTTTGTCATTATGGATGGTTTGGATTGTTTATCCAATGCCTTTTTCTCAACTTGTTGTACTAGCTCTACGGTTTTACCAGGTGTACGATCTCTTTTCCTTTTTACTAGCTTGATTACCTTAATCATCCCTATTATAGTTAATAATAAGATAGCCAAGGAGCTCAAGCTTAGCGAACTTAGTTGAATGGCTTGTATTTTATTTCTTTCACGGCGTTGGGTCTCTAAATTGTGCATTTCTTGCTCTAATTGGTCTAGGGAGTATGTGTTCTCGTTTAGAAGTTGGTTAGAGCTTTCCCCCCTTAGTAAGATAATTCGGTTAGGACTACTCGAGTTACTCAATGTTTTCAGTAAGCTCTGAACGGTTTCGTTTAAATTCAAAGTTTGGGGTTGTATGTGTTCTGGTTGTGATAATTTTATGTCATGATGATCTTCATCTTCATAAAATATCACTTGGTCGTCAATTTGAAATTGACACGGTTCATTGAGTATTAGTACTCCGTGATTGTTGAGGCTAGAACTATGTAGTCCGCTTTTGCATGACATCGTAATCTTTTGTTGGGAAGAGAAAGAGAATAACCAAGCATTTTTTCGAGTTAATTTCACCAGAAGTTGTGGTGCATACGCTTGAGCCAAATACTCGCAATGATTCGACTCATTGAAGGGGTTAAATATGAAGTTTATGGGGCATTCTTTTACAGTTTGTCCCTTAAAAATTGCATTTAGTAAAGGGCCAACATACGTATTTTGGTGGGGATTAATTAATAGCTTTTTGTATATGTTTGTCGAAGTAATACAAATTCTTGGGTGGTTAGGTGACTAGCTAAATAGGAGTGTTCCAAATTCAGAAGTAGTGAGTGGTTGTTAGATGTCTTGATGGGGAACAGATGTATTTGCTGAAGCTTGAAAACCGGGAGATTTAGAATAGGAAATTTAATTCTTACTACAAGGTTGCCTTTTACGACCTGTGATTTAACTTCCAGGGTTTCAGATAATAGTGCAAAATCCTTTTTTTCGCTAGGCTCTTTTGGGTTTGCCTTGTAATAGGTTTCTAGAAGAGTAGATGGAGATATTAGCAAGGGGTGGATTTGATTATTTTTTACTGTTGTTAATATTTCAAGCAGTGTTTGTTGTCTTAACTCTATGTCGATGATATGCAAACTGATTATTGTCATTACCTCTTGAATCCGTTGGCGGGTACTTATCTCCTCTGTCACCTTTTCGAGCAGATCGTTTAATGTTCTGACGATTTCACGTTGGTTCGACTCCAGCTTCTGTACAGATTTCTTTTGTTGTTCGTACGTTGATTTGAAAAGCGTAATCTGATGTTTTTCTAAATCTAACAGTGCCTTTGTGTCTGTTTCAAGGTTGGAAATCCGGCTGTATATCTCCTTTTCATTATCGCTATCCATTGTGCCAAATAGGAAATGAAAACCCTTTCCTATTCCATCGGCTAGTGATCTACTCTGACGTCGGGTTGTTGTTAGTTCCTTGATAACAGCGGCACGCTTTTTGATCGCTTCTATTAGGTTGTGGATTTGACTACTCTGTTCGGTGCAAACAGTTGTATTTTTATGCTTTCCGCACAGTTGGCTTACGAGGAATCCAGTATGCTCCACCAACATGGTTTCCGTTTCAAGGTTACTTGTATTGATTTGGGTAAATAGATTCCATGTGTCATGGAAAAACAAAATCTCTCCTAAATCTTCAAACATAATACCCGTATTTGTTAGAGGCTGGACTTCGAAAGGTAGAGTTGCTCCCAAAGAAATAGATATGCTGACGCAATAGAACCCTAGTAGTAGTCGCGCCATGTCTGGGGAAATATATATACATATTTTGTTTTAGACTTTATTCATAGAAAGGTTTTAGTCTATTATTATGGACTACGACTTTCCAGTTACGAATTTGGATTTTAGTATTCACTGAATTGGGAACTTCAATCACCTGATATGATCCTAGCAATACCTGGGAGAGTTTGTGTTTTTTGGCTGCGTTTTTCAGTAATACTTTATCTCGGACATGGAAAGTTATTGGCCGTGAATGTTTGTCATAAAGTTCTTTAGAGCGAGTTTTACTACATAAAAGGTTTTTACGAGCAATGGCATATGTCTTCTGTAGTTTGTATTTCAGAAGATAATAATAACTTTGATGATTGTATACAGGTTCCGGTTCTCTTTTCAAATTGGAGGGAACATCAGCCGTGAAGCCGAATAAACAGTCCATGGGGGTAAGTTTGCTACTATCGTGTACGCTATTGTTATATACAAAGGCTGCAGTTCTTAAAAACTGATCCCAAGCATTTGGGTTCTCATCTACAATGGTCCTAAGATACTCTACTAATGGTCTCTGAGTTCTTTCTAAAGAGCCATTTGATTGAGGGTGGTACGCGGATGTCTGCAACTTATTTATTTTAAGGAGTTTACAGACCTTCTTGAATAGGTCGCTTAAGAAATTGGAGCCCTGATCGGTAACCAAATTTTTGGGTATGCGGTAGCGGGTAATTATTTCATCAAAGAATTTTCGGGCTACAGTCTCCGCCTCTGCATTTGGTATAGCATACCAATCAACAAACTTTGTTAGGTTGTCTTGGAATGTTAGTATATATTTGTTTCCCGCATGCGTCTCTTCTAGAGGCCCCACGATGTCTAGGTAGATTTTCTCGAAGGGCATTCGAGCTGTGTATGTAATGGTCATTGGCGTACGTGTTTCTGGGCTAACCTTCATTTTCTGACACTTTGGACATCTCTTAACGTATTTTTTTATGTCCCTCAACATGTTTTTCCATCGAAATTTCTTTTTGATTCGGTTGTACGTTTTCATAACACCCTGATGTCCACCAAAAACAGAATCGTGGTAGTCTTTTATTACCACTCGAATTTCTGTGGGGTTCGTGATTATCTCGGGAGGCTGGTTATTAAGGTTTGATCTGAGAGAATAAGGCTCTATAGGGTTTTCATCACCATGTTAAGCTTGTCTGCCATAAGAAATATTAGTTTGAGATTGTGGGTCAGAACTAACTGAAGACTCTGAAGGTATTCTTTTTTTGTTTGTCATTTCGCGTGAGTCATTCACACGGGTATGCTGCGCCTGGGCACGAGTGATTGCAAGGCAGTGAACTGGAGATGTATTTGATTCCTGTAAGTCTGGCGGAGTATGGACTTGCGCTCTTACGGGTATATTTGAAAACTTTTGGTCAACCTGCTCTGATTTATAAGAACTTCTACTAAGAGCATCCGCGTTTGTGTTGTATTTCCCTGGCTCATACTCGATGGAATAGTCGAACTCAGAAAGCTTGTGATGAAATCGAACTAATCTTGAAGTGGGGTCCTTGGTGCTCAAGGCTCCTTTCAAGGGCTTGTGGTCTGTATATACTGTGAATTTACGCCCTTGCAAATAACAGCGACAATTCCTTGTAGCCCAAACAATTGCTAGTAATTCTCTCTCAATTGTCGAGTAATTCCTTTCTGCCTTATTTAGAGTCCAACTCGCATAAGCTATGGGGCGATCTTTACCTCTTTCTCCCTGAGACAAGACAGCTCCTAGAGCTTCCTGGCTAGCGTCCGTGGTTAAGTTAAAAGGCAGAGTAAAATCTGGATATATAAGAAGTGGTGGTGAAGTGAGATTTCTTTTAATCTCGTTAAAAGCATTCTGGCAGTTTTCAGTCCACGCAAATTTCACATCTTTTCGCAATAAATTAGTCATAGGACGAACAATCTTGGAGAAATTGGGTATAAATTTCCTGTAGTAGTTAGCTAAGCCGAGAAAGATTGAACTTGTCTAACAGTACGCGGGACGGGAAAGTTGTGAACGCATTCTGTTTTTGAGGGATATGGGAGGGCTCCCTCACTGGAGCATTTGCGCCCCATATATATGACTTCGCGCCTTAGGAACTGGCATTTCTCTGGCTGTAACTTTAAATTATTTTTTTGTAAACGATCAAGAACTTTTATCAATTTACTGTTAATATCTTCAAGGTTTTTCCCATAGATAACTATGTCATCTTGGTAAACGAAACATTCTAGACCTTGAAGACCTGTGAGAACATAATTCTTCAACCGTTGGAATGTAGCTGGTGCTCCTTTCAATCCGAAAGGCATGCGCCGAAATTCATAATGCCCATAAGCTGTACTAAAGGCTGTCTTGGGTCTATCTTTAGGATGAACCAGTACTTGATGATAGCCACTGGCAAGATCCAAAGTAGTGAAATACCGGGAATGACCTAGTTGGTCCAGGATATTTTCAATCCTGGGCAATGGAAAAGCGTCACCTATTGTTTTATCGTTTAATTTCTTTCCTAAAATCGACCACAACCCTCCATCGTTTTTCGCCATTTGGCCCAGCTTTCTTTGGAACCACTAACAGCGGTGAGTTCCAAGGGCTTTTGCTAAGTTTAGCTATTTCACTTTCTATCATTTCATGGAGCTGTTGACTTATAACTTCTCTTTGCGTCTCTGGAAGTCGATACATTTTTTGATTAACTGGAGACTGGTCAGAAACTATTGGAATGATATGCGAAATGGCATTGGTATAAGTGAGCTTATCGCCAACCATATGAAATATGTCATTGTATTGGTGGCAAATATTCAGGATAAAAGATTTTTCATCTTCAGAAAGAGTTTCATCTAATGTTAATTCTTGCTTTAGTCGTACTAGGCGTGATACTTGCAGAGAGTCTGTTTGAAAGTTTGGTTGAGTTTGCTTGAGTAAACGTGTGGAATTAGTTAGTTTTGTAGGTGAAATCTCGTTTTTCGGACAGCTAGTGTTAGTGAAGTTATGATTCACTTTTGAAGTCAGACTAGAGCCGCAATCGCTACTTGACTGCAAGCTATAGGTATTGTAATTACTATTGGGCTCCAGCGTAAGTGTGAGTTTTTATAATGCAACACTATGGATATTAACGTTAAGCACACCAATTTAGTTTCCTCTGTTTTCGGAACTTAGCAAACTATTAGTTAGAAAAACTCCTGATTCCACCTCTTGAGATTGACAGAGCATTTCTTGCTCTAGTGTCAAAGGAGCTTTAACTACTACGTGCGACCGCGCAGGTATGTGAACTGGCTTTGGGAATTTAATAGTATACTGCGTGATATTATCAGTGAGAGAGATATCCTTCAAATTTGGATTTTTCTTCTTACTTTCTTGAAGCTCCTTTACTCGTTTGGTAGCACTGTCGTATACCTGAGTTTCGACATAGTGGGTGGCTTGAATAGTCTCCGTGGTTTTCTTTTGGTTCCCTTTGTTCTTACCAGTGTCACAACAATGTTTCTCATTAATTGCGGCCAAAATGGCATTGTGAACTCTGTCGAATTGATTTCCGTGCGAGGAAATCTGAGAATTCGATTAGGGCCCTGGAAGTTACAATTTTTTGAAATAAAGTCGTTTCCTAGCAACCCGTCGTGCGAGATCGGTGTGCTGGTTTTCACAACTTGAAAATTGCATGGTATTGGGCTTTCAAAAGAATATTTACAGTGGCAGCTACCTAGTGTTTTACCTTCACCGAAGGGAGTTTTCAACACAGTAGTATCATTCCGGTTGATTGAGTCGCTAGTATTTAAGGCGTTTTATTTGATTAAGCTGCCTTTAGCTCCAGTATCCACTACTAGCCGAACCGAATTGTTCTTGCCTATATCTAAAGGTAAGTGAACCAGTGATATATTTTCGCTGCTACTGGCAGGCGGCGGGGAATACCCTGATAGTGGTTGAGAATGCGATTTTAAAGTCGAGCCGGGGAATTTTCGGTCGACTGGCGCGCGTTTCCCGAAGATCTGGCTTCCCATCTTTGTTTCTGCTTGCACTCAGATATGGAATGTCCTCGTCTTCCACAGAAATCGCATTTTAGTTGCACATGATAAACCCTCGGGTTACCTCGGGTTGTGTCATTGGCACGATGCGTTTGTGAATTCTCGGGTGGATAATTATTCTTGTTTCTACAGTTTTTAGCATCATGCCCACCTATTTTGCATTTCACGCAATATGGGGTATTCTTACGCTTTAGGCAGTGGTCATAAGTATGCCCCTTAAAATTACAATATGAACATGAAACTGTAGACAATGCGGATTTGTGCTGGTCATTAAGTCTTTGTGGTAGCTTGTTTGAATGGTTTTTTGGTGAGAATTGGTCAGTTATTGAGGCAGAAATTGGTGCACTTTTATGAGTGGGGTGAGGTTGATAGCTAGAAATTTCATGAGTATTAGACGGAGAATGGTATGTCGAAATAAGTGCTGTACGTTGCGGAATTGGGTGAAATATTTGGGGTGTATGCAGTGCACTTGCTGCTTGATGGGTTATATTACCAGGTACTGGGATGCCATTAGATGGAGTTTGTATAAACGAATTCGAGAAATTATCAGTGCGGTGCAGTGGATGGATATTTCCTTGCATACCCATATATGAATTTGGGAAGTTATATAGATATGGGTTTCCTTGCTGCATGTGGGGATTTCCCTGAAGTAGTCTTTCCATGTTCAGAAATTTTTCTATTAGGCTGGTTAAGGTTGCTTCACTTAATGACAGAAGATGTGTACTGAGAAGTGGATTCGTTACACCGCATTTTAGGGAATTTATAGCAAAATCTTCTAGTTGCGTAGTCACCGCATGGAGACCTGTCGCACCATACTTGTATTCTGCAGCTTCCTTGCATTGCGTTAGAAGCTGTTTGATACGGTTTGCGAAAGATGTGAGCGATTCCATGGGGTACTGTTTACATGTAATCAGGTTATTTATTAACTCCTGGTATGTTTCCCGTGGTAAATAGGACTGCTTAAGTAATTGCTCCATCTCTTCAAACTTTGAAAAAGTGCTGGAGGAAACAAGCATGTATGCATTCCCTCGCAATCTTGTTTGGAGAATGTGTACAAATGCAGATTTTTCTTCATCTTCTAGGCATTGTTGAACTTGTCTACAACATCCAATGAATGTCTGCAGCTCGGTTACAAGTTGAGGACTAGCCTCACCTGAGAATAGGGGCACCATTTGGGCAGTTAATTTAACTACCTTTTCATAATTTAGTGGCATTTTTCCGTTGTATTCCAGAGAGTCTTTATTACAATTTGTAATGACAAAATTTTCTGAAACTGACTTAGTGCGGGCCTTTGCGACCAAAGTGGGTAAATTACTTGTTTTTGTAAGAAATCTAACAAAGCTAAGTCGTCGGAAACGTTGTTCGCGATACCAATTTGTGGATGGTCTGCTACAATGTGGGCTTGTATTTTCAAAAGATAGAGAATTTATTGCCGTTTCATAATCGGATCAAGAAGAACGCCGTGTAGGCGAAACCATAGAAATTTTTTGGGAATTTATAATGAAAACAGTAGACAGCTGAAGATCAAAGAGAGAAGTAATAGTTAACGGCAGAAGATTTTGATACAATATTACCCACTGCGAAAAAACGTATGAGTAGTTCCGAAAAAAAAGAAAAAATTCTTTATGGGAACAAAGAGTACGAAAAACATAAAAATTATAGAAAACAATGCAGTTTTCGAAAAAAATTTGGTTATCAACCACACGACTTTCAAGATTTATATTTATATGTACGAAAAAAGAAAAAACAAATTTTACTGAACACTTAAGACTTATTAAATAAATAAATAAATTATTTCACTGACTGATATATAAAATAAAATATATATAATATATATATATAAAAAAAATATTTTCTCTACTTAGTTATAATTATTTTATATTCAATTGTTTACTTTTCCTACTTGTTTTCTTTCTCAATTCTTCTGGGATATTTCCAGCTGCCAAAACCAGGAATCTGTAGTGTCGTCCAGGAAGGAGGATTATTGAAGTGTCGATTATTTCTTTTATCCGTCTTCCTTCTTCAATTTGGGCAGGGATGAGGCCCTCTAGAACCCCTCGTTGGTGCTTTGCACGTTGGTGAGGAGGTGGCTGCTTGCTTTTATCAGCAGAGGCAGTTACAGTTGACCGACCTCGAGCGTGGGGTAACTTAAACGAAATTGTAGTATCCCAATTACCCCTTAATTTTTTTTTTCGTGGAGAATTGAGGGTTTTCAAGCTCTTATGTTTATATATATATAGGCAAAAAACTGGCTTCCCCGATCCTACCGGCTACGCCAATGTAACGATCTCACGATTGGTCCAACTGTAATTTTACCACTGTGGATAACACCATCAATCACACACAAACAATAACAAACACTTTACTTATTTATTCTTCTTTAAATTTATGTATATATAATTCTCCTTTAAATATATGTGTACATATATAATTCTCGATCACTTATTTTTCTTTTGTTCTTCTTTAAATATATGTATTTCTCGATAACTTGCTTTACTTCAACTTTTATTTTTCACTAGTTCCAACTCAGCCGACTCACTTACTAACTACTAACTCAAACTCAACTCAGCTCATATCAAAAATAATTTTTATAAAAATAAACAAATTGCTACACATCGTCATCACCTCATTAATTCACCTTGCAATTAAACAAAAATGAATTAATCATCATTTTCCATATTTCACTTTGAACCACTTCTGGTATCGATATGTTGTGACATTTGATCCGACTTACATTTTGCAATGTTATTAATGCAGGTCAGATTTTTTATGTCACAACAAGTGAAATGGTGTTACATGGTTTTATGATGTTGTGATGATAACTATGTGAAGCAATACCGTAACAAGTCTAGGTCACAGGGCCTGCGCCTGCCTGAGGGAATTGCTTCCTACCGTCTGGCTGACGCGGGGATGACGTCATCTGGTTGTTATCAGTTTCAAACAGGCCTGATAACAAACAGCTTAACAACTTTTCAAACAGAACAGCTTTCTAAACAGGTCTGATAACAGCTTAACAACTTTTTAAACAGGTCTGATAATAGCTTAACAGCTTTTCAAACAGGTCTGATAATAGCTTAACAGCTTTTTAAATAGGACCGATAACAGCTTACCAGCTTTTTAAACAGGTCTGATAACAGCTTAACAGCTTTTAAACAGGTCTGATAACAGCTTAACAGCTTTTTAAACAGGTCTGATAGCAGCTTAACAGCTTTTCAAACAGGTCTGATAATAGGTCGGATAATAGCTAAATAGTTTTCAAACTGGCCTGGTCGACAGACGGAATGCCCTGTGAAATCCTTGATTATACACAAGAAGGTCAATGTACCGACGCCCTTCCCGTTTCAAAGGTGATGCCAGCGGTCAAGGTCGAGCCCACGTGTAAATGTTTTTTTCTCAAGCCGTCCTAACATTCTGGGTAAAATGCTCAACCGCCCGATTAGGAGCTCGCTATAGTGGGCAAATATTATTCGGGAGCTCTGGACTTAGTAGGGAAATTGAATAAAAAACATACCATATATAAAATATTATTATTGATTTATTATAAATTGAAAAATTTTAACATTTAATTCTTAAGGTATCATTCTAGATTAACATTAATTCTTAAGGTATCATTCTGTTAAGTACCTTTGTTCGGGTTTATTCCAGGGGTATCCGCAGACACTCTGTGTACTCCTCACCCCTCTTTCTGTTAATTCGTTGATATATTCCCTGGGACTGTGTAAATGACACTCAATTGCTTCTTTTTTTTTTCACACTTTTATTTTTTTAATACACTATCTTCCTTTTTTTTTTATACACTATCTTAACTATTAAAGTTACAAAACAATTATAACATTAGAACTTGGAAGAGGAATAACTCTCAGGGGTTGGCCATTTTCTCTTTTTTTTTTGTGTTTTGGTTTGGTTTATTTATTTTTGCTTAGGATTTTATCTCAAGTGGGTATGGATAAGTTTATGTTGCGTGGGCAACAAAATTTCTTATCTAAAGATGCTCAATTATAAGTGGGGCTTTCTTCAGCGTGCATCATTTAACTTTCTTCCCTCGTGCGGACAGCATCTTTTGGTTTTTCTTTCGCGGTGTATTTATACGTATAGGTATTACAAATGTTGTTTACCATTAAATTGAAGAAGGAGCCGTGGCGGAGTCCGGCGGGATTAATCTCCACCTTCTACTCCGCATAAGTACTGCGGGTGTCCCCCGGATGGCAGGGACCAAT
Source organism: Dioctria rufipes (assembly GCA_963924295.1). Taxonomy (NCBI): domain Eukaryota; kingdom Metazoa; phylum Arthropoda; class Insecta; order Diptera; family Asilidae; genus Dioctria; species Dioctria rufipes. The sequence continues at coordinate 150,249,475 of OZ002742.1, read as the reverse complement.
ACGACTGGTCCTTCTTATGGATGGGTTGTGTCCCAGCACTGTCTGGGGTGCTGAGACCGTCGCCGGGACGTCTCATCGGGTGCTGTTGCCCCTATTTCCCCACCGAGGGCAATCTCTGGTGGCCGCAGGTGAGGTTAATTTGTATTGTTTTTATTACTCTTACTTTACGATATTTCTCTCTTCTTCAGGTGCTGTCCTTTCCCTGGTCGGGATGTACGGGCTGTGCACGTGCTGCCATGCCGCGTTTGACTCTCCGGCACCCCTTCCCTTCCTGCATTCGCTACCGACTGGCACGAATCCGAGGATGAGGATTAGGTGCGCTGGATTTACTCTGCATCGTCCACCTTTTGTGTGGAAAAAAATTTTTTTTATCTTTTTGTAATTTTTGTATATCTTTCCTATCTTTCTATTTCTTCCGTAATATAAAATAAAATTAATCGCTTCATTCAAAGGAAGACTACTTATTTCTTTTTTGTTTATTTTTGGTTTTGTTGTTTTTGTTTTGTTTTTTCAGGATTGGTTTATTTTTCCTTAAGAGGCGGTTCGGCCGGCGTGGTTGACTTTAAGATTTTTTTTGTTTTTTACATTTTTTTTTTTTGTCATTATTTTATTCTTTTGCTTAATTGGTCGCTTTTATCCTACTGTTATTTTATATTTTATGTTATTATTTCTAGGTTAGTATTGTTATCTCTTTCCTAGATTAGCTCTATTTACTAGATTTATTATTATTTACATTTTATTTATTTATTCTATTCTTAATTATTATTTGTAGTTATTTGTTACAAGGGAGAAAAAAAAATTATATATCTATCCTATCTTATTTATTACTTGTAATTTTCAAAAAAAAAATTTTTGTTTTAAATTTACTTATATACCTAGATTTATTACAATAATTTTCTTTGTAACTACTTATTTGTTCTCTTACAGCTTACTTACTTGGGTTTATTTAAACCGCTTATATTCTGTCCCTTTGTGAGATTGATAGTGCTAGTGGCTTAGACATTTGTGACCTGTTGAAGTGGTGAATTTATACCACTTGTACAGACTTGGTAGTTGGTAGGGTACGGGTCCTTTTGAGAGGAGTAGGTTCGACTAGTTTACTTTGCTCAATTGGTTTGATTTGTTCCTTTGCCTCTGGGGTTTCTTCTGATTTCCTCAAGCGGTATTTTTTTATGCTTGGTGCTAGCCATTTGGCGACCAGGTACAGCACCATACATGTGAAGACAACACCAGTTAAGGACACTGATGTTGTAGCTAGTACATGTGTAGGATGGTGGTTTATAGTAGTAACTATTTTAGCTAATTTTTCGTCCAGCTCTGTTAATGAATGGGTGTCTTCTAGGATGATGCTATTAGTGTCATCTCCTGAGTGTAGTTCTGTCTGTATGTTTTCAGACTGTACCTTGTGTTTAGTTTCATTACGATATTTATCCACTATTTGTTCTAATGGAGTTATATCTGGGAAATAAGTGGTTTGTTTGAGACTTAATTGCTGGATATTCTCTGCCTCATAATGTAGGATTTGTGATCCTACTTGTAATTGACAGGGATGGTTGATAGAAATTATTCCTTGGCCTTCTATTTTTGAAGTTAGGAATTGTTGGGTACACTGAAGGTGTACAATTGTTGGTTCTATCAACGAGAATATCCAAGAATTTGGTTTACTTAGTTTAATAAGTAGGTCTCTGGGAGGTATTTGTGCTCTGAATTGACACTGTGGCTCTTCGTTTAGTGGATTAAAGATTAGCTTCACTGCGCATTCTTTGGACAGAGTTGCCTTTGTTACAGGAATGCCTAGCTTAGCGATGTAAGTGTCCTCTTGGGAATTTTGCGTGATCTTTTTGAAGATTTTAAAATCTTGTGTTTTTAACAATAATATGTCCTGTGTCTGTACCTGGTGCGCTACGTGCGAGTACTGTATTTCGGGTACCAATGATTGTTTTTTATTAACATGGATAGGAAAACTATGTATCCTATACAACTTCATTTGTGGTAAATTGAAAATCGGAAGTTGTATTCTAATAACTAATTTGTCTTGGACTATACGAGCCTTTGTTTCCGCTGTATGATATAACAGGGAGAGACAATTTTGTGCATCTGGGCAAGTAGCGTGGGACTTGTGGTATATCTCTAATAAACTTTTGGGAGACACCACTAGCGGATGCAACTGGTGATTCTTACTGGAGATTATTATGTCGAGTAAGGCTTGTTGCCTGTACCCAATCTCGACAATTTGTAAGGTCAGGCTTGAAATTATCTCCTGCCTTAATTGTCTCATTAGTAAATCATCAGTGATACTTTGCATTCTATTTACCTGGAGATTTATTTGACGTTGTCTTTCCTGCAGAGATGTCAATGGCTTTTGGATTTGTTGTAGTGTAGTTTTGACTACACTGATCTGCTGTCTTTCCAGGTCGGCTAGTGCTTTTGTATTTGTTTCGAGCTCCTCGAGTCGACTGTATACCTCTTGTTCATTAGTGCTGTCCATGGTCCCGAATAGGTAGTGCATTGCATTGCCTATTCCATCGAAGATAGATCTTGTTGATCTTGACACTTCTCGAATGACACTTGTTCTCCTCTTGATGTTTTCTAAGAGTGAATGAACGTGTTTTTGCTGTACCAGGCATAGCTCATCGGATTGAGAGCGATTTGAACATAGTCGGTAAACTAAGTGTTCTGCCTGTTCTGCCATAAGCGTTGGGTTGTCCAATTCCATCAGGTTGATTTCCGTTAAAACATTCCATGCACTGTGGTATACTCGTAGTTTTCCCAGATCTTCATACAGTACTCCCGTGTTGTTTAGGGGGCTTATGGTGTAGGGATCCGCTGCTATTTGTGCCATTGTCAAATGGAGACAGTACATTAACACAAATATCTGCTTCATGGTCTGCAGAAAATGAAGGGTAGGCTTATTAGTCAGGTGGTCATGTATGTAATATTTAGATATAGTATTGCTTAAGTAGACGGTTGATAGTTTGTCAATTGGGAGCTTACTTGCTAAAAGGAAGACGAGATAGAACAGAATCAGAGAAACTTAAAAATTCATGTTGAATCTCGTAAATATATAGAAGGGTTTTTAGTGTTAAGAGCATTGTACTTTTTCACCAAAATTGTACTGGAGAGAAAAAAAATTTTTAATTCACTCGTAACTACCAAAACAAGGTATGGGGAGTGTAAGTTAGAGCATGCTAAACTTCATCAATTTCTCTATGAGCTTTTAAGTCGACCATTATTTTGTTATAAGTAGCAAGGTATATATGGGTACGTTTATTTAGCGTATTTTTTATTAATTTAAATAAAATTTAGGTAAAGTTTGACTTCATGAGTCATAGGGAGTAATCCCGAGTGCGGAACCTTTAAGTGGGTAGTTAATAGTTTAACTGGCGAAATTTTGTTTCAGTGGGACTTATTTTCTAAAGGTGTATGTACCAGTGTACTACTCGTAATAGGGCTTTAAACGGTTGTTGTGTACTACAACCTGCCGTTTGCCTATTTTTATGGTAGTGTTTGTTGGACTAGGTACATTGATTACCAGATATGGGACAACCCAAATTTGAGACAATTTGTGTTTGTGGCTTTCACTTTTGAGGAGGACTTTGTCTCCTAGGTGGAAAGTGAGAGGCCTGACTGTTTTGTCGTAATATGCCTTTGAGCGTTGTTTGCTGGCTAAGAGATTTTTACGAGCCGTAGCATATGATTTTTGTAAACTGTATTTGAGCATATGGTAATAACTTTCGTGGTTATATACGGGCTCAGAGTCCAGTTTTAAATTAGTTGGGACATCCGCTGTGAAGCCGTAAAGGCAATCCATCGGGGTTAGTTTAGTACCCTCGTGTACACTGTTATTGTACACGAATGCAGCGGTTCGTAGGAATTGATCCCATGTTTTGGGATTCTCGTCTACGATTGTACGCAGATATTCGATTAATGGTCTATGGGCACGTTCTAGTGCTCCATTAGACTGTGGATGGTATGCGGAAGTTTGTAACTTCTTTACCCTTAGCAGTTTGCAGACCTTCTTGAATAGCTCACTCAGGAAATTAGTTCTCTGATCGGTGACTATTCTCTTTGGAATGCGATAACGCGTGACAATCTCATTGAAAAAGATTTGCGCCACCGTTACTGCTTCTCCATTTGGTACGGCATACCAATCGACAGACTTGGTGAGATTATTTTGAAAAGTTAAGATATATTTATTACCTGATATGGTCTCTTCTAGTGGACCTACTATATCGAGGTAAACCTTGTCGAAAGGTTGTTCTGCGATGTCCGTTATTACCATTGGCATCTTGAATTGTGGCGATGCCTTCATTGTTTGGCACTTAGGGCATTTTTTTATGTACTTTTTTATATCGCTAAGCATGTGTCTCCACCAATACTTGCGTCTGACTCTTTTATAAGTCTTCATGACACCCTGATGGCCGCCGAAAGGAGAGTCGTGGTAATCCTTTAGGATTGTTTGAACTTCCTTGGGGCTCGTGATTATCTCAGGTGCCTTGACTGGACTTATTTCTTGTTCATGCGTATCAGGGGGTTGTATTTCCGCCTCTGGGAGTTTAATTTCTTCATCTTCCGCTGCCGTGGGCTGTGTTTCAGCGCTGGAGCTAATATTGGCCTCTTGGGATTTTTGTTTTTGAGCTCTGGTCACGGCGAAGCAATGAGCAGGTTTTTTGGTTTTCTTTTTATTTGGGGGCATATTTTCCTCCACATCAGAGTCCATAGTGTGGTGGACTTGGGCTTGTACCGTTAAAGTGTGGCCTGTATATTCTTCGATTAATACTTGTGGAATGCGGCTTAATGCATCCGCATTGGTATTATACTTCCCTGGTTTATATTCGATGGTATAATCGAATTCTGATAATTTGTGGTGAAATCTCACCAAATGGGAAGTCGGGTCTTTAACGTTAAAGACACCTTTGAGAGGCTTGTGGTCAGTATAGACCGTGAATTTCCTGCCTTGGAGGTAGCATCGGAAATTCCTCGTGGCCCAAACTATAGCCAATAACTCCTTTTCAATAGTGGAGTAATTTCTCTCGGCTTTGTTCAGCGTTCGGCTTGCATAGGCGATAGGCTGGTCTTTTCCCACTTCTCCTTGGGAAAGCATAGCGCCTAATGCTTCGTTGCTGGCGTCCGTTGTAAGATTGAAGGGTTTAGAGAAATCTGGATAGATTAAAAGTGGTGGCGAAATTAAAGCATTTTTAATGCTTTGAAATGCTTCTTGGCATTTCTCGGTCCAAGTGAATTTTACATCCTTTCGGAGTAAATTCGTAATTGGACGAACTATTTTAGAGAAGTTCGGAATGAACTTCCTGTAGTAATTGGCAAGTCCTAAAAAGGACTGAACTTGCCTTACTGTTCTAGGAACAGGGAATGTTTGGACGCAGGCCGTTTTGCTGGGGTCTGGTAATGCACCTTCGCTAGAGCATTTGTGCCCTAGGTAAACAACTTCTCGTCTCAAGAACTGGCACTTCTCTGGCTGCAGTTTGAGGTTGTTCTCTCTCAATTTGTCGAAAACCTTGCGAAGTTTATCATTGTGGTCATTTAGGTTCTTACCATAAATGACGATGTCGTCAAGATAAACGAAACATTCGAGGCCTTGTAGGCCTGTCAGAACGAAGTTCATGAGGCGTTGGAATGTAGCGGGAGCTCCTTTGAGTCCGAATGGCATACGCTTAAATTCGTAGTGCCCGTAATTAGTGCTAAAAGCGGTCTTATGTCGATCTTTTTTGTCGACTAAGACTTGATGATAGCCGTTGGCCAAATCGAGAGTGGTAAAGTACCTGGCATGACCTAGTTGGTCAAGAATATCCTCGATTCGCGGTAGCGGCAATGCATCGCCAATTGTCTTTTCGTTCAATTTGCGAAAATCGACAACGATGCGCCACCATTTTTCACCGTCGGGTCCCGCCTTTTTGGGGACAACTAATAAGGTGAATTCCAAGGGCTTTTGCTAGTTTGGACTATCCCGTTTTCTAGCATTTCTCTTAATTGTTCGTTGATTACTTGTCTCTAGGTCTCTGGTAATCTGTAGGCCTTTTGGTTTATGGGCGCTTGATCTTGTATTAAAGGGATATTGTGGGTGATAGCATTTGTGTATGTGAGCTTATCACCTTTAAGGTAAAAGATATCATTGTACTCGTAGCAGAGTTCGGATATCGAAGCTTTTTCTTCCGCATTTAGATTTGGGTCTAGGCTGGGCTCTTGGTCTAACCTGTTGACTCGCGGAGTATGTTTGGGATCTTCATGATCCGGAAATAAGTATCTTACATGTTGTAAGATAGCTGTGTTTTCCGAAAAGCTTGCGTCTCTTTCCTCATTTGGTGTAGTTGTGTACTTACTATCTGTTTTACTTACATTACTAGATGGCACGGAATGGGCTTCCTGCAGTTTTAACGGTGGAGTACCATGTTTTATGGGTACCTTTGATTGGTCCGAGTACTCGAACGCTTTTGTATTTTGACTAATAGGCCGTGAAAAATTGGTTTTCTTAATACTATTTGACGGTGGAGCCAACTTTGCCTTCAATGAGGTCTTACTGATCTCGCACGCGTCTTTTATAGGGCTTATGGGGCACCTTTTATTCTTAATTCTAATTTTATTAAGTGGTGGAGTCGACTTTGCCTTTAAATAGGTCTTACTGAGCTCGCACGCACTGCTGGTAGGGCTCTTGGGCCTCAGCTTTTTCTTAACACTAATTTTATTGGGTGGTGGAGTCATCTTTGCCTGAGAATAGGTCTTACTGAGCTCACACGCACCTGTTGTTTGGCTCCTTACCCGTATGATTATCTTACTGCTAGGTATATTGGGTGGAGGAGTCAGCTGCATTTTGCTTGTCGGCTTCTGGAGCTCGCTCGCATCTCTGATTTGGCTCTTTGGCCATGTAAAATTTTTGTAACTTATTCTATTGGACGGTGGAGTCATTGTTGCCTCTTTTCGGGTCTTACTGAGCTCGCACGCGTCTTGTATGGGGCTCTTGGGCCGCGTTAGTAACTTATATCTAGGTATTCTGGAGAAAGAAGTTTTGCTTGACTTCTGTTCTGGCTTGGGAAGCTCACTGGTGTTTGTGTTACTCGCTTGCGATTTATTCGGCTTGAGAACGTGTTGTGTATCAGTGGCTTCTCCTATTGGGATGACGGCGTAGTCATGTATAGGGAGCAGTTGTAATAATAAACTGTTGATGACCACTTGGAAATTGTTAATGTTGAGTATGGCAACTAGCACTGTTTCTTTTCCAGTAGGGAGTAAACTGTTGGCCAGGAAGACTCCGTCGCCTATCTCTTTAGATAGACAGAGCATTTCTTCCTTCACTCGCAACGGGACTGTGGTGATAATTTGTGACCTAGCAGGTATGCATATTGGTTCTCGTAAGGTAACCAGATGCTGCCTCATTTCGCTGGTCTTTTGATCACCCAGACAGCTCTTTTCGCACTCCGTCGGCTCTTCTCGAACCTGGCAGCCAGCATTACTCTCCTGGGATGCTTTGGAGACACTGCATGTAGATAGCTTAACCTGTTTAGGTTCCATCATTTCAGCAAGTGACCTCACTTCGACTGCTTTACTGGAATACAGCTTGTCCGTTTTGCATGACAAGGGCACAGTAAACTCTTCAGGATTTGTTTCCGTACAAGGAAACCTGAGTGCTTTATTTGGGCCTTCAACATTACAGTTGTTTGATAGGAAACCGTTTCCTAATAGGCCGTCATCGGAAAGACCTGGCAGGTTTTGTACCACCTGAAACTTGCAGGGAATTTTATTTTTAAAATTGAAGTTGCCCTTGCAATTTCCCAATGTCTTTCCGGTTCCAAAAGGGGTCTGTAAAGTGCATGCCTCATTTAAATTAATTATTTTGAGGTCTTTAATAGCTCTTTTCTTAATAATACTAACCTCAGCGCCAGTGTCCACTACAAGTTTTGTATGGCCGTTAAGGCTTATGTCCAGTGGAAGTTTCACTGTAGGGACACCGGATTCGGGCGCTTGAGGTGACCCTTTTAATTTTTTTGTTGGGTTTATAGTCGAGCCGGGGAGTTTTGGGTCGACTTCATGTCGTTTCCCTGACTCCGGGCTTCCCATTTTTTCTTCTGGCGGCAGTCTTCGCCTGCATGTCCTCGGCGACCACAAAAGGTGCATTTGAGTCTTATGTTGAAGACTTGAGGACCCTTTGTGTTGTGTTGATCCTGTGTAGATCTATTTGAGAGGCGTGGAGGAGCAATCTGTTGTATTTGATGACCTTTTCTGCAATCACGGACGTCATGTCCATAGATTTTGCAGTTTGAGCAGAAAGGGGTGTTTTTGCGCTTAAGGCAATCTGAATAAGTATGAGCCTTTCGCTGGCAGAAGTTACACGTGATGTTACGGACCAGTGCATCTGTATCCGAGTTTCTGCCATCAGTGTTTGTAAATGGTCTTTGCCGTGCCTGTGATGAACCTGGGTTATTCACATTGCGTGAAAACTGGTTTGGATTTGGAGCTCGAGGTGATGCGAACATAGGTGTTGATGGTATTTGATAATACGGAGCTCTATAATAGGCTCGCACTCGTAGATCTGGGTCTACTGGCGCCAGTGGAGGAGCTTGTACCAGAGGAGTCTGAACGAATGTAGCACTTTGTTGTAATTTCTCCATGTCCAGGGCTTTTTAAATTAATGCTTCTAAATCTCCTTCTCCCTGCGTGAGCAAATATTGACACAGGTGTGGGTTGGTTACTCCACTTTTCAAAGCGTTTTTGGCAAAATCCATCAGCTGTGTTTTCACAGCAGGGACTGCCTCAGCTCCATACTTCTGTGTCGCTGCCTCGTTGCAAATCGTCAATAACTGTTTCAATCTTGTAATGAACACAGTGAGAGATTCTAACGGATTTTGTCTGGTGGTAATTAATTTGTTCACCAGCTCCTGATATGTCTCACGGGAAAGATATGTTCTGTTTAAACGTTCCTCTACTTCAGTAAATGAAGCAGGGACGTCTGAAGCGAATAATTGGTATGCGTCACCTCTGAGTCTTGTAGGAAGGACCTGAATGAAAGCCACTTTTTCTTCATCATATAGATACTGCATAGTTTGTTTGCAGCAGCCGATGAAGGTTTGTAACTCTCGTCCCAATTGTGGGGTACTTTCACCCGAAAATAAGGGAACGAGTTGAGCTGTGAGCTTAGCTGCTTTAGCGTAATCCACCATTGTGTGTAGTCTATTGACTGGAAATTTAAATTTGGGTGGACTAGCTGGGCTTGTTTGTGGGCTGATTTCCGTTAAGGTTTCTTCGAGCCAATCGATCAGCAGGTCTTCGGGAGTTGGTTCAGCTACCTCACCGTCACTGTCGCTATCACTATCACTGTCACTTAACCTAACACTCTTATTCTTTTCTAGATCTAAACTAAGTGAGCGCCGAGATTCGGAAAACTGTTCTAGTTCCTTTCGGAACTGTATTGTTTTTTCTTTTAAGGTCTTTAACTTGACGAGTCTGGTCTCACGCTCTGTTTTTAATTTGTGATCTAAGGCGTCACAATGGGTAATCGTCAGTTTATCCGATTCCCGCGCTCTCTCGTATAATTTATTTAAAAACTTAGCTAAACTTACTTGACTATTCAGACCTGGCAGAACGGTTCCGCTTCGAAGTCGAGGTCCTGTTGGGGGTAACTGTGGAGGTTTTTCTCCTGCAGCGGATGATGTACCTTCGCCGGGGTGCTGTGTATTGGCACCTGGGGTTAATCCCGCGTCGGCTAAAGATGGAGCGTTTTCCCTCGCTGCTGTTTCTGGTTCCTGCTGAGGTAGAGCTGGATTGTCGGCTGGCATATGATGCGCTGTTCAGTGAAAGGGGGGCTCCTTGCCTGCTTAGGTCCCTTTGCTGTAATTGAGAGGGGGGTTTCTTTAACCGCCTTCGAGTTCCCTCTCAATCCTTTGTCGGTTGATTTCGGCTTACTTTTGCAGCTGGGGGGGGCCCTGGGCCGTCTTAACTTCCCCTGGATCTAGTTGAAAAGGGGGCTTATGAGCCGTCTTCGATTTCCTCTTCAACTCAGGATCGTTGTACTTCAAATGGCTGATTATTTGCTTCCGGGAACTTCATGCTGGTTGTCAGGCTAATTCCAGCTGGCTTAATGTTCGTCCTTCTGGGAGATTTTGGATGGTTTTGCACTTCCTTCGGTAGTCTGTTTACTTGTATCCCTCGGTGGTGCTTTTGCACTAATTGGGGTGAACGCTTGCCCGCCTGGAGCAGAGGCGCCTAGAGATGGTCTCTACCCGAGTGTTGGGGGTGACTTGGCCTGAGTGGCTTCGTCAAGGGAACCCCTTAGGTTTGCAGGATAGGGGATTTTAAAGCTCTTATGCCTTTCTAATTTGACTTTTAGAAAGCAGGCTTCCACTATCCTACCGGCTGCGCCAATTTTGTTAAGTACCTTTGTTCGGGTTTATTCCAGGGGTATCCGCAGACACTCTGTGTACTCCTCACCCCTCTTTCTGTTAATTCGTTGATATATTCCCTGGGACTGTGTAAATGACACTCAATTGCTTCTTTTTTTTTTTCACACCTTTATTTTTTTAATACACTATCTTCCTTTTTTTTTATACACTATCTTAACTATTAAAGTTACAAAACAATTATAACATTAGAACTTGTCACTTATACTTAATAGAACAAACAACAACAAAAACAATTGCTGCTTTTTATGACTGTATAAATGCTTACAACGCACGACGCAAACTACATAACGTTCTGGCCGACAATCTCAAATCACAACTTTTCCTTTTTTAAACCAAGATGCACTGCTACCAAAATCACAAAATAAACCTTTTCCTTTTTATAACCCGACCCTCGGGACTATTTCAAATCGACCGCTTAAAACTGACTCCCTAAAAACTGACTGAACTCGACTTGGATCATTTTAATCGCAAGTCTAGTTGTTCAGGATAGAAAAGTGCTTAATTAGCATTCCTATCCTGAGAAAATTATTTACCGCTGGGCATGTTTAAACCAGCCCAGAATTATCGCGACGAACGATGGTTGGAATTGAAATTTGATATTTTCATAAATATCCAACCATCGCCGTGCTATCGTGCATACATTGTTGCGATCACAATGTATGCAGCTCGCGACAATTTGCTGATAGGAGCTTTTTTCGGTGAAGACTTGATCGTTTCAGTCTTCACCGACGTAAAATTTTCATGCGCCCGATATGTATGTATGTATATATATACATACATATCGTATTTACGACAAATCTTACTGAAGGTAAGATTTGTCGTGGGGCTTTTTTTTATTGAAACGACTTGGGATGTAACTTAAAACTTTTATTTTTCCCAAGTCGTTTTGTGGGGAGATTTTTATTATATGCGAAGGAATTTGAAGAAATTGCTGATGGCAATTTCCTCGCCTTGTGAAGATAAGCCGTGCATGTTTTAAGCATGCTTGGCTTATATGTATGAAGATTCAATTAAAATATTTTACATTAGACTATTTTAAATTAGAGTATTTTTTAGGTAATTTTTGTATACTTTACGTATACAACAATCCTTCCCCCTGCGAAAAAGAGAGTTATTCTTTGAAGAGGAATAACTCTCAGGGGAAATGAGAGATGCGGTTGGCCATTTTCTCTTTTTTTTGTGTTTTGGTTTGGTTTAGTTATTTTTGCTTAGGATTTTATCTCAAGTGGGTATGGATAAGTTTATGTTGCGTGGGCAACAAAATTTCTTATCTAAAGATGCTCAATTATAATTGGGGCTTTCTTCAGCGTGCATCATTTAACTTTCTTCCCTCGTGCGGACAGCATCTTTTGTTTTTTTTTTCGCGGTGTATTTATACGTATAGGTATTACAAATGTTGTTTACCGTTAAATTGAGGAAGGAGCCGTGGCGGAGTCCGGCGGGATTAATCTCCACCTTCTACTCCGCATAAGTACTGCGGGTGTCCCCCGGATGGCAGGGACCAATACGACTGGTCCTTCTTATGGATGGGTTGTGTCCCAGCACTGTCTGGGGTGCTGAGACCGTCGCCGGGACGTATCATCGGGTGCTGTTGCCCCTATTTCCCCATCGAGGGCAATCTCTGGTGGCCGCAGGTGAGGTTAATTTGTATTGTTTTTATTACTCTTACTTTACGATATTTCTCTCTTCTTCAGGTGCTGTCCTTTCCCTGGTCGGGATGTACGGGCTGTGCACGTGCTGCCATGCCGCGTTTGACTCTCCGGCAACGGACTTGGTCCGGAAGTTCACCGCCACCCCTCCCCTTCCTGCATTCGCTACCGACTGGCACGAATCCGAGGATGAGGATTAGGTGCGCTGGATTTACTCTGCATCGTCCACCTTTTGTGTGGAAAAAAATTTTTTTTTATCTTTTTGTAATTTTTGTATATCTTTCCTATCTTTCCATTTCTTCCGTAATATAAAATAAAATTAATCGCTTCATTCAAAGGAAGACTACTTATTTCTTTTTTGTTTATTTTTGGTTTTGTTGTTTTTGTTTTGTTTTTTCAGGGTTGGTTTGTTTTTCCTTAAGAGGCGGTTCGGCCGGCGTGGTTGACTTTAAGATTTTTTTTGTTTTTTACATTTTTTTTTGTCATTATTTTATTCTTTTGCTTAATTGGTCGCTTTTATCCTACTGTTATTTTATATTTTATGTTATTATTTCTAGGTTAGTATTGTTATCTCTATCCTAGATTAGCTCTATTTACTAGATTTATTATTATTTACATTTTATTTATTTATTCTATTCTTAATTATTATTTGTAGTTATTTGTTACAAGGGAGAAAAAAAAATTATATATCTATCCTATCTTATTTATTACTTGTAATTTTCAAAAAAAAAATTTTTGTTTTAAATTTACTTATATACCTAGATTTATTACAATAATTTTCTTTGTAACTACTTATTTGTTCTCTTACAGCTTACTTACTTGGGTTTATTTAAACCGCTTATATTCTGTCCCTTTGTGAGATTGATAGTGCTAGTGGCTTAGACATTTGTGACCTGTTGAAGTGGTGAATTTATACCACTTGTACAGACTTGGTAGTTGGTAGGGTACGGGTCCTTTTGAGAGGAGTAGGTTCGACTAGTTTACTTTGCTCAATTGGTTTGATTTGTTCCTTTGCCTCAGGGGTTTCTTCTGATTTCCTCAAGCGGTATTTTTTTATGCTTGGTGCTAGCCATTTGGCGACCAGGTACAGCACCATACATGTGAAGACAACACCAGTTAAGGACACTGATGTTGTAGCTAGTACATGTGTAGGATGGTGGTTTATAGTAGTAACTATTTTAGCTAATTTTTCGTCCAGCTCTGTTAATGAATGGGTGTCTTCTAGGATGATGCAATTAGTGTCATCTCCTGAGTATAGTTCTGTCTGTATGTTTTCAGACTGTACCTTGTGTTTAGTTTCATTACGATATTTATCCACTATTTGTTCTAATGGAGTTATATCTGGGAAATAAGTGGGTTGTTTGAGACTTAATTGCTGGATATTCTCTGCCTTATAATGTAGGATTTGTGATCCTACTTGTAATTGACAGGGATGGTTGATAGAAATTATTCCTTGGCCTTCTATTTTTGAAGTTAGGAATTGTTGGGTACACTGAAGGTGTACAATTGTTGGTTCTATCAACGAGAATATCCAAGAATTTGGTTTACTTAGTTTAATAAGTAGGTCTCTGGGAGGTATTTGTGCTCTGAATTGACACTGTGGCTCTTCGTTTAGTGGATTAAAGATTAGCTTCACTGCGCATTCTTTGGACAGAGTTGCCTTTGTTACAGGAATGCCTAGCTTAGCGATGTAAGTGTCCTCTTGGGAATTTTGCGTGATCTTTTTGAAGATTTTAAAATCTTGTGTTTTTAACAATAATATGTCCTGTGTCTGTACCTGGTGCGCTACGTGCGAGTACTGTATTTCGGGTACCAATGATTGTTTTTTATTAACATGGATAGGAAAACTATGTATCCTATACAACTTCATTTGTGGTAAATTGAAAATCGGAAGTTGTATTCTAATAACTAATTTGTCTTGGACTATACGAGCCTTTGTTTCCGCTGTATGATATAACAGGGAGAGACAATTTTGTGCATCTGGGCAAGTAGCGTGGAACTTGTGGTATATCTCTAATAAACTTTTGGGAGACACCACTAGCGGATGCAACTGGTGATTCTTACTGGAGATTATTATGTCGAGTAAGGCTTGTTGCCTGTACTCAATCTCGACAATTTGTAAGGTCAGGCTTGAAATTATCTCCTGCCTTAATTGTCTCATTAATAAATCATCAGTGACATTTTGCATTCTATTTACCTGGAGATTTATTTGACGTTGTCTTTCCTGCAGAGATGTCAATGGCTTTTGGATTTGTTGTAGTGTAGATTTGACTACACTGATCTGCTGTCTTTCCAGGTCGGCTAGTGCTTTTGTATTTGTTTCGAGCTCCTCGAGTCGACTGTATACCTCTTGTTCATTAGTGCTGTCCATGGTCCCGAATAGGTAGTGCATTGCATTGCCTATTCCATCGAAGATAGATCTTGTTGATCTTGACACTTCTCGAATGACACTTGATCTCCTCTTGATGTTTTCTAAGAGTGAATGAACGTGCTTTTGCTGTACCAGGTATAGCTCATCGGTTTGAGAGCGATTTGAACATAGTCGGTAAACTAAGTGTTTTGCCTGTTCTGCCATAAGCGTTTGGTTGTCCAATTCCATCAGGTTGATTTCCGTTAAAACATTCCATGCACTGTGGTAAACTCGTAGTTTTCCCAGATCTTCATACAGTACTCCCGTGTTGTTTAGGGGGCTTATGGTGTAGGGATCCGCTGCTATTTGTGCCATTGTCAAATGGAGACAGTACATTAACACAAATATCTGCTTCATGGTCTGCAGAAAATGAAGGGTGGGCTTATTAGTCAGGTGGTCATGTATGTAATATTTAGATATAGTATTGCTTAAGTAGACGGTTGATAGTTTGTCAATTGGGAGCTTACTTGCTAAAAGGAAGACGAGATAGAACAGAATCAGAGAAACTTAAAAATTCATGTTGAATCTCGTAAATATATAGTAGGGTTTTTAGTGTTAACAGCATTGTACTTTTTCACCAAAATTGTACTGGAGAGAAAAAAAATTTTTAATTCACTCGTAACTACCAAAACAAGGTATGGGGAGTGTAAGTTAGAGCATGCTAAACTTCATCAATTTCTCTATGAGCTTTTAAGTCGACCATTATTTTGTTATAAGTAGCAAGGTATATATGGGTACGTTTATTTAGCGTATTTTTTATTAATTTAAATAAAATTTAGGTAAAGTTTGACTTCATGAGTCATAGGGAGTAATCCCGAGTGCGGAACCTTTAAGTGGGTAGTTAATAGTTTAACTGGCGAAATTTTGTTTCAGTGGGACTTATTTTCTAAAGGTGTATGTACCAGTGTACTACTCGTAATAGGGCTTTAAACGGTTGTTGTGTACTACAACCTGCCGTTTGCCTATTTTTATGGTAGTGTTTGTTGGACTAGGTACATTGATTACCAGATATGGGCCAACCCAGATTTGAGATAATTTGTGTTTGTGGCTTTCACTTTTGAGGAGGACTTTGTCTCCTAGGTGGAAAGTGAGAGGCCTGACTGTTTTGTCGTAATATGCCTTTGAGCGTTGTTTGCTGGCTAAGAGATTTTTACGAGCCGTAGCATATGATTTTTGTAATCTGTATTTGAGCATATGGTAATAACTTTCGTGGTTATATACGGGCTCAGAGTCCCGTTTTAAATTAGTTGGGACATCCGCTGTGAAGCCGTAAAGGCAATCCATCGGGGTTAGTTTAGTACCCTCGTGTACACTGTTATTGTACACGAATGCAGCGGTTCGTAGGAATTGATCACATGTTTTGGGATTCTCGTCTACGATTGTACGCAGATATTCGATTAATGGTCTATGGGCACGTTCTAGTGCTCCATTAGACTGTGGATGGTATGCGGAAGTTTACTTTTACTTTTAGCAGTTTGCAGACCTTCTTGAATAGCTCACTCAGGAAATTAGTTCTCTGATCGGTGACTATTCTCTTTGGAATGCGATAACGCGTGACAATCTCATTGAAAAAGATTTGCGCCACCGTTACTGCTTCTCCATTTGGTACGGCATACCAATCGACAGACTTGGTGAGATTATTTTGAAAAGTTAAGATATATTTATTACCTGATATGGTCTCTTCTAGTGGACCTACTATATCGAGGTAAACCTTGTCGAAAGGTTGTTCTGCGATGTCCGTTATTACCATTGGCATCTTGAATTGTGGCGATGCCTTCATTGTTTGGCACTTATGGCATTTTTTTATGTACTTTTTTATATCGCTAAGCATGCGTCTCCACCAATACTTGCGTCTGACTCTTTTATAAGTCTTCATGACACCCTGATAGCCGCCGAAAGGAGAGTCGTGGTAATCCTTTAGGATTGTTTGAACTTCCTTGGGGCTCGTGATTATCTCAGGTGCCTTGACTGGACTTATTTCTTGTTCATGCGTATCAGGGGGTTGTATTTCCGCCTCTGGGAGTTTAATTTCTTCATCTTTCGCTGCCATGGGCTGTGTTTCAGCGCTGGAGCTAATATTGGCCTCTTGGGATTTTTGTTTTTGAGCTCTGGTCACGGCGAAGCAATGAGCAGGTTTTTTGGTTTTCTTTTTATTTGGGGGCATATTTTCCTCCACATCAGAGTCCATAGTGTGGTGGACTTGGGCTTGTACCGTTAAAGTGTGGCCTGTATATTCTTCGATTAATACTTGTGGAATGCGGCTTAATGCATCCGCATTGGTATTATACTTCCCTGGTTTATATTCGATGGTATAATCGAATTCTGATAATTTGTGGTGAAATCTCACCAAACGGGAAGTCGGGTCTTTAACGTTAAAGACACCTTTGAGAGGCTTGTGGTCAGTATAGACCGTGAATTTCCTGCCTTGGAGGTAGCATCGGAAATTCTTCGTGGCCCAGACTATAGCCAATAACTCCTTTTCAATAGTGGAGTAATTTCTCTCGGCTTTGTTCAGCGTTCGGCTTGCATAGGCGATAGGCTGGTCTTTTCCCACTTCTCCTTGGGAAAGCATAGCGCCTAATGCTTCGTTGCTGGCGTCCGTTGTAAGATTGAAAGGTTTAGAGAAATCTGGATAGATCAAAAGTGGTGGGAAAATTAAAGTATTTTTAATGCTATGAAATGCTTCTTGGCATTTCTCGGTCCAAGTGAATTTTACATCCTTTCGGAGTAAATTCGTAATTGGACGAACTATTTTAGAGAAGTTCGGAATGAACTTCCTGTAGTAATTGGCAAGTCCTAAAAAGGACTGAACTTGCCTTACTGTTCTAGGAACAGGGAATGTTTGGACGCAGGCCGTTTTGCTGGGGTCTGGTAATGCACCTTCGCTAGAGCATTTGTGCCCTAGGTAAACAACTTCTCGTCTCAAGAACTGGCACTTCTCTGGCTGCAGTTTGAGGTTGTTCTCTCTCAATTTGTCGAAAACCTTGCGAAGTTTATCATTGTGGTCATTTAGGTTCTTACCATAAATGACGATGTCGTCAAGATAAACGAAACATTCGAGGCCTTGTAGGCCTGTCAGAACGAAGTTCATGAGGCGTTGGAATGTAGCGGGAGCTCCTTTGAGTCCGAATGGCATACGCTTAAATTCGTAGTGCCCGTAATTAGTGCTAAAAGCGGTCTTATGTCGATCTTTTTTGTCGACTAAGACTTGATGATAGCCGTTGGCCAAATCGAGAGTGGTAAAGTACCTGGCATGACCTAGTTGGTCAAGAATATCCTCGATTCGCGGTAGCGGAAATGCATCGCCAATTGTCTTTTCATTCAATTTGCGAAAATCGACAACGACGCGCCACCTTTTTTCACCGTCGGGTCCCGCCTTTTTGGGGACAACTAATAAGGTGAATTCCAAGGGCTTTTGCTAGTTTGGACTATCCCGTTTTCTAGCATTTCTCTTAATTGTTCGTTGATTACTTGTCTCTGGGTCTCTGGTAATCTGTAGGCCTTTTGGTTTATGGGCGCTTGATCTTGTATTAAAGGGATATTGTGGGTGGTAGCATTTGTGTATGTGAGCTTATCACCTTTAAGGTAAAAGATATCATTGTACTCGTAGCAGAGTTCGGATATCGAAGCTTTTTCTTCCGCATTTAGATTTGGGTCTAGGCTGAGCTCTTGGTCTAACCTGTTGACTCGCGGAGTATGTTTGGGATCTTCATGATCCGGAAATAAGTATTTTACATGTTGTAAGATAGCTGTGTTTTCCGAAAAGCTTGCGTCTCTTTCCTCATTTGGTGTAGTTGTGTACTTACTATCTGTTTTACTTACATTACTAGATGGCAGGGAATGGGCTTCCTGCAGTTTTAACGGTGGAGTACCATGTTTTATGGGTACCTTTGATTGGTCCGAGTACTCGAACGCTTTTGTATTTTGACTAATAGGCCGTGAAAAATTGGTTTTCTTAATACTATTTGACGGTGGAGCCAACTTTACCTTCAATGAGGTCTTACTGATATCGCACGCGTCTTTTATAGGGCTTATGGGGCACCTTGTATTCTTAATTCTAATTTTATTAAGTGGTGGAGTCGACTTTGCCTTTAAATAGGTCTTACTGAGCTCGCACGCACTGCTGGTAGGGCTCTTGGGCCTCAGCTTTTTCTTAACACTAATTTTATTGGGTGGTGGAGTCGTCTTTGCCTGAGAATAGGTCTTACTGAGCTCACACGCACCTGTTGTTTGGCTCCTTACCCGTATGATTATCTTACTGCTAGGTATATTGGGTGGAGGAGTCAGCTGCATTTTGCTTGTCGGCTTCTGGAGCTCGCTCGCATCTCTGATTTGGCTCTTTGGCCATGCAAAATTTTTGTAACTTATTCTATTGGACGGTGGAGTCATTGTTGCCTCTTTTCGGGTCTTACTGAGCTCGCACGCGTCTTGTATGGGGCTCTTGGGCCGCGTTAGTAACTTATATCTAGGAATTCTGGAGAAAGAAGTTTTGCTTGACTTCTGTTCTGGCTTGGGAAGCTCACTGATGTTTGTGTTACTCGCTTACGATTTATTCGGCTTGAGAACGTGTTGTGTATCAGTGGCTTCTCCTATTGGGATGACGGCGTAGTCATGTATAGGGAGCAGTTGTAATAATAAACTGTTGATGACCACTTGGAAATTGTTAATGTTGAGTATGGCAACTAGCACTGTTTCTTTTCCAGTAGGGAGTAAACTGTTGGCCAGGAAGACTCCGTCGCCTATCTCTTTAGATAGACAGAGCATTTCTTCCTTCACTCGCAACGGGACTGTGGTGATAATTTGTGACCTAGCAGGTATGCATATTGGTTCTCGTAAGGTAACCAGATGCTGCCTCATTTCGCTGGTCTTTTGATCACCCAGACAGCTCTTTTCGCACTCCGTCGGCTCTTCTCGAACCTGGCAGCCAGCATTACTCTCCTGGGATGCTTTGGAGACACTGCATGTAGATAGCTTAACCTGTTTAGGTTCCATCCTTTCAGCAAGTGACCTCACTTCGACTGCTTTACTGGAATACAGCTTGTTCGTTTTGCATGACAAGGGCACAGTAAACTCTTCAGGAGTTGTTTCCGTACAAGGAAACCTGAGTGCTTTATTTGGGCCTTCAACATTACAGTTGTTTGATAGGAAACCGTTTCCTAATAGGCCGTCATCGGAAAGACCTGGCAGGTTTTGTACCACCTGAAACTTGCAGGGAATTTTATTTTTAAAATTGAAGTTGCCCTTGCAATTTCCCAATGTCTTTCCGGTTCCAAAAGGGGTCTGTAAAGTGCATGCCTCATTTAAATTAATTATTTTGAGGTCTTTAATAGCTATTTTCTTAATAATACTAACCTCAGCGCCAGTGTCCACTACAAGTTTTGTATGGCCGTTAAGGCTTATGTCCAGTGGAAGTTTCACTGTAGGGACACCGGATTCGGGCGCTTGAGGTGACCCTTTTAATTTTTTTGTTGGGTTTATAGTCGAGCCGGGGAGTTTTGGGTCGACTTCATGTCGTTTCCCTGACTCCGGGCTTCCCATTTTTTCTTCTGGCGGCAGTCTTCGCCTGCATGTCCTCGGCGACCACAAAAGGTGCATTTGAGTCTTATGTTGAAGACTTGAGGACCCTTTGTGTTGTGTTGATCCTGTGTAGATCTATTTGAGAGGCGTGGAGGAGCAATCTGTTGTATTTGATGACCTTTTCTGCAATCACGGACGTCATGTCCATAGATTTTGCAGTTTGAGCAGAAAGGGGTGTTTTTGCGCTTAAGGCAATCTGAATAAGTATGAGCCTTTCGCTGGCAGAAGTTACACGTGATGTTACGGACCAGTGCATCTGTATCCGAGTTTCTGCCATCAGTGTTTGTAAATGGTCTTTGCCGTGCCTGTGATGAACCTGGGTTATTCACATTGCGTGAAAACTGGTTTGGATTTGGAGCTCGAGGTGATGCGAACATAGGTGTTGATGGTATTTGATAATACGGAGCTCTATAATAGGCTCGCACTCGTAGATCTGGGTCTACTGGCGCCAGTGGAGGAGCTTGTACCAGAGGAGTCTGAACGAATGTAGCACTTTGTTGTAATTTCTCCATGTCCAGGGCTTTTTGAATTAATGCTTCTAAATCTCCTTCTCCCTGCGTGAGCAAATATTGACACAGGTGTGGGTTGGTTACTCCACTTTTCAAAGCGTTTTTGGCAAAATCCATCAGCTGTGTTTTCACAGCAGGGACTGCCTCAGCTCCATACTTCTGTGTCGCTGCCTCGTTGCAAATCGTCAATAACTGTTTCAATCTTGTAATGAACACAGTGAGAGATTCTAATGGGTTTTGTCTGGTGGTAATTAATTTGTTCACCAGCTCCTGATATGTCTCACGGGAAAGATATGTTCTGTTTAAACGTTCCTCTACTTCAGTAAATGAAGCAGGGACGTCTGAAGCGAATAATTGGTATGCGTCACCTCTGAGTCTTGTAGGAAGGACCTGAATGAAAGCCACTTTTTCTTCATCATATAGACACTGCATAGTTTGTTTGCAGCAGCCGATGAAGGTTTGTAACTCTCGTCCCAATTGTGGGGTACTTTCACCCGAAAATAAGGGAACGAGTTGAGCTGTGAGCTTAGTTAATTTAGCGTAATCCACCATTGTGTGTAGTCTATTGACTGGAAATTTAAATTTGGGTGGACTAGCTGGGCTTGTTTGTGGGCTGATTTCCGTTAAGGATTCTTCGAGCCAATCGATCAGCAGGTCTTCGTTAGTTGGTTCAGCTACCTCACCGTCACTGTCGCTATCACTATCACTGTCACTTAACCTAACACTCTTATTCTTTTCAAGATCTAAACTGAGTGAGCGCCGAGATTCGGAAAACTGTTCTAGTTCCTTTCGGAACTGTATTGTTTTTTCTTTTAAGGTCTTTAACTTGACGAGTCTGGTCTCACGCTCTGTTTTTAATTTGTGATCTAAGGCGTCACAACGGGTAATCGTCAGTTTATCCGATTCCCGCGCTCTCTCGTATAATTTATTTAAAAACTTAGCTAAACTTACTTGACTATTCAGACCTGGCAGAACGGTTCCGCTTCGAAGTCTAGGTCCTGTTGGGGGTAACTGTGGAGGTTTTTCTCCTGCAGCGGATGATGTACCTTCACCGGGGTGCTGTGTATTGGCACCTGGGGTTAATCCCGCGTCGGCTAAAGATGGAGAGTTTTCCCTCGCTGCTGTTTCTGGTTCCTGCTGAGGTAGAGCAGGATTGTCGGCTGGCATATGATGCGCTGTTCAGTGAAAGGGGGGCTCCTTGCCTGCTTAGGTCCCTTTGCTGTAATTGAGAGGGGGGTTTCTTTAACCGCCTTCCAGTTCCCTCTCAATCCTTTGTCGGTTGATTTCGGCTTACTTTTGCGGCTGGGGGGCCCTGGGCCGTCTTAACTTCCCCTGGATCTAGTTGAAAAGGGGGCTTATGAGCCGTCTTCGATTTCCTCTTCAACTCAGGATCGTTGTACTTCAAATGGCTGATGATTTGCTTCCGGGAACTTCAAGCTGGTTGTCAGGCTAATTCCAGCTGGCTTAATGTTCGTCCTTCTGGGAGATTTTGGATGGTTTTGCACTTCCTTCGGTAGTCTGTTCACTTGTATCCCTCGGTGGTGCTTTTGCACTAATTGGGGTGAACGCTTACCCGAGTGTTGGGGGTGACTTGGCCTGAGTGGCTTCGTCAAGGGAACCCCTTAGGTTCGCAGGATAGCGGATTTTAAAGCTCTTATGCCTTTCTAATTTGACTTTTAGAAAGCAGGCTTCCACTATCCTACCGGCTGCGCCAATTTTGTTAAGTACCTTTGTTCGGGTTTATTCCAGGGGTATCCGCAGACACTCTGTGTACTCCTGACCCCTCTTTCTGTTAATTCGTTGATATATTCCCTGGAACTGTGTAAATGACACTCAATTGCTTCTTTTTTTTTTTGTTCACACCTTTATTTTTTTAATACACTATCTTCCTTTTTTTTTATACACTATCTTAACTATTAAAGTTACAAAACAATTATAACATTAGAACTTGTCACTTATACTTAATAGAACAAACAACAACAAAAACAATTGCTGCTTTTTATGACTGTATAAATGCTTACAACGCACGACGCAAACTACATAACGTTCTGGCCGACAATCTCAAATCACAACTTTTCCTTTTTAAAACCAAGATGCACTGCTACCAAAATCACAAAATAAACCTTTTCCTTTTTAAAACCCGACCCTCGGGACTATTTCAAATGGACCGCTTAAAACTGACTCCCTAAAAACTGACTGAACTCGACTTGGATCATTTTAATCGCAAGTCTAGTTGTTCAGGATAGAAAAGTGCTTAATTAGCATTCCTATCCTGAGAAAATTATTTACCGCTGGGCATGTTTAAACATGCCCAGAATTATCGCGACGAACGATGGTTGGAATTGAAATTTGATATTTTCATAAATATCCAACCATCGCCGTGCTATCGTGCATACATTGTTGCGATCACAATGTATGCAGCTCGCGACAATTTGCTGATAGGAGCTTTTTTCGGTGAAGACTTGATCGTTTCAGTCTTCACCGACGTAAAATTTTCATGCGCCCGATATGTATGTATGTATGTATGTACATATATATCGTATTTACGACAAATCTTACTGAAGGTAAGATTTGTCGTGGGGCTTTTTTTTATTGAAACGACTTGGGATGTAACTTAAAACTTTTATTTTTCCCAAGTCGTTTTGTGGGGAGATTTTTATTATATGCGAAGGAATTTGAAGAAATTGCTGATGGCAATTTCTTCGCCTTGTGAAGATAAGCCGTGCATGTTTTAAGCATGCTTGGCTTATATGTATGAAGATTCAATTAAAATATTTTACATTAGACTATTTTAAATTAGAGTATTTTTTATGTAATTTTTGTATACTTTACGTATACAACAATTCTATATTAGGCTTCCTTAAATCGGTTACCCCATAATTATATTATTTTCCTTTATTTTACAATAGTGTACATCATCTTAGACTATAATACAATTAAAACAAACTATTTCATTAAATGGTATTTTAGCTATAATACAAGTTTTATTTACAATATATATCTTAGACTAGCCTTAGACTATGTTTTCTGCGTCGGCTCCTTGCTGTTCTGATTGAATAGAGTAATGTCCCTATGGTAGAGTATCTGTTGTCCCCCTCATAATATACCGCGTCTTATCATATGGACTCAATACAATCTTCTTTTGGCTGATCATGTAGACATTATGGTTATGCGATCATATGGAGCTGTGATTAGAAGTTAATACTCGGTTGTTATTCAAACATTCGATGTAGTCGACGAAACTGATATGCCTCTGGACTACATTATTCTTTACTCCTTTTGCTTTCTTTACAGTTTTACCATCGTTTACACACAGACTGTACATTTTCGAGCGCAAGCCTACAAATTCGCTCATGATTTTCCCATTCAGCTCATCCTTCATTAGACCAGGAATCTTTTTATTCATGAGCGGTAAATTGAATTTGTTGTGACTCAGGTGCCCAAAGCCCCGAATCACAACCATAAGGTGAATACATCAACATATTGCCCTATGCAATATATTGATGTATCGCAGAAATGACCCTGAAAATCAAAATTAATTTCATTTAAAATTTCAATATAAATTCAAAATGCATTTAGAAATGCATTCCTACATTATAACAAAATGCAATTTAGCATAAATTGCATTTTATTATCAGACACACATTCCACTCACACGATATGCACACTTACCTACATACAGTGTCTTCTTTCTTTTTTTTCCCGTGGGTACAGTGTACATACGTATATTACTTACTTCCTCCAATCTAAAGTTATGTACATACATACATACAATTATCAGAATTATTCGCGCCCTCTTAAAGTTATTATTTCAAGACGGGCGGACAAGTGCATATCGGATTACTTCTTTGCATAGATGCATATAGCTTGCATCAAAACTTTTGTACATTTTCTCACGTACGATTTTTAACGTCGTGGGAAAGCAATAAAATATAAAAAAGCTTTTGAAAGTGATCGTGGGTCCTGGGTGCAATTTGCCCAAACCTCGGGGAGTTTGCTTTTCAACCATCGGGCGATAAAGAACGAAATTATATCGGGAGTTTAGAAAAAAGGAAACATTTTAAAATGGAGGTAGAAGTAGATAAGATTGAACCTTTTCTTTATTTATATTATAACCATATATATATTTATATAATACTTTCATTTTTCCATATTAAATTATGCAAATATAATTATGTTACTCAGTAATTAACGAAACATTACAATTAACGAATGCTAAAACATAATCAGTGATCAATAATAACAATAAGGTCCACTCTTCCTAGAAGCGACCTCTGCGGTAAGACCCCGTGAGCTTGCTGGTCAGAGGACTTCGATTGAAATCAATAATCGATCACTTGCGATAGGACTTCGAGAGCCTACCGTTCAGGAAAAAGGTATTGGTTGGAAGAGTGGAAATTAACTTAGTTATCTCTTCTCGAATTTATTTTCTTTTCGGTAATAAATTTTTCTATAGTTAGAAGCGAGTGTTTTTATCCTTGTTTTGACGCATTTATTTTGATGTGCGATTTTAGCAACAATTCCTTTCTTTTTTTTGTGAATATTGTATTGAAGTTTCTTTCTTTAGCAAATTCAAGAAATAGTTCCATCATATTGATACATTTTTATTTCTCCTCTTTCCTTACATTATTTAAATAAATTTATTTACACATTATTATTGAGAGTCCCAACCAGATTGTGCACGTAATTTTATCACAGATATATATTAGATATATATGTAGGCATCTGCAATTGTTCTGCAATTGCAATCTCTAAACAAAGATCGACCCGTTATCAGAGACCGACCAGGCAACAAGCGATCAATTAATCAAGCGTAAAGTAGTACAGTTGGGCGGTAGTTAGGCAGTAGGCAAGCAGTCGTTAATTTTAGAAGTAAATCAGTCAGTTGTAAAGTAAAGTAGAGAGTCGTTGCTTATTACAGTAGTTTTTGTAACACAGTAGTTTGCATTTCAGTAGTTAATCACAACAGTAGATATCACAGTTTATTTTCGCATCTAAATCATTTTTTATCATAATTAGTTTTAATCATATTGTGAACTCTTGAATTAATCATTCTTCATTAAAGTGTATTTATAATAACACCGCAGTGTTCTAATTCCGACATATGGGGGCTCAACCCAAAAACTGAATATAATTAAAATAAAATTAAAACGTTTGTCACTACAAAAGAAAATATATATCTGGATAACACTTAAATTATTAAGTTAAGCAATTATCATTGCTTCAGTGATGCTGAGTGATTTAACTGTTGAAAGCTGAGCTGAGCAAATCAAATTGAGACACCAGGGGAGTTAAAGCGGACTTAGTGGCTAGATTAGAGGCGGCTATAAAGGAATCCGAGGCGGATAACAATACAAATCAAAGCCAGGATGACAGTCTTAATCAGACAGAAAATGAAATCAGTAGGGAAAGTAATAGAGGTATTTCACGCTCATTAGATTTCAAGGTAAGAGACATTGAAAATTTAATACAGCCATTTAGCGGTGATAAAAATATTACGGTAATGACTTGGTTAAATGAATTTGAAGAAGTGGCGCTGATGGTAAAATGGAATGAAGTAGAAAAATTTATTTATGCTAAAAGACAACTCATAGGTAGTGCGAAAATTTTCTCACGGACAATCAGTTGCAAATCTTACAAGGACTTAAAGTTAAAATTAATAAGTGAATTTGACAAAAAAGTTTGTAAAGCGGACATTTACTTAAATTTGCAAAAACGTACAAAAAAGAGAACTGAAAGCTTTAGGGAATACGTTTATAAGATGCAGGAAATTGCATCTTTGGCTGACGTCGATGAAATTTCTTTGATTCATTTTGTAATCAACGGCATAGTCGATCGCGACGAGAACAAAATGATTTTATATAGTGCTAAAAATATTAACGAATTAAAAGAGAAATTAGACATTTATGAGCGAATAAAAAACAGAATAAACAAACCGAGTTACGAACATTTTTACTCAAAATCAAAAGTTATGGAATCAGCTAAGCCTCATTGTTTTAATTGTGGGTCGACAGACCATAAACGAAAATACTGTAAAATGGACACGAAATGTTTTAAATGTAACGGTAGTGGTCATTTGTCGACTAACTGTCCCCAAAAGCCCAATACAAAACAAACTAATTTTATATTAACGCAAAATGTAAAACTGATTAAAATTAACGGTCATCAGTTTAATGCGCTAATCGATACCGGCAGTGATTTAAGTTTGATTCGACAAGATGATTTCCAAAATTAAGTAACATTCTTCTAATCAAACGCACTGTAAATTTACTCGGGTTAGGTTCGGGAAAATCACAGTCAATTGGATATTTTAAAGCAACACTTTCAGCTGACAGCGTAGAAGTCGAAGCAGAATTGAATGTGGTTCCTAATTCTGCTATAAGGTTCCCATGTATTATAGGGAACGATATAATTTCACAAGTTAAATTAGTCATAGATAAAAATGTAACAACATTTTATCTAGCAGATGTACAAGAAAACGAAGCATCGATCATGAACATTTGTACGGATGATAAAGATGAAGTAGATGTACCAGAAAGCTTTAAAGATGTAATAAACAATTTAATAACAAATTATAACCCACAACAGACAGTAGATTATCCCATAAAGACGTCAATAGTATTAAACAACGAAACTCCAATTTATTCAAGTCCACGGAGGTTGCCAATTTTAGAAAAAGAAGTTGTCAAGCAGCAAATCGAGGAATGGATTAAATATAGCATAGTACGACCATCAAAGTCTCCGTTTGCTAATAACGTTGTGGTGGTTAAGAAAAAAGACGGATCTCATCGTGTATGCATTGACTATCGGAAGTTGAATAAGCATACCGTCAAAGAGCAATTTCCGATGTCTGTCATAGAAGATGTTTTAGATAAGCTAGCGGATGCAGCAATTTTCACCACTTTATACTTAAAAAATGGATACTTTCATGTACCAATAGAAGAAAGTAGCATTAAATACACTGCATTTATTACAACAGAGGGCCACTTTGAATTCACAAGGATTCCATTTGGTCTAATGAATGCACCAGCGGTGTTCTGCCGATTCATACACCTAATTTTTCGGGAGCTTATAGCTCAAAATATAGTTGAAACATACATGGACGATTTAATAATCTATTCGAAAGATGAAAATGAAAACTTAAGTAAGCTAAAAACTGTCTTGAAGAAAGCTGAGGAGTACGGTTTACAAATTAATTGGACGAAATGTAATTTTTTAAAACGTAGAATAAATTTCTTAGGCCATATTGTCCAACATGGTACAATTAGTCTATCAGAAGAGAAAACCATAGCAGTGAAACATTTTCCAGAACCTAAAAGCATAAAGGATCTTCAAGCTTTTCTAGGAATCACAGGGTTTTTCAGAAAATTTATCGCTAACTACTCAATTATTGCCAGACCTCTAACAAACCTGCTTAAAAAAGATGCCGATTTTAGAATACAAGCCGAGGAAAGGGGAGCAATAGATGAACTGAAATCAGCTCTAACGAATACACCAGTATTACATATATTCAAACAGGGATCCAGAACGGAGCTTCATATGGATGCAAGCAAGCATGGATGTGCGGCAATCCTTTTACAATCGGATGATAATAATCAGCTACACCCAGTTTATTATTACAGCAGAAAAAATTTACCAGCAGAGGAGAAATATCACAGTTATATTCTTGAAGTTATGGCCATTTACTTAGCTTTTAGAAAGTTTCGAATTTATCTGTTGGGAATCCGCTTTAAAGTCATTACAGACTGCATAGCGTTTTGCCAAACAAAGGAAAAGAAAGACCTACCTACAGCTGTATCCAGATGGATTCTATATATGCAGGAGTTCGAGTTTGATGTTGAGCATAGGGCAGGTAAGAAAATGATACATGTTGACTCCTTAAGCCGGCATCCTGTCATGTACGCAGTTCAAGAAGAATTATTGGTTAGGATACATAAAGCACAAGAAAAAGACGATTATATTGGCGCCATCACAGAAATTCTAAAACAAAAAGACTATGAGGATTTTTTCATTGAGAGAAATTTATTGTTAAAATATGTGGAAGGGAAAAAATTATTGGTAATACCGCAAAGTATGGAAGCTGAAATTATTAAAATGAAACATGAAGAAGGGCATTTTGCGTCTCCCAAGACCATCTATTTAATTAACCAAGAATTCTACATACCCAAAATTCAAAACAAAGTGAAATTTTATATAGACAATTGTGTTAAATGCTTATTAGGCAGTCGAAAAGCTGGCAAGCAAGAGGGACTCTTGCATCCTATACACAAAGGGGAACGACCATTAGAAACGATGCATCTAGATCACGTTGGTCCTATGGATCAAACAGCGAAACAATATACTTACATGTTAACCATAATAGATAGTTTCTCCAAGTATGTCTGGATCTATCCAACAAAAACTTTGACTAGCGAAGAAGTAATTCGGAAATTAAGAGATCAACAACAATATTTTGGTAATCCTCGGAAATTGATATCAGATAGGGGTACAGCTTTCACGTCGAACGTTTTTAGTGCTTTCTGCGAAGAAGAGGGAATTGAGCATATACTAACAACAACCGGCGTACCTCGCGGCAATGGACAAGTTGAGAGAATGAATAGAATAATTATTGAAACACTTAAAAAGCTGTCCGTCGATTCACCAGAAAAATGGTACAAATTTGTGCCTAAGGTTCAAGTAGCAATAAATAGTTCTTTTCAACGGTCAATACAAAGAACCCCTTTTGAAGTCTTATTTGGGGTTAAAATCAACAAAAAAGACGACCTAAATGTGGTAGAAGCAATAAAACTAGCTTCGTTGAATTGCTATGATGAAGAAAGAGACAAAATCAGATTAGATGTTCGGCATCAAATTAAGAAAATACAACAGGAAAACCGCAAATCCTTTAACAAGTCGAGGAAAGAGGAAAGAGAGTATGAAGTTGGAGATCTTGTTGCCATTAAAAAGACCCAATTTAATGTTGGAAAAAAAATTTGTTCTAATTTTTTAGGTCCCTATGAAGTCGTACGTAAAGGTCGTTTTGGACGCTACACAGTAAAAAAAATGACAAGTGCAGAAGGACCAAAAGTAACTACTACAAGCTGCGATCTGATGAAACCATGGCGTTCTATAGATGCTCTAGATGTCGTCAATTCGTTCGGGCCGAACGAACAACAGGATGGCCGGATGTAGGCATCTGCAATTGTTCTGCAATTGCAATCTTTAAACAAAGATCGACCCGTTATCAGAGACCGACCAGGCAACAAGCGATCAATTAATCAAGCGTAAAGTAGTACAGTTGGGCGGTAGTCAGGCAGTAGGCAAGCAGTCGTTAATTTGAGAAGTAAATCAGTCAGTTGTAAAGTAAAGTAGAGAGTTGTTGCTTATCACAGTAGTTTTTGTAACACAGTAGTTTGCATTTCAGTAGTTAATCACAGCAGTAGATATCACAGTTTATTTTCGCATCTAAATCATTTTTTATCATAATTAGTTTTAATCATATTGTGAACTCTTGAATTAATCATTCTTCATTAAAGTGTATTTATAATAACACCGCAGTGTTCTAATTCCTACATATATTTAATTATAATAAATATATTTAATCCATATGTTCTGCAGTATACATATTATACATATACGGACATTTATAAAAACACAAATTTTTTTTATTAAAATTCATACTAGCCCTCATTACATAACATCAATGAATATAATTATTTAAAAACAACAAATTCTGCAAAAAAAAAACTTCTTTTTTTTTACAAAGTTTTTCCTACAAACAAATCTAACAAACAAATAGTTCTCCTATCGCTGTGTTTTTCTTACTTTTTATAAAATTTAATTTCCAAATTTAATTAAACACAAATATTTACATACAAACAACGTTCTCCCTTGTACCCGTTGTTGAGTGTTAACCATTTCTTCTTGAATTTTCTTGCAAATCTTCCATCCCTTTAATCAATCTGCTGCGTAGCAGCTATATACCGTATAGAGTACAATTGCAATATTATACTAATACATTTCCTTTCGTTTGTAGTAGTTGTTCTATGTTCATTCTGGCTCACTTTTTCCATACAAAAAGTGTCCGGAAATTTCAAATTATTTTGATGGATCACTGTTGGTTCTATGGAGGGGGGAGGGGAGGCGAAGGGGCTGAGGTCGGTTTTGCACTGAAAAGTTGACATCATCTTGAAGTTTTCTTTTAGGAGGAAACTTATGCCATCAACAACAGCCAATGTAGGTAGGTATGTTGACTTGGATATGTTCGTCTTCCGAATAATGTAAACAAAATCGCAGCCGAGTAAATTAACAAATTGAGTGATATTTACACTCACACACACACACATACACACACATCCACACAAACATACACACGCTATGTCATACCAACATGTTTTCTACCAGGGGATATTCAGTACCATGTTATTAAATTAGCAACAACTACAACTAACGTAGGTAGATATGTTGGCTTAGATAAGAAATGGCCTAATTTTTGATCTTCAGGTGTAATGCTCCTAATTTGATTCATTGCATATACAATTCATACAGCCGAATAATGTGAACAAAATCGCAGTCGAGTAATGTAAACAAAATTCTCACAGACCCGAGTAAAGTAAACAAATTGAAAGATTCTCAATAGCTGAAAAAAAAACAACTGATATGTTGTCTTAGATGAGTATTGAAAATTTCTTTTGCTGAAAAAAAAAAACTGCGGATTAAAAAGGTAAGAGTGATCATGATATCTAATAAATAGATCACGGCTGCTTGTAAAAAGTAGTAGAAATTAAAGCCTCGGTGGCCAGGTGGCTGGTAATTTGATACTGCCAAGTAAAGTAAACAATGGTTTTTGCAACTAGGAGTGTGATTGAAAAGTTGCAAGTTTTATGAAAAATTGTTTTTATTTTAAAGTTTCTTTTTACAAAAATTTGTATTTATATCCAATAAAATTTCTTATTACAAAAGTATTTCTTATAGCACATTGCCCAATATGAACTTGGCAAGATGGAGCATTTGTGTTAATCTCTATTAGTTTTCCACAGTTGTATTCATCTTCGACGTTGATAATGATTTCACCCTCTCCAACTATCTTCTGCATCCAATGAACTTTTTCAGCACCTTTTACATATATGGTTTTGTTTCGAAGCAGTGGTTCAACTATAGTGTACAGCTTGTGATACGGTATGTAGCCATCATCCCAGCGGAATCCATGAAAATTGTTTTGAAGCCATTTTACTTGTCTCTTTTTCGCTGA
This sequence comes from Dioctria rufipes, assembly GCA_963924295.1. NCBI lineage: Eukaryota > Metazoa > Arthropoda > Insecta > Diptera > Asilidae > Dioctria > Dioctria rufipes. The sequence goes on along the minus strand of OZ002742.1, from coordinate 150,217,691 downwards.
AGTCAAATCTTTGTATCTGAACGGTGGTTGAAATATAAAGTGCTGCATCTGGTTTTCATTGGTTAAAATTCCCAGTTCTTTAGTGATAAATTCATTGAGGTTTGTTTTGGATCCTTGGACGTCTACGATGACAGCCATATTCTTAATTTAATTTTCTAACTTCACTTGTCAGCGGACTGTATTCCACTATTCGATCGTGTAGAAGCAGGCAATATGCTGTTGTATTAACTGGTATATTTTCATATGTCTTGAATTCTAGCCTTATGTCAACACGTCCAGTTTTTATTGTTTCATTTTGATGTGAGCAATCAATGACAGCAATCGGAGCATCAGTTTTGAACTTCTCCCATATGAGGAACGGTTGATACTGATGACCATAGTATGATTGTGTAAACTTTATATACATCTCATACAGCAATGCGTATCTATTCAAATCAAATTTCAAATTCAAATCATCATAGGGATATGATTCTGAGTTCAAATGAACTGTCACATCGGTAAGTTGGCAGTGATCAAACTTGCTTGCATCTTTGGTTTTATCGTTCCTTGGACCCGTTTGTAATGCTAAGATGATAAATCGAGGTTTCTCCAGTTGAGTGGAAGTCTTAACTGACCAGGTTTGATGCGTGGATTCTGGCAGTACTGGATACTCATATATGTCCCAGCTACGGAATGGTATTTGTATTGAGCGACCCCTCCCGATAATTTTAAGTAGTTGCAGCTTTTCATCATCGGATACTGTAACATGTGGAATGCTCCATTGAAGTTTGGTAATTTCAATTTTCACCTCATCTGTGGCTGATATAATGGCATTATCGTCTGTCCTGCTCCGGATCAATATGAGTTCATGTTTGGAATTTATCAGAATTTTCTTGTAATCTTCAGCGAATCCCAATAAATATTTCAGAGGTACACAATAGTTAAACAGTCCGTTGGCTGGTACAACGGATGAATCTGGTGACCAACTGCCGTTGAGTAGTATCCTGCTTACATTTAGCGATACGTAGTTTTTTAATGTTGTCGCAATCCCAAGATTTCTTGAACGATCGATTTCCACTGCATTCAATTCATAGCGTATTTCCTCAAAAAGAAATGGTAGAGCATTCTTAGCTAATTTTGCAGTTGCTGAAACGGTTCCATCCAGCTTTGTTAGAGATCCCTCAATATAAAGAAAACTCTTGCTGGGTAGAAGATTCAAGTCCTGATGTTGTACAGAGATACGGATTTCATCGCTGTTTTTGAATGATGTTAGAAATGGTGAATAGGAGTGATGTTCAAATTTAGTAACACTGTTATCAAAGCTAGCGTCTGGTGCAATATCTAGTATTCCTTTATTCATTGTTTCAGCGTTAAGCCAATATGCTGTATTTGCAGGTGTTAATGTAGGTCTTGATCGCTTCAAGGTTGTTCGCTGACTAATGATCTTGTCTGCTCCGAACTCGTATTTATCATTATTGTATATCAACATGCTGTGGCTTCAAATGTAACCTGATGGTTATAGTCTCTCCTCTGAAGTTGATTAAGTCACCGTCTTGGTCAAGGAGCTTCAATGTTAGAGAACTTATACGTTTGGTGTTCACAGGCAAATAGATTACATTTTTGGGTACCTCCACTATTTTATACCCGGGTCCAACGTTCGGGGAAAACTCGTGGAGAGTGTGTACTTGTGTGTTGTTGAAGAATGATCCTGATATAATATTACATTCGATGCGTATAGTATTTACTTTAATGATGTTGACTGGCAACTCTGATGTATGCACTGTATTAGCAGTCAAGTTTCTTTTACTGAATCCTAGCAGAGGAGCTATGGATCTCTGTTTTTCAAAATGTATTTCTTCAGTTGCCTTAACTTCGCTCTTCAATGTATTATTGTTAACCTCATTCCCTACATGAACCAGATTATTTGCTCACATCAATATTTGGTATAGAGTTGTATGTTTGAAAATCAATTAATCCACAAACATAATCCGTTGCTAGCTCCAGCGGAGGAAAGTATTCAGCAGTGAGTAGAGATGAATTTCCCGTGAGACATGGTGGTTGATAATGAACTGTTACAATTTCAATATAGATACATTTATTTATAGATAATAATTAATGGTTATAACAATTATATAAAAACTCTAAACATAAGTGACCGCAAATTACTGCATCATAGTTCTGATAAGAACTGTAGTTGTAGGTAATATTACTACCCAAGTAGTTTATGAGCTCCCTTGGCGGTTGGAGATTGCCAAAGCTATCAAAGTATTCGATGTTATCACCTTTCTTGTAGTACGCTACCCAGTGTGTACCTGCTCCAGTTGAGATGTCCTAGTTAACAATTCCGCTTTCTCGCTTCCATGGCTTTTTAGGAAGATTATCACGCATAAATACTCTTCTGAAGTGCGACAAGTGTGTGGTATACTTGTTGAGATCCAACTCGTTTAGCGGTCTTTTGGGTAGCGTCTTTAATAGTTTTTTGGTTGAGGTTGTAGATAGAGTCCAAGTCCTTTTCTGTACGGTTTCAGAAACAGCCCGTTTCCATCTTTGCCAACCGCTATTGTTTCCATTGCTTGGTTATGACGTTTGCTTTCTTCCAATTTTGCCTTTGCCGCACTGGTATCATTTACTGCTTTAGCTATGCCAGCTGTACCTCCTGATAGTGCTCCCAATGCTGAAAGCCCAGTAAACAACGGGATGAGAAACGGAAGTGCTCCACCAACCTTTGGTACAGGTATCACTCGTGGAGTTTTAATTGCTTTTTCTTTCTTTTCACAATATTTTTAGCTGCACTAAGAGCTATTTTTGTAGCTTCCATCAAGTCTTTTGGTTTTTTACTTTTAAAATTTTACGTGCATTTCGTACTGCTTCTCGGAATGTGGGTTGGCGTTTATTTTTAGCCTTAAGACCCATACCTAGCTTAATTTTAGCCTTCATTGCGTTTGCTATAAGCCAAGCTTTTGCACGTTCACTCAAATTTGCATCCGTAGATTTTGCACGCTGCCAGGCTCTTTCAGCTAATATTTTATCAGCTATATGTCGATCACTTGTATCTTTATGTCGCGAGTATGCTATATCGTGTTCCTTGCAGGCTGCATCCAGTGGATTAATGCCTGGATCTCCTCTCGCCAATCTTTGTTGTAACTTTGTTCCTGGTCCACAGTACTGGTATCCCGGTAGATGTAATTCTACAGATAATTTGTTTATGATTGAATTTAATAGTCCTCTGCCCCCTTTCAAAGATTTTCTGGAGCGTTTTGATTTGTGATCTGGCATCTTATAAGGTTCCGATGATACTGTTGAAATGTAATATAAGCAGGTGTATTTATAGGAATCCCGTTAGTCTTCAATATGCGGTTCATTAAACAACAACAAGCTTTTCCTGTTCGAAATGCTGATGTAGCTGTTATGAAGGTGAAAAAGAAGCATGGTCCCCTATTGCCTAATAGTATAAGGAGCATCATTGTTGGACCATCCAATTGTGGAAAAACTAATGTTATGATAAGTTTTCTGGAACATCCCAATGGCCTGAGATATGAAAATATTTACATATATTCAAAATCTTTACATCAACCAAAGTATGAGTACTTGAAGCGAGTGATGACTCCCATATCAGGATTGGGGTATTATACATTTTCAAACAACTGTGACGTTCTACCTCCAGAAGAAGCCAAATCACATTCAGTGTTTATTTTCGATGATGTAGCATGTGAAAAGCAAAATAATGTGCGATCCTATTTTTGCATGGGTCGCCACGAAGATATAGACAGCTTCTATCTCTGTCAAACATATACGCATATACCAAAGCACTTAATACGTGACAATGCTAATTTAATCATCTTATTCAAGCAAGATGACTTGAATTTGAAACGCATCTATAATGATCATGTGAATACAGACATGAAGTTTGATAAATTTCGAAGAGCCTGTGCTGAGTGTTGGAAGGATGAATATGGTTTCTTGATGATTGATAAGGATAGCTCAATAAACAAGGGGCGCTACCGTAAAGCATTTGACACTTTCATTGTACTGTAAAAGTGTGAAGCATGCCAAATCCTCATAAGTCGAAGTTGTAACTCAGACGAAATCACACCGAATCCTGTGGACCCGCTGAGTAGATTAAAGCTGTTCACCTGTTATCAGTGCTATTAACCTGTTATCAGACCTGTTTGAAAAGCTGTTAAGCTGTTTTCGGAGCTGTTTGGAAAGCTGTTAAGCTGTTATCAGAGCTGTTTGGAAAGCTGTTAAGCTGTTATCAGAGCTCTTTGAAAAGCTGTTAAGCTGTTATCAGAGCTGTTTAGAAGCTGTTAAGCTGTTATCAGAGCTGTTTGGAAAGCTGTTAAGCTGTTATCAGAGCTGTTTGGAGAGCTGTTAAGCTGTTATCAGAGCTGTTTGGAAAGCTGTTATTCAGCTAATAACGAAGATGAATGAAAATCTATTAAAAGAAATTATCAAGACTAGGAATGCAGTGCGAAGGAAATTAAAAGCCCTAAGGATGGGAAGGATTGAAACAGAAGCTCAACTTGAAGAAACCTTTAAACCGATCACTAAATCCTTAAAGGAGTTTGTTAGAACAGTCAAATACGAGCCGCCGGATATAGGCAAGTTTGAGGCAAAAGATGTAAAAGAAGAAGAAGAAGAGGCCAATGAGATTGTGGAACCTTTTACCCATCCAAAACGAAAATATGTGAAAATGGAGGCTAGTAGCACACCAATAAATTATGGAGATTATTTCTTAACATCTGAAGAAGAATTCGCAACACCTAAACATTCAAGAACATTGACAGGAAGGTCTCCTGTCACCTGCCCCGATACGTTTCAAACTATTTAAAGCTATTCACGGACAATAGCCCTAAAATTGATTCATCCTGTGGAGTTTACTATGATGACAACGCGTGGAGAATCGGTAATTCAACGTTTGATGTTGATGATGTAGGAAATATTGTTATCAAGGGGAAGAGCTATAAAACAACTTTGGGGTTATGTGAGCTGCTATTTATGAAAGATCCTGTAAAAAGTCTATATACTAAAGAGGATTTAACTAATTATGGATCTATTTTGAAAGATACCAATGCATATAAACGTGCCTATGCTGAAGATGGACAAATAAAAGTTACTAGAGCGGTTAAGTATAAAGCTATAATCAGTAAACTTATACAGCATAAAGGCATGGGACTAATGCGTCTACCTAAGGAAAACATTGATCACATTTACTGGGATGATCCAAATGAATTAGTGGATAGACTGCGCCTTCTAATGGCGTCACAGCAGGCTGGAAACACCAGTCACAACAATGAAATTATATCTATCCTGGAGGAGTTGCGAGAAGCAGATATTATAGTTTAAATACTACCTCATTACCATACTTCCTCACAATCTACAGATGAGCGTTGACAAGTTTGGACGTTTCTCTAAGCGAGGATATCTTGGGAAAGCAGGTGAGCGTGGACCAACAGGAGCTCAGGGGCCAGCTGGTGAACAAGGAATTCAAGGAACAGCTGGTAAACAAGGAGCTCAGGGTCCAGCTGGTGAACAAGGAGAGCGGGGTATTGGATTTAATTTAACGGTAAACGGAGACTACGATCTGAACTCAAAGTGTATAAAACGACTTGGTGAACCCCTTAAAAATGATGATGCAACTACCAAAGACTATGTTGATACGAAAATTAAAATAAGTGTGGAAGAAATAAGAAAAACTATTAATATAGAGGTGGCAAATTTAACGCTATATATCAATGATGAAATCGCGAAGATTGAAAACTATTTGTTTTTTTTCAGTAATAAATAAGAAAGACTTGACACCAAAAGATGGTGTATATGAGTAAAAACTCTTGAGAAATCTGTTTCATTTATAATTACGATGAGTAAGAGACAAGTGATAAATGAGCTTCATAAACCAGCTAGAAAAAATTTTAAACGACGTCGTGTGATTATCAAAGGACTAGATGACTTGTGGCAGGCAAACTTGGTTGAAATGGATCCCTACAAGTATGTGAACAAGGGTTACTGCTATCTGCTGACAGTAATTGATACCTTCTCCAAATATGCATGGGCAATTCCAATTAAAAGAAAAAGTGGTGCAGAAGTAAGGGATGCCATGCAATCTATATTAAGCGAGGGACGAATACCTAAAAACCTGCAGACTGATGATGGAAAGGAATTCTACAACAACCTCTTTAAAAATCGAATGAAAAAGCATGCAGTTAATCATTACTCTACGTACAGTTTCCTAAAAGCATCAATAGTGGAACGATTTAACCGAACTCTGAAGGATACGATGTGGAAGGAATTCAGTTTTAATGGAACTTATCAGTGGATTGGTATGGTAAAGAAACTGCTCACTGAATACAACTCAAGAATACATCGAACTACAAAAATGAGACCACGTGATATCAACACCTCCAATGAAAAACAACTGCTTTCAACTGTATACAATCATATAAAAATTGTTGTTCCTGCAAAGTATAAAGTTGGAGATTTTGTACGCATCAGCAAATACAAGCATATATTTGAGAAAGGCTATACACCAAACTAGACAGCTGAGATTTTTAAAATTATTAAAGTTCAAAACACAAACCCCATCACATATCGTCTGGAAGATTAGCAAGGAAATCCAATCACAGGAGGCTTTTATGAATTGGAGCTGCTGAAAGTTAAACAGCCAAACCTATATCTCGTAGAGAAAATCTTAAAGAAGAATGGAGATAAAGCTTACGTTCAATGGCTCGGATTTTCATCAAAACACAATTCTTGGATTAATAACAAAGATGTTTTATAATTTGTTAAAGAAACAACTATAATACAATTTAAAAATAAATTTTTAATTAAAAATATCTTAGACTGTACTACAATTAAAACAAAGTACTTAAATAAATGAAACTAAAAATATGATACATGTTTTTATTTACAATAATGAGCTTAGATTTCTATACTTTCCATGCCTGTTCCTTGTTGATCTGAAACTGAACTTCTGTGCTTGTTCCTTGTTGCTCTGGTGGAATTGAGTAATGTCCCCATGGTAGAGTATCCGTTGTACCACTCAAAATATATCGCTTGTTATCATGTGGACTTAAAGCTATCTTCTTTTGGTTGATGGTGTAGACATTGTGGTTATGCGATCGTATGCAGCTCTGATTTGCAGTTAAAAGCTGCTTGTTGTTCAGGCATTCAACGTAGTCTTGGAACTTTATATGCCTCTGAACAACATTTGTCTTTATTCCCTTGGCTTTTTTTACAGTTTTACCATCATTTATGCGTAGGCTATACATTTTTGAGCGGAGGCCTGCAAATTCACACATGATTTTCCCGTTCAGCTCATCCTTCATAAGACCAGTAATCTTTTTATACATAAGCGGTATATTGAACTGATTATTTACAGGGTAATCACTTGTACCGAATTTATCAATATTTTCAGCCAAAAAGTCATATATGTTGCGTACATTTTCCATGGTTTTACCAAACGCAGCATTATTCTTTTTCATGATCGCTGGTAGCGTGTTTCCGTTTGGAGGTATTTAAATCAATGTATGGTTTAAGCCAAGCTGACTGGTTGAATTGCAGGATCCGGTGTACTTTTTTAGGATGAGGCCATGTGATAAGCATTGCTTCAAAATTCGATAATGTATAATATATTTTTCTTTATGGTGTAATGTTGTTAAAAGTTTTTCTAATTTTGCTCCAGGTGGTGCTGCATGCTCAGAGCAAGTCTTTATGCTTATCATGCAGATGTGGTGGATAGTCTAAATCAACTTCGAGTATGTATCCAGTTGGTGAATCATCAGAATCTCGAAAACGTTGATATTGGGAGCATCAACCCATTTGAATCCTCCGGTTGGTAAATGCTGTGACATGGCCCATCCATAAAGGTTATTTACATCATAATACATCAGGTATTTCTCTTTCTCCTCAGGCTTAAAATCATCCATATATTTATTATTTGCTTTGCTATATCTGTTCAAGCATTGACTTATACCACCTCGAATACCTCTCTCTATGAATAGCAGTATATCTATGTCGGTTATCAGCTCTAGTTTCACTTTGGTGTATTTTAGCATAGCATCCCATGTTAGACCTGGCATGGTGTAATAATGTGCTGGATCCAAATTGTACGTCTTCATACATACTTCTCGAAAGTTCTCGAAGACATCAGCCAATAGGAGGACGTCAGTTTTCAGGTATAGATCGGAATATTCGCCAAGTGTCTGTATTTCAAATGTCTCCAGACCTTTTCAGCATGATTGTAGTCCTCAGCCGATATATCACTGTCAGTCATTTTATTATAGACTTGTTCCTGTGCCGGTAAGTGTTGGAAATCCAATATTGTCCAATCGTCAACCAAGTCGTATGGGAGGACTCCTTTGCGCGTAAGTAGTTTAAAGTCATAATCATCCAATTCCTGCCATTCAGCTCTTGTAATATTTAATTTATCCATTGGCAGCAATGATGATAGCTTATCTAAGGATTCTGCCATAAAACGGAAGGAATCGATGAATCTGAATTTGATATGACTGCCTTCAACGTGCTTGTTGAACGAAATGTATCTTTCTTTATTTATTGCTAGGAGATCCACTTTACCAGGAATGGCTGTAGCTATATCCTTAATAATGAAGTGGGCATCATATCCAGATAAATTGTGAAAAATGACTGGAACTATGGGACAATCTTGATACATCAGATTACATGCATTGTGCGCTGGTCCTCGGTATTTTCCTGTTAAAAGAAATTATGAAAAAAATTAATTGAATTATGATTCTCAGTATTTACCTGTTAAGTGGCAATGGTCTCGAACTCGTTCCTCATCGGCTGCAAACGTTTTTTCACATATATGACAGCAAGTATTTTCCATATGTGAACGCCGTTTTCTCTTTAGTCAGGGGTTGCATTGGCCTGATGTTCAGCTTTTCCTGTACAGCTATGGAGAAAATTTTTTGCATTTCTAATGCAAACCATTGCTGACAGTCCTTTCCTCGATATGCTCTGTAATATGAGAGCTTAGCATCATGTTTGCAGTGGAAATAAAATCCTATGCTATGAACTTCATGTTCCTGAATTCGCTGTGTATTTTGATCGTTTCTCTGAATCGGCTTCAATATTGATTCAAGATCAGCATACACACAAAACGGGACTGGATTCTTATGGTTATAATTGATGATTATAATAAATGAGGGAAGCATAATCCTACAATCGTTTTGTTTCTCGCATTCGGGAGTGTGTGATGTTACTTTTTCTTCAGAGTAAAAGTAGAACAAACATCTGTCGCATATATGCCTTTTAGCATGATTTTTCGAAGTTTGCTTCGATATGAGTCGGGAAAGATCTTTAATCCAGCAGAAATGATATCTGCCAGCATCATAATCATCATCATCATCATCCATATGATCTTCATCATCATCATCCTGATCATAGTCATCTTGAATCATTAAGAGATTTACATGTCGCTCCATCCTGTGTTTCGTAAGTCTAACTGGAACTGTGGTGAAGAAACGCTCTTTCTCTACGTTTACTGATATCTCGTTCTGGCCTTCAAATTGCGTAATTTGCATAAATGTCATGGGAAATGTTATCCCATTTAAATTAATTACAGTTGAATAATGTGGATACGATGAGGTCCTATCAGAGTTGGCAGTTGCAGGATATAGCGCTGAAGTGACGGCCCTTGCGAAGCATGCTTCATCATTATTTTTCAAATTAATGCAAGCTTTCTTTGATGCAATCTCCTTTGGTAGAGGTATATACGAAGATCCTCGAAGCTGCTCAAACTTGTTGATGTGTACTGCTAAATGAATTATAGAGTGCAGTGCCCAGCCACTGTCTTTTTCCTGGAATTCTTCCAGCTGAGTGTGTATTGGATCCAAAATGTTTGTTTTAAACCACTCCTCTAAATTATCATCTGCACTAATTGGAGCAGTTCTCGCTTGAAAATATTTAATGTCTTTTACAATTTCATTTTCACCAGTTTTTTTAACAAGTTCAATATTAAAATAATGCTTTAAGATATTTTTAACACGACGCATAAATAATTTGGCAGCGTCTTGCATAAATAGCTTCGAATCGATATGTTTTAAATTTGCAATAACACCTTGTCGAATTCTGCCTGCGAACGCTGTCTTTATTTCCTCCCACTTTACAAAATCACTTCTTCTTACGCGAGTAATTCCTCCACCTCGACGGGGAGTTCTCAATAGTGCTCTCAATGCTTTAATTTGCTCGAGACAGCTCTCGAAATGTAGTTTCCTAGCACTCTTATTGCACTTCCGAAATGCAACTTGAAATTAATGTATGTTTCTATTGCACTTTTTAACAATATAGTCTTTATTCACTGAATTTTTTAAACACTCCATCACATCTTTTCGCAAATTTTCAATTATTGAAAAACTTTTATTTACTAACACCGAAGCCATTTTTAATTTTTTTTATATTTTAAACTAACACTGAGACTTACTGAAACTGGATGATGGCTCCTAGCGGTTTGCTTGCGCTTTTATAGGAACACCTCGCTGTTTACTTTATACGAATTTGTTTACAGAAAGAGATGAAATCGAATTACATGATAAACAAACAAAAACATAAATCATTCAAATTAATTTGATTACTTTATTCTGCTGGTTAAAATTGCAAATACGAATGAGATTGTTTACATGAATGCATTTCAAGATAAAAACAAAATGTGAAAATTTGTTTACTTTATGCGAATTCCAATGAAACGTTTCGATCGGTAAAATTCTTGGAACAATAAAATTTTTGTGCCTACAGGAAGTGTGGTATCAAATTACATGAAAAGAATAAATGTGCTGATATTGCTTAAATTTGTTTACACAGGTGTGCATGACTCATTCAACTTAAATGCGAATTTGTAAACAGGAAGTGGGGTGATATCAAATGAGGATGACTTTAATCAGCTGCGCGGATTGATTACAACAGGATTAAACTTGTTTTGGAAGATTGCCTATAAATTAAGGAGCTGAATCAGATTCACTATCAGTTTCATTCCGGAGTTCAAACAAATAGCAAGCAAGGAGAAAATAATAATAATAATGCTAAACGCAATGGATGAATTAAAGAAGTTGGAGCAGTACCAACCGTTACCTTATACCTGCCAAATGGAGTTGGATAAAGAGTACAAAATTCTTGGAGCGAGAAGGTGTACAACTACATTTGGAGCTCGTGTGGTTCTGGATTTGGAGAATTATCAACTATTTCTTCCATCACGATACAACACAATTTCGGACAATACTTTGAGTAAAATAAATACCCAGGGAGATTTCTCGGTGATTAACAGAGGACCAATCGGGCGATCATATAAAATTGAATTTATTCAGAACGATGTTAATTTGTATCCAATTAATTATTATATTCGTTAAATAAAAAAATAAATAATGTGAAACCAGTTTTTATTATTAGTCGTGATAATGAAAGTTACGTTTAGTACTAGTGCTCCACGAGTTTATATGATTGATTGTGAAGCCAGAAAAGGATCATGGGAGACATATGCTCTGGATCGCTTTCGCTTCCGAGATAGGATTAATAGAACTTCAGATATATTGTTGCCAATTTTGGATATGAAGCACAGAGAAAAAGTTTATAATTTAAGATTTAATGATGCGAATAAATAAAACAACAATTTTTCATAAAACTTATGACTTTTCAATACACCCTCCTAGATGCAAGAACCATTGTTTACTTTACTTGGCAGTATCAAATTACCAGCCACATGGCCACCGAGGCTTTAATTTCTCCTACTTCTTACAAGCAGCCGTGATCTATTTTTTAGATATCATGATCACTCTTGCCTTTTTAATCCGCAGTTGTTTTTTTTTTCAGCAAAAGAAATTTTCAATACTCATCTAAGACAACATATCAGTTGTTGTTTTTTTTTCAGCTATTGAGAACCTTTCAATTTGTTTACTTTACTCGGGTCTGTGAGAATTTTGTTTACATTATTCGACTGCGATTTTGTTTACATTATTCGGCTGTATGAATTGTATATGCAATGAATCAAATTAGGAGCATTACACCTGAAGATCAAAAATTAGGCCATTTCTTATCTAAGCCAACATATCTACCTACGTTAGTTGTAGTTGTTGCTAATTTAATAACATGGTACTGAATATCGCCTGGTAGAAAACATTTTGGTATGACATAGCGTGTGTATGTGTGTGTGGATGTGTGTGTGTATGTGTGTGTGGATGTGTGTGTATGTGTGTGTGTGTGAGTGTAAATATCACTCAATTTGTTAATTTACTCGGCTGCGATTTTGTTTACATTATTCGGAATTTGATTATCGATCTGAAGACGAACATATCCAAGTCAACATACCTACCTACATTGGCTGTTGTTGATGGCATAAGTTTCCTCCTAAAAGAAAACTTCAAGATGATGTCAACTTTTCAGTGCAAAACCGACCTCAGCCCCTTCCCCTCCCCTCCCCCCTCCGCAGAACCCACAGTGATCCATCAAAATAGTTTGAATTTTCCGGACACTTTTTGTATGGAAAAAGTGAGCCAGAATGAACATAGAACAACTACTGTTTGTCAAATTTTCATTTTTCGTTGCTTCTCCTTCTTTTCAATTTTACAAGTCTACAACAAACATGACTGAAGAAAACATAACTTTGGACGACCTTTGCTTGTCACAAATACAAAAAAAAACAAAGAAATCAGAAAAATATTAAAGGAATACCACAGTACTATCAAAAAATACAGAACTCCAGAATTAGTTTCCGAAAAGATCAAAAAATTAGAAGAGTACTGGACAGACTTTGAAGAAATAGAATCCATTATCCAAAGACATAAAGAGTACCAATACTGAAACTATGCAGGAATGTGGAGACAAGGATCAGTCTAATACAATACGATTTAGACTGCAAGAAAATAGACAAAAATCTATAACACATATTATCCAGTCTATCAATCTTAATTCGCTACCAACTGCAAGCCAGGCTTATTTAACTCAAAAACTACATTCGCTGCATAGGTATTGGGATGATTTCAAAACAACTCATATTGAAATAATTTCAAATGCTGGCCCCGAAGATAAAGCCAGCGAATACTTCACGGAATATATTTATATAAATATGGAAACATCATATTCAGATATTATAATTGCACTTCAGGAACAGCTAGATTCGAGATTTCAAGGGTTATCAAATACTACAAATGATTTAACAAATCATCACCATAATGTCTCTTTTAAAGACCAGTCTCATTTCTCCTTATCAGACGCAAGGTCATTAATCCCAAATTTTAATAGAAATTCTAAGGATTTCCACAAATTTATTTCAAGTTGCAATGACATGTACGCAACAGCATCGACGGTGAGCGAAAAACACTCCCTCCTTTGCTTAATAAGGAGTAAATTATCTGCAGAGGCGTATGATGTATTTAGGTACAATCAATTATCAGATTGGTCTGAATTAAAATCTCTGTTAACTTAATCCTTCGAAATCAAAACCTGTAGATCTACCCTACAGTCTCAATTAAAAAATTCAAGACAAGGTAGAGAGGAAAGTGTAAAAGACTTTTTGCAGAGATTAAATACAACACTGTCCAATCTAAATGAGGCAACACATTCCTAAACAACAGACAAGGTGCTCCTACGGTCCTTGTTAAAAGATAATGAGTGTCAGGCTGTGAGAGCAATTGAAGATAGGTTATCCAATACACAATTACAGACCTTAGCAAAAGTGCATTCCGATAAATCCTTTTCTGCACTAAAATCACATATTCTAGATCACTCATTACGTATGAAGCAGAAGCAGCCCAACTTTCAAACATATAACAAGGTAAATCAAAATTCCTTTCAAAGTATAAATAACAACCTACGTTACTTCAAATGTAATAGACTAGGGCATGCTGCTTCAAAATGCCCAGTCATACAACGATCTATGGAAAATTTTAACACCATCCAAAGGACACATTCACAATTACAACGTCCTCCAGATTTTAAGAATGCTACATCTCCGTCACAGGTCCCTAGTTGTCGATATTGCCATCGGATGGGCCTTCCTATTGAAGAATGCAGGACAAGAGCTGCAAATAATTTCCGATTTAACGACAATCAAGGAAATTGGAATAATTTCCAAAAAGTAAACACAGCTCCGCAAAAAAAGCACGGCTAATAGACAGCCACAAAACAGGAACTGGCAGTAGCCAGTATTCCAAGAGAATCGAGCTCCACCGAGATATAAAAATGCAAATATCTCAGATAGATCACCGTCTCCAAATAGGAAGGATAGCAAGAGTCCATCAGCATCCAGGCACGGAAACTGGATGCAGCGGGGGGTCTCATTCGACAACCCCTCTCACATACAAACTACAGCACTAGTCCGCAGGAATCCCGAGACAATATCGACGGAAAAGTAGGCAGCAAGAAATTAATCCGCTTTCCTTGCCTGTCGACATCTGCTCTGCTCCAAAACTTACATTTTTAATTGATACTGGAGCAGAGGTCAGCTTAATTAAACTCCATCCTTTGAAGCCAGATAGCATCTGCTACAGAAATGCTGTCTGCAATATAAACACATTATTTACAGAGTCCACTTCTACAGAAGGACTCATTTTTGCTAAGTTAAACTTAAATTCTGAACATAAGAACTCCATCCTAGAACACCCGTTTCGAATAGTGGGAAATAACTCCATCCTCTCATACGATGGACTGCTTGGTCATGACTTCTTATCTCTATACAATGCTGTAATTGATACTTACAAAAATAAATATATTTCTTTAGAAATAAATGACACAAATGAATCTTATCCTTACGAAGAATGTTACAAAAATTATCCATATGTATATTTGAAAAGCGAAGACCCAGAAAAGAGGTCTCAAACAAAAAGTCTATTATATACGGAGATAACATTCTCCGATATTAATACTAATAAAAATATGTCTCCATCTGTAGCCACACAAGAGGCTGAATTAAATAAAATTCTATCTCCATCTCAAGCTTCACAAGATATGAAGCAAGAACGTAAAAGTATATCTTCATCTACAGCCACACAAAAGGCTGCATCTAGTAAAATTCTATCTCCATAATCAATAGATTCACAAAAAGTGAATTCCAAGATAAAATCAAAGAAGTCAAAGAATTTCAATAAAGTTTTATCTCCTGCAAATTCTATCGAGTCAGAATCATCGTATAACTCCTTCCAAATTCCACAAAAGTTGGAATCATATCTCCTTCCTTTTAAAAATCCGAAAGAATCGGATAAATTAAATTAAATTAAAATTCCGGCTCGATCAGAATTCATTATTGAAATTCCAACTCCTTCTATTCAAAATCAATCGGTCTGTTTCAAGAAGGAAATAAGGCCAGGTAGTAGTTACGCTATGTATGTACCAGACCACTTTTACCATACAAAAAGTGCAAGGTAGAAACCAACTATTTTGCTGGCTCTAGACCGGGTTCTGGGCCACTGAGAGGGATTCCGTCTAGTGGTATACGTCACAGGGCATGCCTGGAGAATTCCTTTCCTACCGTCTGGCTGACCAGGAGATGGCATTAACTTTTTAGTAATAATTCAAGTTTTATTTTTTTTTCCCATGGTGTGCTGCGCCTAAATGTAGGCTTTTTTATTGTGATTTTGCTGTTTTCAAGTGTTGCGCCTAAATGCGGGCTTTTGGTTTTGAACTAATATTAGTAATAATTAAAATTAACGCTATGCTATTCTTCTTCATACCAATAAATTCTAGGACGTGCCAGTGGATAAGGTATTGGTACTGTTGGGGGACAAAATTTTCATCAGAAATCCTCTATGGGCTATGGTTCTCGAGATATCAGCGATTTTACCTTTTTAGATATAGTTAATATTAGTAATAATTAAAGTTAACGCTATGCTATTCTTTTTCATACCAATAGATTCTAGGAGGTGCCAGTGGATAGGCTATCGGTACTGTTGGGGGACAAAATTTTCATCAAAAATCCTCTACGGGCTATGGTTCTCAAGATATTAGCGATTTTACCTTTTTCGATATAGTTAATATTAGTAATAATTAAAGTTAACCCTATGCTATTCTTTTCATACCAATAGATTCTAGGAGGTGCCAGTGGATAGGGTATTGGTACTGTTGGGGGACAAAATTTTCATCACAAATCCTCTACGGGCTATGGTTCTCGAGATATTAGCGATTTTACCTTTTTAGATATAGTTAATATTAGTAATAATTAAAGTTAACGCTATGCTATTCTTTTTCATACCAATAGATTCTAGGAAGTGCCAGTGGATAAGGTATTGGTACTGTTGGAGGACAAAATTTTCATCAGAAATCCTTTACGGGCTATGGTTCTCGAGATATTAGCGATTTTACCTTTTTAGGTATAGTTAATATTAGTAATAATTAAAGTTAACCCTATGCTATTCTTTTCATACCAATAGATTCTAGGAGGTGCCAGTGGATAGGGTATTGGTACTGTTGGGGGACAAAATTTTCATCAGAAATCCTCTATGGGCTATGGTTCTCGAGATATCAGCGATTTTACCTTTTTAGATATAGTTAATATTAGTAATAATTAAAGTTAAGGCTATGCTATTCTTTTTCATACCAATAGATTCTAGGAGGTGCCAGTGGATAGGGTATTGGTACTGTTGGGGGACAAAATTTTCATCAGAAATCCTCTACGGGCTATGGTTCTCGAGATGTTAGCGATTTTACCTTTTTAGATATAGTTAATATTAGTAATAATTAAAGTTAACCCTATGCTATTCTTTTCATACCAATAGATTCTAGGAGGTGCCAGTGGATAGGGTATTGGTACTGTTGGGAGACAAAATTTTCATCAGACTGTGGTTTTCGAGATATTAGCGATCTTGCCTTTCAATATTACTAATAATTCAAGTTACCCTGTGGAGTTGTAGATATCAGCATAATGTCACCTTGGATTTGCTGTTTTCTTACTTGAATATTTCTTAGTGAGGAATTTGTAGGTATCAAAAGTTCCGGATGACTTTCTATAGGCGTTCTGGGCAGTGTGGTTCTGAGCATCAAATATTAAATGTTTACTAAACATTAGGCATGCGTCCCCTATTTATGATGTAATTTGATATCACCGCTGTAAACAAATTCGCATTTAAGCTGAATGGTTCATACACACCTGTGTAAACTTCCTATTTAAAAAATTCGCATTTTAGCTGAATGAGTCATGCACACCTGTGTAAACAAATTTAAGCAATATCAGCACATTTATTCTGTTCACGTAATTTGATACCACACTTAGTGTAGGCAGCCAAAAATTTTATTTTATTGTTCCAAGAATTTTACCGTTCGAAATGTTTCATTAGAATTCGCATAAAGTAAACAAATTTCCACTTTTTCTTTTTATCTTGAAATGCATTCATGTAAACAATCTCATTCGTATTTGCAAATTCAGCCAAGAGAATAAAGTAATCAAATTAATTTGGATGATTCATGTTTTTTTTTTGTGTTGTATTGTTTATTCGATATCATCTCAGCCTGTAAGCAAATTCGTTGGAATTCATCCTGTACAATGATTATTGCAGCAACAGGATCATTCATGTTCACAAACTGTTGCTATAAAAGCCCAAGCAAACTCTTGGGAAGCATCAGTCAGTTTTAGTGAGCCTCAGTGATAGTTTAAAAACATATAAAAAAATTAAAATGTCTTCGATGTTAGTAAATAAAAGTTTTTCAATAATTGAAAATTTGCGAAAAGATGTGATGGAGTGTTTAAAAAATTCAGTGAATAAAGACTATATTGTTCAAAAGTGCAATAGAAACATGCATAAATTTCAAGTTGCATTTCGGAAGTGCAATAAGAGTGCTAGGAAACGACATTTCGAGAGCTGTCTCGAGCAAATTAAAGCATTAAGAGCACTATTGAGAACTCCCCGTCGAGGTGGAGGAATTACTCGCGTAAGAAGAAGTGATTTTGTAAAGTGGGAGGCAATAAAGACAGCGTTCGCGGACAGAATTCGACAAGGTGTTATTGCAAATTTAAAGCATATCGATCCGAAGCTATTTATGCAAGACGCTGCCAAATTATTTATGCGCCGCATTAAGAATACATTAAAACATTATTTTAATATTAAAGTTTCTACAACGTTTTGCAGTGAATTTGTTAAGGAAACTGGTGACAATGAAATTATAAAAGACATTAAATATTTCCAAGCGAGAACTGCTGCAATTAGTGCAGATGATAATTTAGAGGACTGGTTTAAATCAAACATTTTGGATCCAATAAACACTCAGCTGGAAGAATTCCAGGAAAAAGACAGTGGCTGGTCACTGCACTCTATAATACATCTAGCAGTACACATCAACAAGTTTGAGCAGCTCCGAGGATCTTCGTATATACCTCTGCCGAAGGAAATTGCTTTAAAGCAAGCTTGCATCAATGTGAAAAATAATGATGAAGCATGCTTCGCGTGGGCAATAACATCAGCGCTATATCCTGCAAATGTTCACTCCGATAGGATCTCATCATATCCACATTATTCTACTGTGTTAAATTTAACTGGAATAACATTTCCCATGACGCTTAACCAAATAACGCAATTTGAAGACCAGAACGATTTATCAATAAACGTGTTCATCCTAGAGAAAGAGCGTTTCTTCACCACAGTTCCAGTTAGACTTACGAAACACAGGATGGAGCGACATGTAAATCTCTTAATGCTACAAGATGACTATGACCAGGCTGATGATCATATGGACGATGATGATGATGGCAGATATCATTTCTGCTGGATTAAAGATCTTTCGCGCCTTGTATCGAAACAAACTTCAAAAAATACTCGTAAGAGGCATATATGCGACAGATGTTTGCTCTACTTTTACTCTGCTGAAAAATTAACATCACACACTCCTGAATGCGAGAAACAAAACGACTGTAGGATTATATTTCCATCAGAGGAAAAGAAATGGTTGGAATATAAGAATTATAACCATAAGAATCCAGTCCCATTTAACAGGTAAATACTAAGAAGCATAATTCAATTCATTTCTTTTCATAATTTCTTTTAACAGGAAAATACCGAGGACCAGCGCACAATGCATGTAATCTGATGTATCAAGATTGCTCCATAGTTCCAGTCATTTTTCACAATTTATCCGGATATGATGCCCACTTCATTATTAAGGATATAGCTACAGCCATTCCTGGGAAAGTGGATCTCCTACCAATAAATAAAGAAAGATACATTTCGTTCACCAAGCACGTTGAAGGCAGTCATATCAAATTCAGATTCATCGATTCCTTCCGTTTTATGGCAGAGTCTTTAGATAAGCTATCATCATTGCTACCGTTGGATAAATTGAATATTACAAGAGCTGAATGGCAGGAATTGGATGATGATGACTTTAAACTGCTTACGCGCAAAGGTGTCTTCCCATACGACTTCGTTGACGATTGGACTAAATTGGATTTCCAACACTTACCGGCGCAGGAGCAATTCTATAATAAAATGACTGACAGTGGTATATCCGTTGAGGACTACAATCATGCTGAAAAGGTCTGGCAGACATTTGAAATACAGACACTTGGCGAATATTCCGATCTATACCTGAAAACTGATGTCCTCCTATTGGCTGCTGTCTTCGAGAACTTTCGAGAAGTATGTATGAAGACATACAATTTAGATCCTGCACATTATTACACCATGCCAGGCCTAACATGGAATGCTATGCTAAAATACACCAAAGTGAATCTAGAGCTGATAACCGACGTAGATATACTGCTATTCATAGAGAGAGGTATTCGAGGTGGTATAAGTCAATGCTCGAACAGATATAGCAAAGCAAATAATGAATATATGGATGATTTTAAGCCTAAGGAGAAAGAGAAATACCTGATGTATTATGATGTAAATAACCTTTATGGATGGGCCATATCACAGCATTTACCAACCGGAGGATTCAAATGGGTTGATGCTCCCAATATCAACGTTTTCGAGATTCCTGATGATTCACCAATTGGATACATATTCGAAGTCGACTTGGACTATCCTCAACATATACATGATAAGCATAAGGACTTACCGTTTTGCTCTGAGCATGCAGCACCACCTGGAGCAAAATTAGAAAAGCTTTTGACAACATTACATCCAAAAACTAAATATGTTATACACTACCGAAACTTGAAGCAATGCTTATCACATGGACTCATGCTGAAAAAAGTGCACCGGGTTCTTCAATTCAACCAATCAGCTTGGCTTAAACCATATATTTACTTAAATACCACCAAACGGAAGCAGGCTACCAGCGATCATGAGAAGGACTGCTATAAGAAGATGAATAATGCAGCTTTTGGTAAGACCATGGAAAATGTTCGCAAGTATAGCGATATAAAGCTTTGCGTAAAGTGGGAAGGTCGCTATGGTGCCAAAGCTCGGATTGCGGCACCCAACTTTCACAGTGCAACGATATTTGATGAGAATTTAGTTGCTGTGAAATTAAGGCGACTCAAAATCTTATTCAATAAGCCCCTCTATATTGGAATGGCAGTTTTGGAAATTTCAAAGATATGCCTCTATGATTTCCACTACAGTTTTATGCAGCGTGAATTTGGAGATAAATGCAAAGTCATGTATACAGATACAGATTCTCTAATATATGAACTTGAAGAGAAAAATGCATATGAGTTTATGGCCGAAAATATAAACAAATTTGATACAAGTGATTACCCAGAAGATAATCAATTCAATTTACCGCTCGTGAATAAAAAGATTCCTGGTCTAATGAAGGATGAGCTGAATGGGAAAATCATGAGCGAATTTGCAGGCTTGCGCTCGAAAATGTACAGTCTACGTATAAACGATGATAAAACTGTAAAGAAAGCAAAAGGAGTAAAGACTATTGTAGTCCAGAGGAATATCAATTTCGAAGACTACGTCGAATGTTTGAATAACAAGCGAGTATTAACTGCTAATCAGAGCTCCATACGATCGCATAACCATAATGTCTACACGATCAGCCAAAAGAAAATTGCATTGAATCCATATGATAACAAGCGGTATATTATGAGTGGGACAACGGATACTCTACCATGGGGACATTACTCTATTCAATCAGAACAGCAAGGAGCAGACGCAGAAAAAACATATAATCTAAGGCTAGTCTAAGATATGTATTGTAAATAAAAATTGTATTATAGCTAAAATACCATTTAATGAAATAGTTTGTTTTAATTGTATTATAGTCTAAGATGATGTACACTATTGTAAAAAAAAGGAAAATATTATAATTATAGGGTAACCGAAAGCTGTTAAGCTGTTATCAGACCTGTTTGAAAAGCAGTTTAGCTGTTATCAGAGCTGTTTTAATAGCTGTTCACCTGTTATCAGACCTGTTTAAAAGCCGTTAAGCTGTTATCAGAGCTGTTTTAAAAGCTATTAAGCTGTTATCAGAGCTGTTTGAAAAGCTGTTAAGCTGTTATCAGAGCTGTTTAAAAGCTGTTAAGCTGTTATCAGAGCTGTTTGGAAAGCTGTTAAGCTGTTATCCGAGCTGTTTTAAAAGCTGTTAAGCTGTTATCAGAGCTGTTTTAAAAGCTGTTATGCTGTTATCAGAGCTGTTTGAAAAGCTGTTAAGCTGTTATCAGAGTTGTTTTAAAAGCTGTTTAGCTGTTATCTGATCTGTTTAAAAGCTGTTAAGCAGTTATCAGACCTGTTTTGAAAAACAATATGGAGTCCCTGTGAAATGTTTGATTATACACTTATATATAATTCAATTCCGGATGAAGGTCAAGGATCCGACGCCATTCCGGTTTCAAAGGTGATGCCGGGGTCAAGGTCGAGTCCACGTGTAAAAGTTTTTTTCTCAAGTCATCCTAACATTCTGGGTAAAACGCTCAACCTCCCGATTAGGAGCTCACGGTAGTGGGCAAATATTATTCGGGAGCTCTGGACATAGTAGGGAAATTGAATAAAAGAATACCATATATAAAATATTATTATTGATTTATTATAAATTGAAAAATATTAACATTTAATTCTTAAGGTATCATTCTAGATTAACATTTAATTCTTAAGGTATCATTCTATATTAGGCTTCCTTAAATCGGTTACCCTATAATTATAATATTTTCCTTTATTTTACAATAGTGTACATCATGTTAGACTATAATACAATTAAAACAAACTATTTCATTAAATGGTATTTTAGCTATAATACAATTTTTATTTACAATACATATCTTAGACTAGCCTTAGGTTATATGTTTTTTCTGCGTCTGCTCCTTGCTGTTCTGATTGAATAGAGTAATGTCCCCATGGTAGAGTATCCGTTGTCCCACTCATAATATACCGCTTGTTATCATATGGATTCAATGCAATTTTCTTTTGGCTGATCGTGTAGACATTATGGTTATGCGATCGTATGGAGCTCTGATTAGCAGTTAATACTCGCTTGTTATTCAAACATTCGACGTAGTCTTCGAAATTGATATGCCTCTGGACTACATTAATCTTTACTCCTTTTGCTTTCTTTACAGTTTTACCATCGTTTATACGTAGACTGTACATTTTCGAGCGCAAGCCTGCAAATTCGCTCATGATTTTCCCATTCAGCTCATCCTTCATTAGATCAGGAATCTTCTTATTCACGAGCGGTAAATTGAATTGATTATCTTCTGGGTAATCACTTGTGTCAAATTTGTTTATATTTTCGGCCATAAACTCATATGCATTTTTCTCTTCAAGTTCATATATTAGAGAATCTGTATCTGTATACATAACTTTGCATTTGTTATATATCTAAATTGTCTAAAATAGATATTTTAAAAATAATTATAATTGATTAAATTTATTTAACCAACATACATAAGTATAAAGCTAATCATGCTTAAAATATGGTTAGCTTATCTCTCTGCAAAGCGAAAAATTGCCATCAGCAATTTCGTCACATTCCTTTGCACAAAACCAAAATATTTTCCCATAAGAACGACTTGGGAAAAATAGAAGTTTTAAGTTTCATCCCAAGTCGTTTCATTAGAAAAAAAACAAAAGCCCCACGACAAATCTTACCTTCAGTAAGATTTGTCGTAAATACGATATGTATATACATACATACAAACATACATATCGGGCGCATAAAATTTTACGTCGGTGAAGACTGAAATGATCAAGTCTTCACCGAAAAAAGCTCTTATCAGCGAATTGTCGCGAGCTGCATACATTGTGATCGCAACAATGTATGCACGATAGCACGACGATGGTTGGATATTTATGAAAATATCAAATTTCAATTCCAACCATCGTTCGTCGCGATAATTCTGGGCATGTTTAAACATGCCCAGCGGTAAATAATTTTCTCAGGATAGGAATGCTAATTAAGCACTTTCCTATCCTGAGCAACTAGACTTGCGATTACGAAAATCCAAGTCGAGTACAGTCGGTTTCTAAGAGCAGTCTAGAGTTGACTCTGGTCGGTTTTCGCTAAGCGGTCGATACGGTTCCAAAACAATAGGCGAAGTATTTTTACGGTTTTCTATCCGAAGTGACCGCCAAATAAAGGGAGGTGTAATTAGAATAGAAATAGAATAAAGTGTTTATGTTGTTAAGGAAAGAAAAATTAAGAAAGTGTTTTGTAATCCCAAACAAAAAAATAAAGGGAAATGTTAGTTTGACATAATAAAATTGTGAATAGAATCCTAAATTGAGTGTTGTGCTTTTAACCCATGTACCGAGCAAAATTAGCAGTGTGAAACCAAAGAGAAATCGACGGAAGGTGCCCCGAGATATAACAAAATTGGCGTTTGACTGCATATAGTGGTGATCAGTGAGTACCCCTTATATAACAAAATTGGCGCAGCCGGTAGGATAGTGGAAGCCTGCTTTCTAAAAGTCAAAATAGAAAGGCATAAGAGCTTTAAAATCCGCTATCCTGCGAACCTAAGGGGTCCAATTGACTAAGCCACTTAGGCCAAGTCACCCCCAACACTCGGGTAGATACCATCTCTAGGCGCCTCTGCTCCAGGCGGGCAAGCGTTCACCCCAATTAGTGCAAAAGCACCACCGAGGGATACAAGTGAACAGTCTACCGAAGGAAGTGCAAAACCATCCAAAATCTCCCAGAAGGACGAGTACAGATCAGCCAGGACACAGCTCTATAAGCAGCCTGAAGTTTCAGCCAAGCAGACGACCAAACGCCAGCAGTCAAGGATCCGGAGTTGAAGAGGAAATCGAAGACGGCTCATAAGCCCCCTTTTCAACTAGATCCAGGGGAAGTTAAGACGGCCCAGGGCCCCCCCACCTGCAAAAGTAAGCCGAAATCAACCGACAAAGGATTGAGAGGGAACTCGAAGGCGGTTAAAGAAACCCCCCTCTCAATTACAGCAAAGGGACCTAAGCAGGCAAGGAGCCCCCCTTTCACTGAACAGCGCATCATATGCCAGCCGACAATCCTGCTCTACCTCAGCAGGAACCAGAAACAGCAGCGAGGGAAAACTCTCCATCTTTAGCCGACGCGGGATTAACCCCAGGTGCTAATACACAGCACCCCGGTGAAGGTACATCATCCGCTGCAGGAGAAAAACTTCCACAGTTACCCCCAACTGGACCTAGACTTCGAAGCGGAACCGTTCTGCCAGGTCTGAATAGTCAAGTAAGTTTAGCTAAGTTTTTAAATAAATTATACGAGAGAGCGCGGGAATCGGATAAACTGACGATTACCCGTTGTGACGCCTTAGATCACAAATTAAAAACAGAGCGTGAGACCAGACTCGTCAAGTTAAAGACCTTAAAAGAAAAAACAATACAGTTCCGAAAGGAACTAGAACAGTTTTCCGAATCTCGGCGCTCACTCAGTTTAGATCTAGGAAAGAATAAGAGTGTTAGGTTAAGTGACAGTGATAGTGAAAGCGACAGTGACGGTGAAGTAGCTGAACCAACTCCCGAAGACCTGCTAATCGATTGGCTCGAAGAATCCTTAACGGAAATCAGCCCAGAAACAAGCCCAGCTAGTCCACCCAAATTTCAATTTCCAGTCAATAGACTACACATAATGGTGGATTACGCTAAAGTAGCTAAGCTCACAGCTCAACTCGTTCCCTTATTTTCGGGTGAAAGTACCCCACAATTGGGACGAGAGTTACAAACCTTCATTGGCTGCTGCAAACAAACTATGCAGTGCCTTAATAATGAAGAAAAAGTGGCTTTCATTCAGGTCCTTCCTACAAGACTCAGAGGTGACGCATACCAAGTATTCGCTTCAGACGTCCCTGCTTCATTTACTGAAGTAGAGGAACGTTTAAACAGAACGTATCTTCCCCGTGAGACATATCAGGAGCTGGTGAACAAACTAATTACCACCAGACAAAACCCGTTAGAATCTCTCACTGTGTTCATTACAAGATTGAAACAGTTGTTGACGATTTGCAACGAGGCAGCGACACAGAAGTATGGAGCTGAGGCAGTCCCTGCTGTGAAAACACAGCTGATGGATTTCGCCAAAAACGCTCTGAAAAGTGGAGTAACTAACCCACACCTGTGTCAATATTTGCTCACGCAGGGAGAAGGCGATTTAGAGTCACTAATTCAAAAAGCCTTGGACATGGAGAAATTACAACAAAGTGCTACATTCGTCCAGACTCCTCTGGTACAAGCTCCTCCAATGGCTCCAGTAGACCCAGATTTACGAGTGAGAGCTTACTATAGAGCTCCTTACTATCAAATGCCATCAACACCTATGTTCGCATCACCTCGAGCTCCAAATCCAACCCAGTTTTCACGCAATGTGAATAACCCAGGTTCATCACAGTCACGACAAAGACCGTTTACAAACACTGATGCCAGAAACTCGGATACAGATGCACTGGTCCGTAACATCACGTGTAATTTCTGCCAGCGAAAGGGTCATACATATACAGATTGCCTTAAGCGCAAGAACACCCCTTTCTGCTCAAACTGCAAAATCTATGGACATGACGTCCGTGATTGCAGAAAAAGTCAACAGACCCAACAAATTGTTCCTCCACGCCTCTCCAGCAGACCTACACAGGATCAACACAACACAAAGAGTCCTCAAGTCTTCAATATAAGACTCAAATGCACCTTTTGTGGTCGCCGAGGACATGCAGACGAAGACTGCCGCCAGAAGAACAAATGGGAAGCCCGGAGTCAGGGAAACGACATGCAGTCGACCCAAAACTCCCCGGCTCGACTATAAACCCAACTAAAAAATTAAAAGGGTCACCTCAAGCGCCCGAATCCGGTGTCCCTACAGTAAAACTTCCACTGGACATAAGCCTTAACGGCCATACAAAACTAGTAGTGGACACTGGCGCTGAGGTTAGTATTATTAAGAAAAGAGCAATTAAAGACCTCAAGATAATTAATTCCAATGAGGCATGCACTTTACAGACCCCTTTTGGAACCGGAAAGACATTGGGAAATTGCAAGGGCAACTTCAATTTTAAAAATAAAATTCCCTGCAAGTTTCAGGTGGTACAAAACCTGCCAGGTCTTTCCGATGACGGCCTATTAGGAAACGATTTCCTATCAAACAATTGTAATGTTGAAGGCCCAAATAAAGCACTCAAGTTTCCTTGTACGGAAACAAATCCTGAAGAGTTTACTGTGCCCTTGTCATGCAAAACGGACAAGCTGTATTCCAGTAAAGCAGTCGAAGTGAGGTCACTTGCTGAAATGATGGAACCTAAACAGGTTAAGCTATCTACATGCAGTGTCTCCAAGGCATCTCAACAGAGTAATGCTGGCTGCCAGGTTCAACAAGAGCCGACGGAATACGAAAAGAGCTGTCTGGGTGATCAAGAAACCAGCGATATGAGGCAGCATCTGGTTACTTTAGAGGAACCGATATGCATACCTGCTAGGTCACAAATTATCACCACAGTCCCGTTACGAGTGAAGGAAGAAATGCTCTGTTTATCTAAAGAGATAGGCGACGGAGTCTTCCTGGCCAACAGTTTACTCCCTACTGGGAAAGAAACAGTGCTAGTTGCCATACTCAACATTAACAATTTTAAAGTAGTCATCAACAGTTTATTATTACAACTGCTCCCTATACATGACTACGCCGTCATCCCAATAGGAGAAGCCACTGATACACAACACGTTCTCAAGCCGAATAAATCGCAAGCGAGTAACACAAACATCAGTGAGCCTCCCAAGGCAGAACAGAAGTCAAGCAAAACTTCTTTCTCCAGAATACCTAGATATAAGTTACTAACGCGGCTGAAGAGCCCCATACAAGACGTGTGCGAGCTCAGTAAGACCCGAACAGAGGCAGCAATGACTCCACCGTCCAATAGAGTAAATTATAAAAAAATTTCGAGGCCCAAGAGCCCTATAAAAGATGCGAGCGAGATCAAGAAGCCGATAAACAAGATGCCGAGGACTCTTCCGTCTAGTTTACCTAGATTTAAGATATATACGAGGCCAAAGAGCCCTATAACAGGTGCGGGTGAGCTCAGTAAGACCTACTCTCAGGCAAAGACGACTCCACCACCCAACCAAGTTAGTGTTAAGAAACAACAGTGGCCCAAGAGCCCTATCACAAGTGCGTGCGAGCTCAGTAAGACCTACTTAAAGGCAAAGTCGACTCCACCACTTAATAAAATTAGTATTAAGAATACAAGGTGCCCCCTGAGCCCGATAAAAGACGCGTGCGAGATCCGTAAGACCTCATTGAATGCAAAGTTGGCTCCACCGTCAAATAGTATTAAGAGAACCAATTTTTCACGGCCTATTAGCCAAAATACGAATGCGTGCGAGTACTTGGACCAATGTAAAGTACCCCTAAATTACGGTACTCCACCAATAAAAGAGCAGGAAGCACATGCCCTGCCGACTAGTAAAGTAAGTAAAAATAATCACAAAAAAAGGTTACAACAACCTAAAACTAACATAAGCTTTTCGGAAAACACAGCTATCTTACAACACGTAAAATACTTATTTCCGGATCATGAAGATCCCACACATACTCCGCGAGTCAACAGGTTAGAACAAGAGCTCAGCCTAGACCCAAACCTAAATGCGGAAGAAAAAGCTTCGATATCCGAACTCTGCTACGAGTACAACGATATCTTCTTTCTAAAAGGTGATAAGCTCACATACACAAATGCTATCACCCACAATATCCCTTTAATACAAGATCAAGCGCCCATAAATCAAAAGGCCTACAGACTACCAGAGACCCAGAGACAAGTAATCAACGAGCAATTAAGAGAAATGCTAGAAAACGGGATAGTCCAAACTAGCAAAAGCCCTTGGAATTCACCCTTATTAGTTGTCCCCAAAAAGGCGGGACCCGATGGTGAAAAAAGGTGGCGCGTCGTTGTCGATTTTCGCAAATTGAATGAAAAGACAATTGGCGACGCATTTCCGCTACCCCGAATCGAGGATATTCTTGACCAACTAGGTCATGCCAGGTACTTTACCACTCTCGATTTGGCCAACGGCTATCATCAAGTCTTAGTCGACAAAAAAGATCGACATAAGACCGCTTTTAGCACTAATTACGGGCACTACGAATTTAAGCGTATGCCATTCGGACAAGGCCTCGAATGTTTCGTTTATCTTGACGACATCGTCATTTACGGGAAAAACCTAAATGACCACAATGATAAACTTCGCAAAGTCTTCGACAAATTGAGAGAGAACAACCTCAAACTGCAGCCAGAGAAGTGCCAGTTCTTGAGAAGAGAAGTTGTTTACCTAGGTCACAAATGCTCTAGCGAAGGTGCATTACCAGACCCCAGCAAAACGGCCTGCGTCCAAACATTTCCTGTTCCCAGAACAGTAAGGCAAGTTCAGTCCTTTTTAGGACTCGCCAATTACTACAGGAAGTTCATTCCGGACTTCTCTAAAATCGTTCGTCCAATCACGAATTTACTCCGCAAGGACGTAAAATTCAATTGGACCGAGAAATGCCAAGAAGCATTTCAAAGCATTAAAACTGCTCTAATTTCCCCACCACTTTTAATCTATCCAGATTTCTCTAAACCCTTCAACCTCACAACGGACGCCAGTAACGAAGCATTAGGCGCTGTACTTTCCCAAGGAGAAGTGGGAAAAGACCAACCTATCGCCTATGCAAGCCGAACGCTGAACAAAGCCGAGAGAAATTACTCCACTATTGAAAAGGAGTTATTGGCTATAGTCCGGGCCACTAGGAATTTCCGATGCTACCTCCAAGGCAGAAAATTCACGGTCTACACTGACCACAAGCCTCTCAAAGGGGTCTTTAACGTTAAAGACCCGACTTCCCGTTTGGTGAGATTTCACCACAAATTATCAGAATTCGATTATACCATCGAATATAAACCAGGGAAGTATAATACCAATGCGGATGCATTAAGCCGCATTCCACAAGTATTAATCGAAGACAATACAGGCAACACTTTAACGGTACAAGCCCAAGTCCACCACACTATGGACTCAGATGTGGAGGAAAACATTTCCCCAAGTAAAAAGAAAACAAAGAAACCCGCTCATTGCTTCGCCGTGACCAGAGCTCAAAACCAAAAAGCCCAAGAGGCCAATACTAGCTCCAGCGTTGAAACACCGCCCACGGCAGCGGAAGATAAAGAAACTAAAAAACTCCCAGAGGCGGAAATACAACCCCCTGCTACGCTTGAACAAGAAATAAGTCCAGTCAATGCACCTGAGATAATCACGAGCCCCAAGGAAGTTCAAACAATCCTAAAGGATTACCACGACTCTCCTTTCGGCGGCCATCAGGGTGTCATTAAGACTTATAAAAGAATCAGACGCAAGTATTGGTGGAGAAATGCCCTAAGTGCCAAACAATGAAGGCATCGCCACAATTCAAGATGCCAATGGTAATAACGGACATCGCAGAACAACCTTTCGACAAGGTTTACCTCGATATAGTAGGTCCACTAGAAGAGACCATATCAGGTAATAAATATATCTTAACTTTCCAAGATAATCTCACCAAGTTTGTCGATTGGTATGCCATACCAAATGGAGAAGCAGTAACGGTGGCGCAAATCTTTTTCAATGAGATTGTCACGCGTTATCGCATTCCAAAGAGAATAGTCACCGATCAGAGAACTAATTTCCTGAGTGAGCTATTCAAGAAGGTCTGCAAACTGCTAAAAGTAAAGAAGTTACAAACTTCCGCATACCATCCACAGTCTAATGGAGCACTGGAACGTGCCCATAGACCATTAATCGAATATCTGCGTACAATCGTAGACGAAAATCCCAAAACATGGGATCAATTAATACGAACCGCTGCATTCGTGTACAATAACAGTGTACACGAGGGTACTAAACTAACCCCGATGGATTGCCTTTACGGCTTCACAGCGGATGTCCCAACTAATTTAAAACGGGACCCTGAGCCCGTATATAACCACGAAAGTTATTACCATATGCTCAAATACAGATTACAAAAATCATATGCCACGGCTCGTAAAAATCTCTTAGCCAGCAAACAACGCTCAAAGGCATATTACGACAAAACAGTCAGGCCTCTCACTTTCCACCTAGGAGACAAAGTCCTCCTCAAAAGTGAAAGCCGCAAACACAAATTGTCTCAAATCTGGGTTGGCCCATATCTGGTAATCAACGTACCTAGTCCAACAAACACTACCATAAAAATAGGCAAACGGCAGGTTGTAGTACACAACAACCGTTTAAAGCCCTATTACGAGTAGTACACTGGTACATACACCTTTAGAAAATAAGTCCCACTGAAACAAATTTTCGCCAGTTAAACTAATAACTACCTACTTAAAGGTTCCGTACTCGGGATTACTCCCTATGACTCATGAAGTCAAACTTTACCTAAATTTTATTTAAATTAATAAAAAATACGCTACGTAAATAAAACTGAACATATAACAAATAAACCCTTACTCTCTGAGTGAATTAAATACTCTACCAATAAAATTTTTCTTGCTTGCCTTGACTTGCATCCTTCATACCTTGCCTTGAGATTTTCGTATTCCGCTTCATGAGTTACTTTTTACTCATTGTTGTAAATTAACCAATTCCCTAATTAAACTTTTGAAAGAATACAATGCTCATCTTTTGACGAGATTTAGCAGGAACCGGCTTACAGTCCTCCTATCCTGTTCTACCTCGTCTTCCTTTTAGCAAGTAAGCCCCCATTATACAAATTATCAACGATTTAATTAAGCAATACTATACCTAAATGTTATATGCTATTTAGTATAACTAACTGACTAAAGAAGCCTATCCTTCATTTTCTACAGAGCATGAAGCACATATTGGTGTTAATATGCTGCTTCCATCTGGCAATGGGACAAACTCAAACGGAAGCCTACACAATAAGTCCCCTGAACAATACAGGAATACTATATGAGGACTTAGGAAAATTACAAGTATACCACAGTACATGGAATATACTAACGGAGATCAACCTAAGGGAACTGGACAACCAAACGCTTATGGCAGAACAGGCGGAGCACTTAGTTCACCGACTATGTTCGAATCGCTCTCAAACCGATGAGCTATGCCTGGTACAGCAAAAACACGTTCATTCTCTCTTAGAAAATATCAAGAGAAGAACAAGTGTCATTCGAGAAGTGGTCCCCAAATCAAGATCAACAAGATCCATCTTCGATGGAATAGGCAATGCAATGCACTACCTATTCGGGACCATGGACAGCACTAATGAACAAGAGGTATACAGTCGACTCGAGGAGCTCGAAACAAATACAAAAGCACTAGCCGACCTGGAAAGACAGCAGATCAGTGTAGTCAAAACTACACTACAACAAATTCAAAAGCCACTGACATCTCTGCAGGAAAGACAACGTTAAATAAATCTCCAGGTAAATAGAATGCAAAATATCACTGATGATTTACTAATGAGAAAATTAAGGCAGGAGATAATTTCAAGCCTGACCTTACAAATTGTCGAGATTGAGTACAGGCAACAAGCCTTACTCGACATAATAATCTCCAGTAAAAATCACCAGTTGCATCCGCTAGTGGTGTCTCCCAAAAGTTTATTAGAGATATACCACAAGTCCCACGCTACTTGCCCAGATGCACAAAATTGTCTCTCCCTGTTATATCAGACAGCGGAAACAAAGGCTCGTATAGTCCAAGACAAATTAGTTATTAGAATACAACTTCCGATTTTCAATTTACCACGAATGAAGTTGTATAGGATACATAGTTTCCCTATCCATGTTAATAAAAAACAATCATTGGTACCCGAAATACAGTACTCGCACGTAGCGCACCAGGTACAGACACAGGATATTCTATTATTAAAAACACAAGATCTTAAAATCTTCAAAAAGATCACTCAATCTTCCAAAGAAGACACTTACATCGCTAAGCTAGGCATTCCCATAACAAAGGCTACAATGTCCAAAGAATGCGTAGTGAAGCTGCTCTTTAATCCATTAAAGAAAGAGCCACAGTGTCAATTTAGAGCGCAAATACCTCCCAGAGACCTACTTATTAAATTAAGTAAACCAAATTCTTGGATATTCTCGTTGATAGAACCAACAATTGTACACCTACAGTGTACCCAACAATTCCTAACTTCAAAAATAGAAGGCCAAGGAATAATTACTATCAACCATCCCTGTCAATTACAAGTAGGATCACAAATCCTACATTATGAGGCAGAGAATATCCAGCAATTGAGTCTCAAACAACCCAACTACTTCCCAAATATCGCTCCATTAGAGCAAATGGTAGAAAAATATCTTAATGAAACCAAAGAAAAAATACCGTCGGAAGAAATACAGACAGAACTATATTCAGGAGATGACACTAACAGCATCATTCTAGAAAGTACCCAGTCATTAAAAGAACTGGACAAAAAATTAGAAAAAATAGTTCCTCATATCAGTCACCACCCTACACATGTCCTAGCTGCAACATCAGTATCCTTAACTGGTGTTGTCATCACATGTATGGTACTGTACCTGGTCGCCAAATGGCTAGTCCCATTCATAAAAAATTATCGTTCACGCAAGCTTAAGAAAACCCCAGAGGCGGAGGAACAAAGCAAACAATTCGAAATAATCGAACCTACCCCTCTAAAAAGGACCCGCATCCTACCACCTACTAGGTCAGTGCAAGTGGTATAGTGTCACCACTTCAAACGGTCATAAGCACTATCACTAATAGTAGAGCACCTAGAAAATAAATGTAAGCGGTTTCAATAAACCCTAATAAATAATTTAAAAAAGAGATGTAAGAATAAAAACCAAACGAAAAAAAAATATATATATACAGTAAATAATTTAGAGTAAGATAAATTAGGGTATTAAAAACATAAGTACATAATACAAACCCCAAGAGAAAGAAAAAAGATACTCTCCCTCGCTAGCGTTAACGAATAAATATAACAATAAACAATATAAATACAATAAATGATAGTAGATAGAGATAACAAATAGAAAATAAATAGAGTTAATAAAATAAATATATAACAATAATAACATACCATAGAAACTATATAACCACTAACATTAGAATAAAACGTAAATTTTTTTTTTTTTGCATAAAGAAAATAAGTAAATAAATAAGAATAGAATAGGAATGAATATTTGAAAACAAACTTTAGAAAATAAGATGACAAAATCCCTTTTTGTAAAATAAGAAAATATGTCAAGCCAAAAACCAGTGCCAATCCGATCAAGAACCGAACGACCGCGCCGACTAAATTAAGAGCCAAACACAAAAAAATCCTGAAAGGTGAATAGGAACATTAAAATAAAACTCATTTTTTTTTTTAAAGGGAAAAAACTTATATTTATTGATTATGAAGAAGAAGAATAGATACAAATTTTTCAATAAAAATAAAAAAAAAAGAAGGGGGCACATTGATGCACTTAGATGGCTGGCTCTTCAAGATCCCAGTTCTTTGCGAGCTACCCGGGAGATACAAATACTGGTAATTCGGGCTGTTAGTAGGCTCGGGGGATACCAGGGATTTCGACCTAGCGCAACTCGGAACGTCATGTTGAATGAGCCAAAAATCTTAGTGCAATGCCCAAATTTCTTATATGTTCCCGACCATCGATATATAAACAAAATCTTTCTCAACTGAGATAAGACGGACGGCATTAATCAAGAAAGTTAAAACCTAAACATCTGGTCAATGCAATTACGCTGACGTGCACAAAGTGATTTCCGTCTACACCTTCCCCTGAATATTATTCCTCTTCAAAGAATAATACTCTTTTTCGAAGGGGGAAGGATTGTTATATATCTAAATTGTCTAAAATAGATATTTTAAAAATAATTATAATTGATTAAATTTATTTAACCAACATACATAAGTATAAAGCTAATCATGCTTAAAATATGGTTAGCTTATCTCTCTGCAAAGCGAAAAATTGCCATCAGCAATTTCGTCACATTCCTTTGCACAAAACCAAAATATTTTCCCATAAGAACGACTTGGGAAAAATAGAAGTTTTAAGTTTCATCCCAAGTCGTTTCATTAGAAAAAAACAAACACACCTTCAGTAAGATTTGTCGTAAATACGATATGTATGTACATACATACAAACATACATATCGGGCGCATAAAATTTTACGTCGGTGAAGACTGAAATGATCAAGTCTTCACCGAAAAAAGCTCTTATCAGCGAATTGTCGCGAGCTGCATACATTGTGATCGCAACAATGTATGCACGATAGCACGACGATGGTTGGATATTTATGAAAATATCAAATTTCAATTCCAACCATCGTTCGTCGCGATAATTCTGGGCATGTTTAAACATGCCCAGCGGTAAATAATTTTCTCAGGATAGGAATGCTAATTAAGCACTTTCCTATCCTGAGCAACTAGACTTGCGATTACGAAAATCCAAGTCGAGTACAGTCGGTTTCTAAGAGCAGTCTAGAGTTGACTCTGGTCGGTTTTCGCTAAGCGGTCGATACGGTTCCAAAACAATAGGCGAAGTATTTTTACGGTTTTCTATCCGAAGTGGCCGCCAAATAAAGGGAGGTGTAATTAGAATAGAAATAGAATAAAGTGTTTATGTTGTTAAGGAAAGAAAAATTAAGAAAGTGTTTTGTAATCCCAAACAAAAAAGATAAAGGGAAATGTTAGTTTGAGATAATAAAATTGTGAATAGAATCCTAAATTGAGTGTTGTGCTTTTAACCCATGTACCGAGCAAAATTAACAGTGTGAAACCAAAGAGAAATCGACGGAAGGTGCCCCGAGATATAACAAAATTGGCGTTTGACTGCATATAGTGGTGATCAGTGAGTACCCCTTATATAACACATTTATCTCCAAATTCACGCTGCATAAAACTGTAGTGGAAATCATAGAGGCATATCTTTGAAATTTCCAAAACTGCCATTCCAATATAGAGGGGCTTATTGAATAAGATTTTGAGTTGCCTTAATTCCACAGCAACTAAATTCTCATCAAATATCGTTGCACTGTGAAAGTTGGGTGCCGCAATCCGAGCTTTGGCACCATAGCGACCTTCCCACTTTACGCAAAGCTTTATATCGCTATACTTGCGAACATTTTCCATGGTCTTACCAAAAGCTGCATTATTCATCTTCTTATAGCAGTCCTTCTCATGATCGCTGGTAGCCTGCTTCCGTTTGGTGGTATTTAAGTCAATATATGATTTAAGCCAAGCTGATTGGTTGAATTGAAGAACCCGGTGCACTTTTTTCAGGATGAGTCCATGTGATAAGCATTGCTTCAAGTTTCGGTAGTGTATAACATGTTTAGTTTTTGGATGTAATGTTGTCAAAAGCTTTTCTAATTTTGCTCCAGGTGGTGCTGCATGCTCAGAGCAAAACGGTAAGTCCTTATGCTTATCATGTATATGTTGAGTATAGTCCAAGTCGACTTCGAATATGTATCCAATTGGTGAATCATCAGGAATCTCGAAAACGTTGATATTGGGAGCATCAACCCATTTGAATCCTCCGGTTGGTAAATGCTGTGACATGGCCCATCCATAAAGGTTATTTACATCATAATACATCAGGTATTTCTCTTTCTCCTTAGGCTTAAAATCATCCATATATTTATTATTTGCTTTGCTATATCTGTTCGAGCATTGACTTATACCACCTCGAATACCTCTCTCTATGAATAGCAGTATATCTACGTCGGTTATCAGCTCTAGTTTCACTTTGGTGTATTTTAGCATAGCATTCCATGTTAGGCCTGGCATGGTGTAATAATGTGCAGGATCTAAATTGTATGTCTTCATACATACTTCTCGAAAGTTCTCGAAGACATCAGCCAATAGCAGGACATCAGTTTTCAGGTATAGATCGGAATATTCGCCAAGTGTCTGTATTTCAAATGTCTGCCAGACCTTTTCAGCATGATTGTAGTCCTCAGCGGATATATCACTGTCAGTCATTTTATTGTAGAATTGCTCCTGCGCCGGTAAGTGTTGGAAATCCAATTTAGTCCAATCGTCAACGAAGTCGTATGGGAAGAAACCTTTGCGCGTAAGCAGTTTAAAGTCATCATCATCCAATTCCTGCCATTCAGCTCTTGTAATATTCAATTTATCCAACGGTAGCAATGATGATAGCTTATCTAAAGATTCTGCCATAAAACGGAAGGAATCGATGAATCTGAATTTGATATGACTGCCTTCAACGTGCTTGGTGAACGAAATGTATCTTTCTTTATTTATTGGTAGGAGATCCATTTTCCCAGGAATGGCTGTAGCTATATCCTTAATAATGAAGTGGGCATCATATCCGGATAAATTGTGAAAAATGACTGGAACTATGGAGCAATTTTGATACATCAGATTACATGCATTGTGCGCTGGTCCTCGGTATTTTCCTGTTAAAAGAAATTACGAAAATAAATGAATTGAATTATGCTTCTTAGTATTTACCTGTTAAATGGCAATGGTCCCGAACTCGTTCCTCATCGGTTGCAAACGTTTTTTCACATATATGGCAGTAAGTAGTTTCCATATGTGAACGCCGTTCCTCTTTAGTCAAGGGTTGCATTGGCCTGATGTTCAGCTTCTCCTGTACAGCTATGGATGCAATCTTTTGCAGTTCTAATGCAAACCATTGTTGACAGTCCTTGCCTCGATATTCTCTGTAATATGAGAGCTTAGCATCATGTTTGCAGTGGAAATAGAATCCTATGCTGTGAACTTCATGTTCCTGGATTCGCTGTGTATTTTGATCGTTTCTCTGAATCGGCTTCAATATTGATTCAAGATCAGCATACACAGAAAACGGGACTGGATTCTTATGGTTATAATTCTTATATTCCAACCATTTCTTTTCCTCTGATGGAAATATAATCCTACAGTCGTTTTGTTTCTCGCATTCAGGAGTGTGTGATGTTAATTTTGAAGCAGAGTAAAAGTAGAGCAAACATCTGTCGCATATATGCCTCTTACGAGTATTTTTTGAAGTTTGTTTCGATACAAGGCGCGAAAGATCTTTAATCCAGCAGAAATGATATCTGCCATCATCATCATCGTCCATATGATCATCAGCCTGGTCATAGTCATCTTGTAGCATTAAGAGATTTACATGTCGCTCCATCCTGTGTTTCGTAAGTCTAACTGGAACTGTGGTGAAGAAACGCTCTTTCTCTAGGATGAACACGTTTATTGATAAATCGTTCTGGTCTTCAAATTGCGTTATTTGGTTAAGCGTCATGGGAAATGTTATTCCAGTTAAATTTAACACAGTAGAATAATGTGGATATGATGAGATCCTATCGGAGTGAACATTTGCAGGATATAGCGCTGATGTTATTGCCCACGCGAAGCATGCTTCATCATTATTTTTCACATTGATGCAAGCTTGCTTTAAAGCAATTTCCTTCGGCAGAGGTATATACGAATATCCTCGGAGCTGCTCAAACTTGTTGATGTGTACTGCTAGATGTATTATAGAGTGCAGTGACCAGCCACTGTCTTTTTCCTGGAATTCTTCCAGCTGAGTGTTTATTGGATCCAAAATGTTTGATTTAAACCAGTCCTCTAAATTATCATCTGCACTAATTGCAGCAGTTCTCGCTTGGAAATATTTAATGTCTTTTATAATTTCATTGTCACCAGTTTCCTTAACAAATTCACTGCAAAACGTTGTAGAAACTTTAATATTAAAATAATGTTTTAATGTATTCTTAATGCGGCGCATAAATAATTTGGCAGCGTCTTGCATAAATAGCTTCGGATCGATATGCTTTAAATTTGCAATAACACCTTGTCGAATTCTGTCTGCGAACGCTGTCTTTATTTCCTCCCACTTTACAAAATCACTTCTTCTTACGCGAGTAATTCCTCCACCTCGACGGGGAGTTCTCAATAGTGCTCTTAATGCTTTAATTTGCTCGAGACAGCTCTCGAAATGTCGTTTCCTAGCACTCTTATTGCATTTCCGAAATGCAACTTGAAATTTATGCATGTTTCTATTGCACTTTTGAACAATATAGTCTTTATTCACTGAATTTTTTAAACACTCCATCACATCTTTTCGCAAATTTTCAATTATTGAAAAACTTTTATTTACTAACATCGAAGACATTTTAATTTTTTTATATGTTTTTAAACTATCACTGAGGCTCACTAAAACTGACTGATGCTCCCCAAGAGTTTGCTTGGGCTTTTATAGCAACAGTTTGTGAACATGAATGATCCTGTTGCTGCAATAATCATTGTACAGGATGAATTCCAACGAATTTGCTTACAGGCTGAGATGATATCGAATAAACAATACAACACAAAAAAAAAACATGAATCATCCAAATTAATTTGATTACTTTATTCTGTTGGCTGAATTTGCAAATACGAATGAGATTGTTTACATGAATGCATTTCAAGATAAAAAGAAAAAGTGGAAATTTGTTTACTTTATGCGAATTCTAATGAAACATTTCGAACGGTAAAATTCTAGGAACAATAAAATAAAATTTTTGGCTGCCTACACTAAGTGTGGTATCAAATTACGTGAAAAGAATAAATGTGCTGATATTGCTTAAATTTGTTTACACAGGTGTGCATGACTCATTCAGCTAAAATGCGAATTTTTAAACAGGAAGTTTACACAGGTGTGTATGAACCATTCAGCTTAAATGCGAATTTGTTTACAGCGGTGATATCAAATTACATCATAAATAGGGGACGCATGCCTAATGTTTAGTAAACATTTAATATTTGATGCTCAGAACCACACTGCCCAGAACGCCTATAGAAAGTCATCCGGAACTTTTGATACCTACAAATTCCTCACTAAGAAATATTCAAGTAAGAAAGCAGCAAATCCAAAGTGACATTATGCTGATATCTACAACTCCACAGGGTAACTTGAATTATTAGTAATATTGAAAGGCAAGATCGCTAATATCTCGAAAACCACAGTCTGATGAAAATTTTGTCTCCCAACAGTACCAATACCCTATCCACTGGCACCTCCTAGAATCTATTGGTATGAAAAGAATAGCATAGGGTTAACTTTAATTATTACTAATAGTAACTATATCTAAAAAGGTAAAACCGCTAATATCTCGAGAACCATAGCCCGTAGAGGATTTCTGATGAAAATTTTGTCCCCCAACAGTACCAATTC
Organism: Dioctria rufipes; assembly: GCA_963924295.1. Taxonomy (NCBI): domain Eukaryota; kingdom Metazoa; phylum Arthropoda; class Insecta; order Diptera; family Asilidae; genus Dioctria; species Dioctria rufipes. The sequence continues at coordinate 150,178,237 of OZ002742.1, read as the reverse complement.
CCTACCCACTGGCACCTCCTAGAATCTATTGGTATGAAAAAGAATAGCATAGCCTTAACTTTAATTATTACTAATATTAACTATATCTAAAAAGGTAAAATCGCTAATATCTTGAGAACCATAGCCCGTAGAGGATTTTTGATGAAAATTTTGTCCCCCAACAGTACCAATACCCTATCCACTGGCACCTCCTAGAATCTATTGGTATGAAAAGAATAGCATAGGGTTAACTTTAATTATTACTAATATTAACTATATCTAAAGAGGTAAAATCGCTAATATCTCGAGAACCATAGCCCGTAAAGGATTTCTGATGAAAATTTTGTCCTCCAACAGTACCAATACCTTATCCACTGGCACCTCCTAGAGTCTATTGGTATGAAAAAGAATAGCATAGCGTTAACTTTAATTATTACTAATATTAACTATATCTAAAAAGGTAAAATCGCTAATATCTTGAGAACCATAACCCGTAGAGGATTTTTGATGAAAATTTTGTCCCCCAACAGTACCGATAGCCTATCCACTGGCACCTCCTAGAATCTATTGGTATGAAAAAGAATAGCATAGCGTTATCTTTAATTATTACTAATATTAACTATATCTAAAAAGGTAAAATCGCTGATATCTCGAGAACCATAGCCCATAGAGGATTTCTGATAAAAATTTTGTCCCCCAACAGTACCAATACCCTATCCACTGGCACGTCCTAGAATTTATTGGTATGAAGAAGAATAGCATAGCGTTAATTTTAATTATTACTAATATTAGTTCAAAACCAAAAGCCCGCATTTAGGCGCAACACTTGAAAACAGGAAAATCACAATAAAATATCCTACATTTAGGCGCAGCACACCATGGGCAAAAAAAAAAAAACTTGAATTATTACTAAAAAGTTAATGCCATCTCCTGGTCAGCCAGACGGTAGGAAAGGAATTCTCCAGGCATGCCCTGTGACGTATACCACTAGACGGAATCCCCCTCAGTGGCCCAGAACCCGGTCTAGAGCCAGCAAAATAGTTGGTTTCTACCTTGCACTTTTTGTATGGAAAAAGTGGTCTGGTACATACATAGCGTAACTACTCCAGGTTTATTTCTTGGAAATTCGATAGTCGAACCAGTCAACGGTATAGCAAAAGTCCTAATCCTCAACACAAATGAGGAGGACGCCGATCTGGCACCTTACGAGGTGAACCCAGTTTACCAAGACTTGGACGACTTTGTGGTAATCTCCACAGACTCTGACAGAGATTCAATTAAGGGCAGAATAAACAAACTGCAAAACCTTATCAAGTTGGATCACTGTAATTCAGAGGAATCTGAGAGTATTCGTAATATCTGTAGGGAATTCAACGATCTCTTCTTCATAGAAGGGGATTTCCTATCTTATACAGATGCGATTACCCACAAAATCGAGACCCTCCAAGACAAACCGCCAATTTATACCAAGCCTTATAGACTTCCAGAAGCAAGCCGAACAGAAATAAACCGGCAAATACAAGAAATGCTTGAGTCAGACATCATCAGACCTTCACATATTCCCTGGAATTCTCGACTTCTCCTGGTTCCTAAAAAAAGAGATGAGAATGGAAACAAAAAGTGGCGAGTAGTGGTAGACTTTCGTCGTATTAACGATATTACTATTAGCGATGCGTACCCACTGCCTAATATCACTGATATATTAGACCAGTTGGGGAAGTCGAAATATTTTACCACACTCGACTTAGCCAGTGGATTCCACCAGATAAAAATGGACTCGAAGGACAGGGAGAAAACTGTCTTTAGCACACTCTATGGCCACTACGAATACAATCGTATGCCATTTGGTTTAAAAGGAGCCCCTGCTACTTTTCAACAAGCCATGAATAATGTTTTATCTGGTCTTCAAGGTATTTATTGCTTCGTATACATGGACGATATTGTAGTCCATGGATACAATCTTAGAGATCATAACACTATACTCACAGCAGTAATTAGCCGACTTCGTGATTTCAACCTCAAACTTCAACCCGAAAAGTGCCATTTCCTAAGGAAAGAAATTATGTATTTAGGGCACATAATTACAGAAAATGGAGTCAAACAAGACCCTGCGAAAATAAAATCAGTTCAGTCATATCCCAGACCCAAGAAGGAAAAGGATATCAAAGCATTCCTTGGTTTCGTCGGCTATTATCGCCGCTTTATTCCAAATTTTTCCAAGATTGCGAAGCCACTCACAAATCTTTTGAAAAAAGATACGCCCTTCAAGTTCGTCGCAATTTGCGATGAAGCATTCTGTGAATTGCGAAATAAATTAATTTCAGCACTAATTTTATCATATCCTGATTTCGGCAAAGAATTTGTTGTCACCTCCGATGCCAGTGACTACGCCATCGGGGCTGTCCTTTCACAAGTTGATGATCACGAAGATCACCCAATCGCCTATGTGAGTCGAGTTCTCAACGGTGCAGAGACTCATTACTCAACTATAGAAAAAGAGCTCTTAGCTATCGTGTTTGCAGTTGAGCAATTCAGACCATACGTTTATGGCAGACAGTTTACAATTATAACTGCCCATAAACCATTAGTATGGCTCAAGAATCTGAAAGATCACTCCTCAAGACTGATGAGATGGAGAATACGTCTTGAGGAATATGACTACAAGATAGTCCACAAATCAGGTAAGCTCAACACAAATGCAGATGCTCTCAGTAGAGCAATTCCGGAAAATTCCGAACGTTCTGCAGAACCAACCACCTTCGTAAATATGGTAACTAGAAATCAAGCCAGAGCTCAGGCGAATATAAATACACCCAACACAAGTGTAACTACTCCAAACCCAACTCCATCACCTGTAAACAATTCCTCAGTCATAATAACTGAGACAAATTTTCCTCTTCTACTAACTAAGTATGCGAATCCTAAATTTTTCATCTTGCCAATGCAAGATACAGAACTTGAAAGAGTGTTGGATTCGAAACTCAAATTTTCTGATAAATCTTCATCTTTAGGAAAGGAACTGAACTTCTTCAAGAAAAAAGACTCAACGGTAATCATTTCAAAAATCAATTTACCTTGTCGATCCCAAAGAGATAGATCAGACCTCGAAAAGGTTTTAACTGAGATCATACACAGAAGCAAATCAGTTAAAACAAATAAATATCTCCTTCCCGATATTAGACCCACTAAATCTAATAATTATCAAAAACATTTTTACCCAGGTCTTGGCTAATCAGCAAATAAACATAAAACTGCATCAGGATTCAATTAAATATTTATCAGACATTAATGACATCAAACAAGTCTTAAAAGATTTTCACTCATTACCAACGGGAGGCCATCAAGATATTTCCCGTACTATTAAAAGAATCAAAAAGCAATTCTACTGGCCTGGCATGTCAGACGACGTGGTCAAATATGTAAAGAAATGTAAATTTTCTCAGGTGAACAAAGTATCCAGAAATCCTAAAATTCCAATGAAAATCTCGAGCATTAGCTTCAAACCTTTCGAAAGAGTGTACCTAGATGTAGTAGGACCTCTCCCAATTTCTCATTCTGGAAGCAAATACATCCTTACATTTCAAGACGACCTTTCAAAATCTTCTGAGGCTATTCCCATAGTACACACCGAGTCTAAGACATTAGCGGAAGCCTTCACGACAACAATAGTGTGTCGACATGGTATTCCAGAAAGTATCCTCACAGATCAGGGTTCTAACCTCATAAGTGGCATGTTCGCCGAGGTATCTAAATTGTTGAGAATAAAACGACTTAAAACTACTCCATGTCACCCTCAAACGAATGGTGCATTAGAAAGAAGTCTCAGAACCCTAGCAGAATATCTCCGATCTTATGTAGCAAAAGATCCACAAGACTGGGATACATGGATTCCTTATGCCATGTTTGTATACGATACAACCCCTCATTCGAGTAATAAATATACTCCCCGCGAACTCCTTTACGGATTCCCAGCCGAAATTCCAAACAATTTGAAACCTTCTCCAACCGTTTGCTATAATTACGACAATTATGCAAACGAGTTAGAAGCGCCTCTACAGCATAGCTTCAAAATAGCTAAAGACATAGCCATGGCCAATAAAGAAAAATCCAAACTACAATATGACAAAAGCTCCGTCCAAAAATCTTTTATGGTAGGCAAAATTCCACTATTAAAATTAATAATAAAAATAAGAGAGTCCATAATAATGACTTAAAACTTTTCAAAGAGTAATATTAATGTCAACAGCTTCATCCTATTCATTCCAAGTGAATAACGCTATATCATCTTCCAGGTTTTCAAAATGATGCAAATAGCATTCATTTTAACTTTCATCCCTTTCATCCACGGCTCAGGAATAGAGGTAAACCACCTAAATGCCAGTGCGGACAGTTACTTCGAGGAAATTGGCAGAGCCAATTTCTACGCCAACGAATGGAAAATCGTCACCTATTACGACCTGGCGAATTTTAAATCAGAATTGAACAACATCCAGTTCATAGCCCAACAAGTTACAGCGACCTGCCAGAAACTGGACAAACACTCAGCCTTGAGCCACACTTGTAACGGTACGTTGTTACAAATCAATCTTATATTAGCAAATATAGAATATAAGAACCTGTTAATTGTGACTCAGAATTGGAAACAAAGAACACTATTCAATGCAGTTGGCTCAATTTCCAAAGCAATTTTCGGCACATTGGATGAGGAAGATGCCATGATGAACAGATTAGTAACCTCACCTTTAACCAAAACTCCCTCCTATCACTTATGAAAAGCCAAACCGCGATAGTCGAAGCAACCGCAAATGTTTTCAACAAAACTAAAGCCACAATTGAGAAGGACTTCTTGGTTATGCATAGAAAGTTAATTTCAATACAGATAGCTACATCATTAATGAAAAACAGAACATTGGATAACAAAATATCCATAGAACTTGAATCACTCATTTCATTGGTTTCGTTAATGGCATTCAGATACCAAAATACCCAGTCGGAATTAATAGGTCTCTTAACAGATTCAAGGCATGGAAAATTTCATCCTACACTCATTTTCCCTAGACAAATTGAAGAACTCTTATTGAACATCAGACAGGAATTGCCAAATTAAATAATGCTTCCCATAAATTGTAGAGACAATATTTTATCACAAATTTACAAAATGAGTACAATAACAAGGAATATTTTCAATAATAAAATAATTATCGAGCTCCGAATTCCACTTCCATGCAAGGAACCATACCCATTATTCAAAGTAATGCCATTACCTACACCCCGTAACGGATCGTTTATATATATTGAACCAGCAAAAGAATATATACTAATAGTCTACTATCGTGAGCACTATATCCAACTAGCATTACATGATATCCACAATTGCGCAACGTTGGATCATACGCACTTTTACTGCCAGATCACATCCCCAATCTTAAATACAAATACTAAGGTAAATCAATGGGAGATAAATTTAATAAAAAAGGAGCCGATTACATCCGATTGTAAAATTTTAACATTAGAACAAGATTGTTTTTGGACGCAATTATCGCAACAGAACGCTTGGCTTTTCTTCCTAAAAGATTCCATCCACATAGATATTATTTGAAAATTCCATTAACTCACAAGTTCTGCAAGGAACAGGAACAATGTATATCTATCCAGATTGCTATGTACGAAGCAAAGAATTCATCTTGCACGAACATAGCGTCAAAGTCTCTAAATTTAATTCTTATCTTATCCCAACAATAAACATTTCCAGTATAATATCGAATATAACGTCCTCCCCAATAGGATCGCATATAAAAATACATACTTTAAATATTACGAACAATATGGATCTAGATGAACTTCTAGAATCAATTCGTTTCCAAAAAAATCAAGAATTAATTCCTCTCAATCCCATAAATAGTCATCATATTCATCATTACGCACTGTCATATTTAACAATGTCTTTGATCGTATCTATTCTCTGCATATATCTATACATGAGATATAAATCAAGGGCTCGCAAAGCTAAAAAATATTCCGCCGGAACCTAAATTAGCAGATGTGCCTAAACCCGCACCTAGAAAGTTAAATTTCAAGATAACCCCAGCACTTAAAAGAAAAATTACAGAAAACGTCTAACTTACGTACTAGCAAACTAACAACAGTAACCTTTTCTTTCCTTAAATTTTATCACTCTAATAACTTCCTCATCTTCTCAAACAGAACAAAATTTCCAATAACTTCAATGAAGAAATGAAAAATGTTACAATTTCTAAAAAAACTGTAAAAGATAGAGAAAAAAATAAAGGTGAACATAAATAACAAAAAACAATTTCCATCGCTACATGATTTTTACCATATAAAATTTTGATTATATAAAAATAATTTATATGAGTATACTGTAATAAGGGAATAATTAGAAGTAAATATAATTAAAAATATAATAAAAAAAAACAAAAATCATAAACTTCCTAGTAATATGTTTTATATAATAGCACCACTCTTTCTAAAAATAAATAAATAAGTAGCAGTTATTAATATTATAAGAAAACATATTATGCAAATTAATTTCACCTATAATTACTAAAACTAAATTTTCTTTTCTCTCCATCTCCTTTTTAATAAAAAAACAGATAACTAAATAAATAAATGATAAATAATTCTTAGTCATAATGAAATTATATATATATATAATTCCCTTTATGAACTATAATAAGGTATGGGAATCCTAAGGTTAACAGCTCTATAGCTAACATTTTTTCTTCTAGGATATGAATATATAGATATGAATATGGATATGAATATAAAGATATACATTGTAATACATATATTATAAGATAATCTTTGAACAACTCCTTCGATAATATAAAGAAAGTTTTCTTCTCAGAAAATAAAACTTTCTTTTCCCCAGGGGGGAGGGATGTTGTGACTCAGGTGCCCAATGCCCCGAATCACAACCATAAGGTGAATACATCAACATATTGCCCTATGCTATATATTGATGTATTTAACGAAAGAAAATTCGAGGGTTATAAAAGATTAACGCGAATTCAAAATGATGGAGTATAAATAGCAAAAGATTTATGGGATATAGATTACAATTCCGATCACACTAAGGCTAAAATTTTCTACCGGATACCGATTAATCACTGTTCTTTTTGCGTATGTCCACGTCCATGGATAGATAACTATTGTATTTCAGATAAGCCACTGTGTGATCTGGCGTTGCTTATATCGTTTTCATGGTGTTGCCAGAGCGTAGTATATTCCTTCAATCGGTTTTTTTGTTTTGATATAGGATTACCACATTCGGCCATCCTACTAGTTATCTGACCCGGATGACTGCTGCTCTACTGGCGATTGTTCATCTTCGTTTGTGTCGTTGTGGTCGTCACTTTCTTCGTCAACGGCCCAACGTTTCATTTTGTCACCGCTCGTTGAAGTTGTTCTGAGACCTTCGTGATCGCCCACCTTCTCGACTGCATATCTATCGGATCCTTTAAAGGCGATGATGCGGTAGGGTCCAAAAAATTTGGGTCTTATTTTTAGTCCTACTCCTACTTGTGTCCTTTCCACGGCTACCATATCACCTACTAAATATTTTGTGACTTCTTGTCTTTTCCGGTTATATGTTCTTCTGTTTTCTTCTTGTATTCTTCCAATTTCTAGTTTCGCACTTTCTCGTAATTGATATCTTTCTTCTTCGAATGCATTTTGATATTCTTCTTCGATAGCGTTAAGAATCGTATTATCTTGTTCCGTTTTCATTTGAACACCCACTAAAAGTTGAAATGGAGTTGTTCCGATCGCTCTATGAAATGTCGAGTTTAATATCCTTTGGAAAGGTTTTACCTGGGCGAACCATTTGTCAGGGTTATCTAAAGATAGCTTGGTCAGTCCAGCTGTCACAACGGAATGTAGCCGTTCTATCTGGCCGTTGCCTCGGGGGACTCCTGCCGTTATAAATTGGAGTGTCGTATTGTGACTTGTGGAATATTCCTGAAACTGCTTAGAGGTAAAAGCTCCTCTACGATCTGCAATAATCCTTCTCAGGTAACCGAACGACTCAGCTACTATCTCCAATTTCTGTATAACCTCGTCTGCATTTAGGGTTTTTGTTGGGAATAACCAACAATACTTTGTAAATCCATCCACAATTGCAAAAATATACTTATAGCCCTTGTTTGTAGCTTGTAGGGGTTCTAGATGGTCAATATGAAAAGTATCCAAAGGTTTCTCTCTCCTTTCGGGAAGGGTTGCAGCAATCCCTCCTGTTTCTTACGTTCTGCTAGGATACGTTTTACGCAATTTGTGATCTGCCTTTCTATTCTTCTGTTTAAATCAGGTATATAGTACTCTTTGTTTATTATTTCTTTCATCTTCTGGGCGTGAAAATTTCCTCTTTCATGAACGTCTTTGATTATCTGGCTTTTCATACCATCTGGGAGTACAAATAATAAACTGCCATTGACATTTTTGTAAAGAATATTATGTTGCATAACGTAATCCTTGAAAGGTCCTTTTCTGAGTAATTCGATAATAGCACATAACCTGTCGTCTTTTCCCTGCGCGTCCTGTAATTTTTTCAAAAATTCGTTGTTCTCACTAACAATCATGGTAATTGGGTTACGGCTTAGCGCGTCGACGTGCTTAAGTCTGGTAACTGCTCGGTGCTCAAATTAAATTAAATTCTTCCAATAGAAGTGCCCATCGCGCCACTCTTGTGGTCAGGTCCTTCTTCTTTATAGTTCCTTCGAATGCCTTGCAATCTGTGACGAGCTTGAACTCTTGCCCAAGGAGATAAACACGAAATTTCTTAATTGCCTCGACCACGGCTAGGACTTCCAGTTCGTAGCTACTGTAATTCTGCTCCTCTGCAGATGTAGTTCTGCTCATATAGTAAATTGGGTGTAATTGGTTGTCTTCTTCATCCTTCTGCAGCAATACTGCGCCATATCCGTATTTAGTTCTGTGACGGCTCCATATTTAAATATCTTGAGAACTGGTTGACTGGCAAGCGATTCCTTCAGAGTTTTAAATGATAAATGCTGTTCTTCTTCGAAACGGAACTTTTCCCTTTTCTTTAATAGTTTCGTTAATGGTTTTGCCTTTATTGCGAAATTTGGTATGAATTTACGAAAATATCCGGCTAATCCCAGGAAACTTTGTACTCGCCTTATCGTATTGGGAATAGGGAGCTTCAGCACCGCTTTCGTTTTTTCTGTTGATGGTGAAACATTACCTGCCCCTATTCGATGACCTAAGTACTCCACTTCTGATTTCAGAAACTGACACTTTTGCCATTTTATCTGGAGTCCGTTTGTAGCTGCCTCCTTCAGAACTCTACTCAACTTTTCTAGCCCTTCTTCGATTGACGCCGACGAGATAACAATATCATCAATATAAATGATAACTACACCTTCATTTATTAATTGCCTAAAGACGTAGTTTATGTATTTTTGGAACACGCTCGGTGAGTTGCAGTGTCCGAACGGAACTCGTAGAAATTAGTACTGGCTGTCTTGGGTAACAAAAGAAGTGAATTTTCTACTTCCATCTTCTACACTGACATGGAAAAATCCATTTTCAAGATCCAAAGTCGTAAAAAATGCTGCGCCTTCAAGTCTGTCTGTTTGATCCTCTATAATCGGAATCGGGTATCTGTCCTTGTGTATTTTTTTGTTAACTGCTCGGTAGTCAACGCACAATCTATATGAGTTATCTCTTTTTTTTACTAAAACTACTTGGCTAGAGTAATCTGACGAGCTTTTTCTAACTATTTCCTTTTCTAGCCATTCCTGTATTTGATCTTTAATTATTTTCCTCTCGTAAGGTGGGTATCTACGAGGCGTTCTGTATATGGGTTCTTCATCAAGTGGTATTATCTTCATTGTGATTGAAGATTCCGGTGGATTTGCAGGTAAATAATAGTAGTTACACTATGACAGTTCTGGATCACTTTTTCCATACAAAAAGTGTCCGGAAATTTCAAACTATTTTGCTGGCTCTGGACTGGGTTCTGGGCCACTGAGGGGGATTCCGTCTAGTGGTATACGTCACAGGGTATGCCTGGAGAATTCCTTTCCTACCGTATGGCTGACCAGGAGATGACGCCAACTTTTTGTTTGATCTGGTCTTGGAGGCTACAATTTGACCTTTGACCTTTCCTGTGTCTGGGTGCTGGAGGTTGTCTGAGAGCTTTAGTGACAATATCTGATATCGGGGATGTATACTTGTCAGCTTGAGTTTGTTGTTAGTTGTTTACTTTGGTATGAGTGCCTGTGGTGTGTTGGGCTGGGCTACTTGGTGGCTGAGTCTGGCTCACTTTTTCCATACAAAAAGTGTCCGGAAATTTCAAACTCATTTGCGTCTTCTTCTTCGTCTGGAGGTACGGTGAGCAATTTTGAGGCGGTTCTGAGGCCGCTTTTGTACTGAAAATTAACATTATACTGTGACAGTACCAGATCACTTTTTCCATACAAAAATTGCAAGGTAGATTCCAACTATTTTGCTGGCTCTAGACCGGGTTCTGGGCCACTGAGGGGGGTTCCGTCTAGTGGTATACGTCACAGGGCCTGCCTGGGGGAATTCCTTTCCTACCGTCTGGCTGAAGCGCTAAACATTTGTGAAGGGGTGCGTAGCTTTATTGGTGGAGGTTTCTAGTTAAGTTGATATCTAAAAATAGATCACGGCTGCTTCGGATGTTAAGAAACATGAAGTAATAGAAATTAAAGCCTTATCAGAAAATTTTCGATGTAGGTGTGTGTATGTGTATGTATTGAAAATTCTTAGGTTATATGAAAAATTGTTTTTTTAATTTCAATAAAATTCCTTTTTTTGGGCAGGTTACATTTAAAGTTTTGATCACCTATGATATCAATGTGAGGTGATACTAATATAGTATGATATGTTGACTTAGAAGAGTAGTGAAAGTTGTATGGGTATAGTAAAAGACTTTTCATCAAATTTGTGGTGATAAGGTGTAATGGCATGACCAGTGTTGCAGGTGGAGGTTGAGCGTGGGTACTGTAAGATGTGTATATATTAATTGTGTTGTATATTAATCTAGTAGGATATGAAAGCTTTAGTGAAGAGCGTGGAAGAGGATAGTATTATGTGTTTACCTTTAAATCTTAAGTTAGGTTGAGAGTGGGTTAAATTAAAAGCATTGATGATAGAAGATAGTGTTATGATATAAGTAATGGAAATTGTATGGGAGCAGTAAAAGAATAATTTTTGGTTGTCAGGTGTAATGGCATGACTTAGCAGGTAATTTGATATTACCTTTTGCCAAGATCGTGGCGGTTGAGATTGGGTTAAGCTTAGTGGTGCTCGATGTTTATTTTATGGGTGGTGGGTGTGCATAATATAGTAGAAAGCTTTAGTGAATACCATACTTTTCAACCAGCTGACTCTGTCAAAACATCTGTGTCGCTCTAACATAAATCTGTGTTCATATTTTAGGTGGGCATGATAGCTTGAAATTATCTTATGGATATTGATCAATGAAGAAGCCTATAGGTTTTGTTTACAATTCACTATATTTTTGGTCTGGGATTAACAAATATTTTGAGGAGAAGTTAAGTTTGGTGGTGCATGAAGTTTCTTTTATGTGCGGAGGGTGCTCATAATCTAGTAGGAAACTTTAGTGAATACCATACTTTTCAACCATCTCGCTCTAACACACAACATCTGCCTTGGAGCTTTGTGTTATCAGTTGGGAAAAACAACAACAACTATAACCTAAGTTGTGGATTAAAGATTTGATTATATTTATCTGTAGGTGTCTTTTATAAACAAGATTGCACCATGTAATCATATATCTAAAAATAGATCAGGCGAAGCTGGTCGGGGCGAATGTAGGTAGATATGTTCACTTAGATAAGTAATGGAAATTTGTAAATGCCTAATTTTCCTCTTCAGGTGTAATGCTTCTAATTTGATGCCTTGTATAAACAAATTCGCATAGTCCAGTAAAGTAAACAAATTCGCAGTCGAATAATGTAAACAAATTCACACAGCAGACGAGTAAAGTATACAAATTGAGCGATTTATGAAAGATTCCTAATTTCTTTAGCAGAAAACAATGACAACAACTGATATTAATCTGTAGGATGTGATGTCGTAGATGAGTAGTGGAAGTTATAATTGAAAATGTCTTTTGCTGAAAAAACAAAAACAACTATAACGTAAGTTGTGGATTAAAAATCTTTTATAAACAAGAGTGATCATGCTATGATATTCGATATCTAAAAATAGATCACGGCTGCTTGGGATGGTAAGACACATGAAATCATTAGAAGTAATGGAAATTAAAGCATTAGAAAAGGTTGCCAGGTGGCTGGTAATTTGATATCTTGCGTAAACATATATAGCCGAGTAAAGCAGGCAAATTGAGCGATTAATGTTTTTTTTTGTATCTAGGAGTTTGTATTGAAAAGTCTTTATGACGAATTGTTTTTTATTTTCAATAAAATTTCTCAATCAGTCACACTGTTATGAGATTTGATTGATTCCCCGATATCATAGTTCACATGAAGCTGATAAGAATATGATAATTTTATCTTCATACTATTGGGGGCAGGTACATTGTTTACTTACCATTAAGTTGAGAGTGGGTTAAATTAAAAGCTTTAATAGACGAACGCTGTGTTATGATATTAATGTGGTATGATATGTTGTCTGAGGTGAGTAGTGGAAGTTGTATGGGAGCTATGAATAAGCAGTAAAATCCTAATCAGCAATCTCGCTGGATATGTGATAATTCTCCATGTCCATAGTGAAGATCGTGGTGGTGGGTTGAGAGTAGGTACTGTAAGTTATGTATTAAGTTAAAAGTTTTGCTGGATGGTATTTGGCATTTATCTCCTCGAAATGGTGTTGTATGAGTATCAGGAATGTTGAAAAAAAGTTGATAATGCTTCAAGTTCAATAGTGAAGACCGCGATGTTGAGAGTGGGTATTTGGAATGATATAACTCTAGTAGGATATCTTACCACATTTGAAAAAAATTACATAATATGATTAAGAAAGCTTCATGATATATATCAAAAGTGATCCCAATGGATTACATAAGGAAAGTATGTTCACTTCATCTGCAAACAACAAATATGGCTGAAAGCGACACACGGTGTGAGCAAAAATCATTCTTGCTTCAATTATCACTATTAAATGATGTGTGCCGCAGAAAATATATTAAGTCTAGCCTAGTCTAAAATATGTATTGTAAATAAAAATTGTATCATGGTTATAATGCCATTTATTGAAATAATTTGTTTTAATTGTATTATAGCTTAAGTCTAAAATCTTTTTTTCTTTAGTTCAGCAAGGCCAGGATTTCAAAAACTGATCCTTATATTGAATATTCCTTATGCCTTTACACCAATGTGGCGTTAAAAGGTTCATGGTGCACCACTTTCACAAATAACATCTCTCCATCTTTACTTTTTGCGATTTTTGTTGGAATATCCTGATTTTTCGACCTGTTGGTAGGGGACAGTCGACTCGTTTTTGGATGAAAAACTTTCTTCTTTATTTCTGGAAAGCATCGATTTCATAGATGTAGACTGAGCCTTATATGAATATTCTTTACTCCTTTCATCCGTAGGCTTTAGAAGGTTTGTAGTGTCCTTAGAGCTCATGTTGAAATTATTGCGTAATTAGCTTGCCAAGAAACAGTGATCTGTTTGGCTAAAGAGCAAAATATCAATTGAAAAAACAAGTTATGAAACTACTATTTATATGGATTTGGCACATTGTCTTGACCTCTGACGTCACCTTAACCTTTGAAACCGAAAGTGTCTGCTCTTGGGTTCACTTGGATGATGAGTAGTGCAAGTTGTATGGGAGATTATAATTAGCTGTGAGTAAACTGTAAAGAAGAAGATTTCTGATAACAGTATGTTCCATACATAATCTTACAGGTGGAAGAAAATTTTATAAGAATCTGGTAACTGCATTTCCTTATAAACCTTATATAAATTCATATGTGACCAAACCGAGCTATAGATTTTTGTTCTAGATGAATGCACATTATATATAATATCTGAAAATAGATAGCAGCAAAATGAAAGGCTATAAGAATTTGGTTGCAGTATATTTTATACAAAATCTAATAACTATAAGAAAAATTTTATAAGAATCTGATACCATGCTCAGTTCACAATTTAAAAAGTAGAAGAAAATTGTATAAGAATCTGGTAATAGTATGTTCCATACAAAATCTAACAAGCGAAAGAAAATTTTATAAGAATCTGGTAAGAATCCGGTAACAGTATGTTCCATACAAAATTTAACAGGCAGAAGAAAATTTTATTAGAATCTTGTAACAGTATGTTCCAAAGAAAAATCCAAGATTCTATGCATTTCCTGATGTGTAAGCCTTATATAAATCCATATGTTCTATATAAAAAATCGGTATATAAATATCTGTTAAAAAATTAGTTAGGGTATATAGTGATTTTAAAAAATTCATATCTCCAAAACGGTGCGAGAACCAAAATCCAAAATCTACTAGGTAGCAGACAATTTTATAAGAATCTGGTATGTTCTATACAAAATCTAAAAGGGGAAGGGAAAATTGCACGAGAGTTTGGTTAGTGGTTAGTGTATTCCCGAATGCTGAACTGTTAAGATGGATATTGAAGAGTTTTTAGGAGAATATAATAACATTTTACTCGATGAGCATAAGAAACAAATTCAAGAATGCTATAACTTTTTAAAATTATATGAAAATATTGAAAAAGTCGAGTCAAAATTTGGTGAACACTTTATAAGCTGCCCTTGGTCAAGAGATGATTCAACGGATGGACCAGATACATGTGTATGTTGTGGTGTTGCTAGATGCCTAAAACAAGCTGTGAAGCTATATAAATTCTACCAAACATTGACAAAAAGTAATTACGAGGCATGCCTTAAAAAGTGATTTAACTTAGCACTAGAAATTCTCATTTTGTATACTTGGAGAGCTCATAAAGGATCATGTAAACTTACACTGTATTGGTTGTGGTGGTGGGTGCCACCCACCACCACCACCACCCACCACCACCACCACCCACCACCACCCACCACCCACCGCTACCACCACCCGTTGTAGTGGTCAAACATTATTCGGGAGTTCCGGACTTAGTATGGGAAATTGAATAAAAAGAAGGCCATATATAAAATATCATTTATTAAAAATTAAAAAGTATTAATTCTTATAATCTTATGGTACAGAGCTGTATGTAATCAAAATTTCCTGTGTTTGATGAATCTGTTATTGAAATCAGCATCTGCATACAGTGTAAGTTTACATGATCCTTTATGAGCTCTCCAAGTATACAAAATGAGAATTTCTAGTGCTAAGTTAAATCACTTGTTAAGGCATGCCTCGTATTTACTTTTTGTCAATGTTTGGTAGAATTTATATAGCTTCACAGCTTGTTTTAGGCATCTAGCAACACCACAACATACACATGTATCTGGTCCATCCGTTGAATCATCTCTTGACCAAGGGCAGCTTATAAAGTGTTCACCAAATTTTGACTCGACTTTTTCAATATTTTCATATAATTTTAAAAAGTTATAGCATTCTTATATATATATTCTCCTAAAAACTCTTCAATATCCATCTTAACAGTTCAGCATTCGGGAATACACTAACCACTAACCAAACTCTCGTGCAATTTTCCCTTCCCCTTTTAGATTTTGTATAGAACATACCAGATTCTTATAAAATTGTCTGCTACCTAGTAGATTTTGGATTTTGGTTCTCGCACCGTTTTGGAGATATGATTTTTTTAAAATCACTATATACCCTAACTAATTTTTTAACAGATATTTATATACCGATTTTTTATATAGAACATATGGATTTATATAAGGCTTACACATCAGGAAATGCATAAAATCTTGGATTTTTCTTTGGAACATACTGTTACAAGATTCTAATAAAATTTTCTTCTGCCTGTTAAACTTTGTATGGAACATACTGTTACCGGATTCTTACCAGATTCTTATAAAATTTTCTTTCGCTTGTTAGATTTTGTATGGAACATACTATTACCAGATTCTTATACAATTTTCTTCTACTTTTTAAATTGTGAACTGAGCATTGTATCAGATTCTCATAAAGTTTTTGTTATGGTTATTAGATTTTGTGTAGAATATACTGCAACCAAATTCTTATAGCCTTTCATTTTGCTGCTATCTATTTTCAGATATTATATATAATGATATAATGTGCATTCATCTAGAACAAAAATCTATAGCTCGGTTTGGTCACATATGAATTTATATAAGGTTTATAAGGAAATGCAGTTACCAGATTCTTATAAAATTTTCTTCCACCTGTAAGATTATGTATGGAACATACTGTTATCCGAAATCTTCTTCTTTACAGTTTACTCACAGCTAATTATAATCTCCCATACAACTTGCACTACTCATCATCCAAGTGAACCCAAGAGCAGACACTTTCGGTTTCAAAGGTTAAGGTGACGTCAGAGGTCAAGACAATGTGCCAAATCCATATAAATAGTAGTTTCATAACTTGTTTTTTCAATTGATATTTTGCTCTTTAGCCAAACAGATCACTGTTTCTTGGCAAGCTAATTACGCAATAATTTCAACATGAGCTCTAAGGACACTACAAACCTTCTAAAGCCTACGGATGAAAGGAGTAAAGAATATTCATATAAGGCTCAGTCTACATCTATGAAATCGATGCTTTCCAGAAATAAAGAAGAAAGTTTTTCATCCAAAAACGAGTCGACTGTCCCCTACCAACAGGTGATAAAGTCAGGATATTCCAACAAAGATCGCAAAAAGTAAAGATGGAGAGATGTTATTTGTGAAAGTGGTGCACCATGAACCTTTTAACGCCACATTGGTGTAAAGGCATAAGGAATATTCAATATAAGGATCAGTTTTTGAAATCCTGGCCTTGCTGAACTAAAGAAAAAAAGATTTTAGACTTAAGCTATAATACAATTAAAACAAATTATTTCAATAAATGGCATTATAACCATGATACAATTTTTATTTACAATACATATTTTAGACTAGGCTAGACTTAATATATTTTCTGCGGCACACATCATTTAATAGTGATAATTGAAGCAAGAATGATTTTTGCTCACACCGTGTGTCGCTTTCAGCCATATTTGTTGTTTGCAGATGAAGTGAACATACTTTCCTTATGTAATCCATTGGGATCACTTTTGATATATATCATGAAGCTTTCTTAATCATATTATGTAATTTTTTTCAAATGTGGTAAGATATCCTACTAGAGTTATATCATTCCAAATACCCACTCTCAACATCGCGGTCTTCACTATTGAACTTGAAGCATTATCAACTTTTTTTCAACCTTCCTGATACTCATACAACACCATTTCGAGGAGATAAATGCCAAATACCATCCAGCAAAACTTTTAACTTAATACATAACTTAGAGTACCTACTCTCAACCCACCACCACGATCTTCACTATGGACATGGAGAATTATCACATATCCAGCGAGATTGCTGATTAGGATTTTACTGCTTATTCATAGCTCCCATACAACTTCCACTACTCACCTCAGACAACATATCATACCACATTAATATCATAACACAGCGTTCGTCTATTAAAGCTTTTAATTTAACCCACTCTCAACTTAATGGTAAGTAAACAATGTACCTGCCCCCAATAGTATGAAGATAAAGTTATCATATTCTTATCAGCTTCATGTGAACTATGATATCGGGGAATCAATCAAATCTCATAACAGTGTGACTGATTGAGAAATTTTATTGAAAATAAAAAACAATTCGTCATAAAGACTTTTCAATACAAACTCCTAGATACAAAAAAAAACATTAATCGCTCAATTTGCCTGCTTTACTCGGCTATATATGTTTACGCAAGATATCAAATTACCAGCCACCTGGCAACCTTTTCTAATGCTTTAATTTCCATTACTTCTAATGATTTCATGTGTCTTACCATCCCAAGCAGCCGTGATCTATTTTTAGATATCGAATATCATAGCATGATCACTCTTGTTTATAAAAGATTTTTAATCCACAACTTACGTTATAGTTGTTGTTGTTTTGCAGCAAAAGACATTTTCAATTATAACTTCCACTACTCATCTACGACATCACATCCTACAGATTAATATCAGTTGTTGTCATTGTTTTCTGCTAAAGAAATTAGGAATCTTTCATAAATCGCTCAATTTGTATACTTTACTCGTCTGCTGTGTGAATTTGTTTACATTATTCGACTGCGAATTTGTTTACTTTACTGGACTATGCGAATTTGTTTATACAAGGCATCAAATTAGAAGCATTACACCTGAAGAGGAAAATTAGGCATTTACAAATTTCCATTACTTATCTAAGTGAACATATCTACCTACATTCGCCCCGACCAGCTTCGCCTGATCTATTTTTAGATATATGATTAAATGGTGCAATCTTGTTTATAAAAGACACCTACAGATAAATATAATCAAATTTTTAATCCACAACTTAGGTTATAGTTGTTGTTGTTTTTCCCAACTGATAACACAAAGCTCCAAGGCAGATGTTGTGTGTTAGAGCGAGATGGTTGAAAAGTATGGTATTCACTAAAGTTTCCTACTAGATTATGAGCACCCTCCGCACATAAAAGAAACTTCATGCACCACCAAACTTAACTTCTCCTCAAAATATTTGTTAATCCCAGACCAAAAATATAGTGAATTGTAAACAAAACCTATAGGTTTCTTCATTGATCAATATCCATAAGATAATTTCAAGCTATCATGCCCACCTAAAATATGAACACAGATTTATGTTAGAGCGACACAGATGTTTTGACAGAGTCAGCTGATTGAAAAGTATGGTATTCACTAAAGCTTTCTACTATATTATGCACACCCACCACCCATAAAATAAACATCGAGCACCACTAAGCTTAACCCAATCTCAACCGCCACGATCTTGGCAAAAGGTGATATCAAATTACCTGCTAAGTCATGCCATTACACCTGACAACCAAAAATTATTCTTTTACTGCTCCCATACAATTTCCATTACTTATATCATAGCACTATCTTCTATCATCAATGCTTTTAATTTAACCCACTCTCAACCTAACTTAAGATTTAAAGGTAAACACATAATACTATCCTCTTCCACGCTCTTCACTAAAGCTTTCATATCCTACTAGATTAATATACAACACAATTAATATATACACATCTTACAGTACCCACGCTCAACCTCCACCTGCAACACTGGTCATGCCATTACACCTTATCACCACAAATTTGATGAAAAGTCTTTTACTATACCCATACAACTTTCACTACTCTTCTAAGTCAACATATCATACTATATTAGTATCACCTCACATTGATATCATAGGTGATCAAAACTTTAAATGTAACCTGCCCAAAAAAAGGAATTTTATTGAAATTAAAAAAACAATTTTTCATATAACCTAAGAATTTTCAATACATACACATACACACACCTACATCGAAAATTTTCTGATAAGGCTTTAATTTCTATTACTTCATGTTTCTTAACATCCGAAGCAGCCGTGATCTATTTTTAGATATCAACTTAACTAGAAACCTCCACCAATAAAGCTACGCACCCCTTCACAAATGTTTAGAGCTTCAGCCAGACGGTAGGAAAGGAATTCCCCCAGGCAGGCCCTGTGACGTATACCACTAGACGGAATCCCCCTCAGTGGCCCAGAACCCGGTCTAGAGCCAGCAAAATAGTTGGAATCTACCTTGCAATTTTTGTATGGAAAAAGTGATCTGGTACTGTCACAGTATAATGTTAATTTTCAGTACAAAAGCGGCCTCAGAACCGCCTCAAAATTGCTCAGCGTACCTCCAGACGAAGAAGAAGACGCAAATGAGTTTGAAATTTCCGGACACTTTTTGTATGGAAAAAGTGAGCCAGACTCAGCCACCAAGTAGCCCAGCCCAACACACCACAGGCACTCATACCAAAGTAAACAACTAACAACAAACTCAAGCTGACAAGTATACATCCCCGATATCAGATATTGTCACTAAAGCTCTCAGACAACCTCCAGCACCCAGACACAGGAAAGGTCAAAGGTCAAATTGTAGCCTCCAAGACCAGATCAAACAAAAAGTTGGCGTCATCTCCTGGTCAGCCATACGGTAGGAAAGGAATTCTCCAGGCATACCCTGTGACGTATACCACTAGACGGAATCCCCCTCAGTGGCCCAGAACCCAGTCCAGAGCCAGCAAAATAGTTTGAAATTTCCGGACACTTTTTGTATGGAAAAAGTGATCCAGAACTGTCATAGTGTAACTACTAATAATTGGTTATTAACCCTTCGACATTGGCGATGACGTATTTGTCTGATAAGTACGCTAAAGCAGGTGAATTTTTGTTGTATCCTTCGCTTACGGCCGAATCCACCATAGTTAAAAAGCATTTGGCAAAGGTATCTTCCTCCTTGGCAATCTCTTCGCTTATGTTGTATTGCTGCTCGCATTCGTTTGTTATTTTAATAGTTCCAGCGGTAATGGTTACTGTAGCTTTACTTAGCAAATTCATTCCAATTATTATGTCGAATTTTAGGTATGTGTCCTCTATAACATGTGGTTCAATATTTTCGAATATTGTTTCATCTATCTCCACGTTCGCTATACAGGATCCCTTGGTATTTATGTTAGCGCCTATTCCAGCTATTGAGATGGTGTGCTGCTTCGAAAAGTATTTTGGCTTAACATCTCTTAATAACGATTTTTTTAATAGGCAAATTTCACTCCCAGTATCAATTAGGGCTTCGAGTTCTGCTTGATTAACCTTTACCATGCGTCGGACATCGTTTTTCTTACCATGCTTACGTTCGATTCGGACATTTTATTACAATCCACTCTTTTATGCCCGAATTGATCGCACTTAAAACACTTGGGTCCTCTTGCCTTTTCAGGACAAGTATAAAATTCGTGATCTTGCGATCCGCAGTTGAAGCAATATCGTTTTCTCTTATCGTCTTTCGGTGTAGTTCTCTTAACATCTTTCGAGATAGGTTTCGGCCGTTTACCCTGTTCGCGTTCAGATAGATTATTGGTAGTACCGTGAATTTTCTCATAAATCAGCAATTTTTCTTTTAGATCGTTTATTGTCTTTGCCCCGTATAGAATCGACTTATTCACCATGGAATCTTTTATTCCATCTATCACGTAACTTGCTACCGAGGCTTCGTCAACGTTAGCCTGCGTTACGATATTTATCATCTTATATAGATATTCGCGTACCGTTTCAGTGGGTTTTTTGGTTCTTTCACGTAGTTGCCGCATTTAATCTCGATTGGAATTCCGTAAACAATGCACTCTTTAAGTCTCTGTCAACGCTTTGCTTTCGAATTCCGAATTCTTATAGCCTTTCATTTTGCTGCTATCTATTTTCAGATATTATATATAATGTGCATTCATCTAGAACAAAAATCTATAGCTCGGTTTGGTCACATATGAATTTATATAAGGTTTATAAGGAAATGCAGTTACCAGATTCTTATAAAATTTTCTTCCACCTGTAAGATTATGTATGGAACATACTGTTATCCGAAATCTTCTTCTTTACAGTTTACTCACAGCTAATTATAATCTCCCATACAACTTGCACTACTCATCATCCAAGTGAACCCAAGAGCAGACACTTTCGGTTTCAAAGGTTAAGGTGACGTCAGAGGTCAAGACAATGTGCCAAATCCATATAAATAGTAGTTTCATAACTTGTTTTTTCAATTGATATTTTGCTCTTTAGCCAAACAGATCACTGTTTCTTGGCAAGCTAATTACGCAATAATTTCAACATGAGCTCTAAGGACACTACAAACCTTCTAAAGCCTACGGATGAAAGGAGTAAAGAATATTCATATAAGGCTCAGTCTACATCTATGAAATCGATGCTTTCCAGAAATAAAGAAGAAAGTTTTTCATCCAAAAACGAGTCGACTGTCCCCTACCAACAGGTGATAAAGTCAGGATATTCCAACAAAGATCGCAAAAAGTAAAGATGGAGAGAAGTTATTTGTGAAAGTGGTGCACCATGAACCTTTTAACGCCACATTGGTGTAAAGGCATAAGGAATATTCAATATAAGGATCAGTTTTTGAAATCCTGGCCTTGCTGAACTAAAGAAAAAAAGATTTTAGACTTAAGCTATAATACAATTAAAACAAATTATTTCAATAAATGGCATTATAACCATGATACAATTTTTATTTACAATACATATTTTAGACTAGGCTAGACTTAATATATTTTCTGCGGCACACATCATTTAATAGTGATAATTGAAGCAAGAATGATTTTTGCTCACACCGTGTGTCGCTTTCAGCCATATTTGTTGTTTGCAGATGAAGTGAACATACTTTCCTTATGTAATCCATTGGGATCACTTTTGATATATATCATGAAGCTTTCTTAATCATATTATGTAATTTTTTTCAAATGTGGTAAGATATCCTACTAGAGTTATATCATTCCAAATACCCACTCTCAACATCGCGGTCTTCACTATTGAACTTGAAGCATTATCAACTTTTTTTCAACCTTCCTGATACTCATACAACACCATTTCGAGGAGATAAATGCCAAATACCATCCAGCAAAACTTTTAACTTAATACATAACTTAGAGTACCTACTCTCAACCCACCACCACGATCTTCACTATGGACATGGAGAATTATCACATATCCAGCGAGATTGCTGATTAGGATTTTACTGCTTATTCATAGCTCCCATACAACTTCCACTACTCACCTCAGACAACATATCATACCACATTAATATCATAACACAGCGTTCGTCTATTAAAGCTTTTAATTTAACCCACTCTCAACTTAATGGTAAGTAAACAATGTACCTGCCCCCAATAGTATGAAGATAAAATTATCATATTCTTATCAGCTTCATGTGAACTATGATATCGGGGAATCAATCAAATCTCATAACAGTGTGACTGATTGAGAAATTTTATTGAAAATAAAAAACAATTCGTCATAAAGACTTTTCAATACAAACTCCTAGATACAAAAAAAAACATTAATCGCTCAATTTGCCTGCTTTACTCGGCTATATATGTTTACGCAAGATATCAAATTACCAGCCACCTGGCAACCTTTTCTAATGCTTTAATTTCCATTACTTCTAATGATTTCATGTGTCTTACCATCCCAAGCAGCCGTGATCTATTTTTAGATATCGAATATCATAGCATGATCACTCTTGTTTATAAAAGATTTTTAATCCACAACTTACGTTATAGTTGTTGTTGTTTTGCAGCAAAAGACATTTTCAATTATAACTTCCACTACTCATCTACGACATCACATCCTACAGATTAATATCAGTTGTTGTCATTGTTTTCTGCTAAAGAAATTAGGAATCTTTCATAAATCGCTCAATTTGTATACTTTACTCGTCTGCTGTGTGAATTTGTTTACATTATTCGACTGCGAATTTGTTTACTTTACTGGACTATGCGAATTTGTTTATACAAGGCATCAAATTAGAAGCATTACACCTGAAGAGGAAAATTAGGCATTTACAAATTTCCATTACTTATCTAAGTGAACATATCTACCTACATTCGCCCCGACCAGCTTCGCCTGATCTATTTTTAGATATATGATTAAATGGTGCAATCTTGTTTATAAAAGACACCTACAGATAAATATAATCAAATCTTTAATCCACAACTTAGGTTATAGTTGTTGTTGTTTTTCCCAACTGATAACACAAAGCTCCAAGGCAGATGTTGTGTGTTAGAGCGAGATGGTTGAAAAGTATGGTATTCACTAAAGTTTCCTACTAGATTATGAGCACCCTCCGCACATAAAAGAAACTTCATGCACCACCAAACTTAACTTCTCCTCAAAATATTTGTTAATCCCAGACCAAAAATATAGTGAATTGTAAACAAAACCTATAGGTTTCTTCATTGATCAATATCCATAAGATAATTTCAAGCTATCATGCCCACCTAAAATATGAACACAGATTTATGTTAGAGCGACACAGATGTTTTGACAGAGTCAGCTGGTTGAAAAGTATGGTATTCACTAAAGCTTTCTACTATATTATGCACACCCACCACCCATAAAATAAACATCGAGCACCACTAAGCTTAACCCAATCTCAACCGCCACGATCTTGGCAAAAGGTGATATCAAATTACCTGCTAAGTCATGCCATTACACCTGACAACCAAAAATTATTCTTTTACTGCTCCCATACAATTTCCATTACTTATATCATAGCACTATCTTCTATCATCAATGCTTTTAATTTAACCCACTCTCAACCTAACTTAAGATTTAAAGGTAAACACATAATACTATCCTCTTCCACGCTCTTCACTAAAGCTTTCATATCCTACTAGATTAATATACAACACAATTAATATATACACATCTTACAGTACCCACGCTCAACCTCCACCTGCAACACTGGTCATGCCATTACACCTTATCACCACAAATTTGATGAAAAGTCTTTTACTATACCCATACAACTTTCACTACTCTTCTAAGTCAACATATCATACTATATTAGTATCACCTCACATTGATATCATAGGTGATCAAAACTTTAAATGTAACCTGCCCAAAAAAAGGAATTTTATTGAAATTAAAAAAACAATTTTTCATATAACCTAAGAATTTTCAATACATACACATACACACACCTACATCGAAAATTTTCTGATAAGGCTTTAATTTCTATTACTTCATGTTTCTTAACATCCGAAGCAGCCGTGATCTATTTTTAGATATCAACTTAACTAGAAACCTCCACCAATAAAGCTACGCACCCCTTCACAAATGTTTAGAGCTTCAGCCAGACGGTAGGAAAGGAATTCCCCCAGGCAGGCCCTGTGACGTATACCACTAGACGGAATCCCCCTCAGTGGCCCAGAACCCGGTCTAGAGCCAGCAAAATAGTTGGAATCTACCTTGCAATTTTTGTATGGAAAAAGTGATCTGGTACTGTCACAGTATAATGTTAATTTTCAGTACAAAAGCGGCCTCAGAACCGCCTCAAAATTGCTCAGCGTACCTCCAGACGAAGAAGAAGACGCAAATGAGTTTGAAATTTCCGGACACTTTTTGTATGGAAAAAGTGAGCCAGACTCAGCCACCAAGTAGCCCAGCCCAACACACCACAGGCACTCATACCAAAGTAAACAACTAACAACAAACTCAAGCTGACAAGTATACATCCCCGATATCAGATATTGTCACTAAAGCTCTCAGACAACCTCCAGCACCCAGACACAGGAAAGGTCAAAGGTCAAATTGTAGCCTCCAAGACCAGATCAAACAAAAAGTTGGCGTCATCTCCTGGTCAGCCATACGGTAGGAAAGGAATTCTCCAGGCATACCCTGTGACGTATACCACTAGACGGAATCCCCCTCAGTGGCCCAGAACCCAGTCCAGAGCCAGCAAAATAGTTTGAAATTTCCGGACACTTTTTGTATGGAAAAAGTGATCCAGAACTGTCATAGGGTAACTACTAATAATTGGTTATTAACCCTTCGACATTGGCGATGACGTATTTGTCTGATAAGTACGCTAAAGCAGGTGAATTTTTGTTGTATCCTTCGCTTACGGCCGAATCCACCATAGTTAAAAAGCATTTGGCAAAGGTATCTTCCTCCTTGGCAATCTCTTCGCTTATGTTGTATTGCTGCTCGCATTCGTTTGTTATTTTAATAGTTCCAGCGGTAATGGTTACTGTAGCTTTACTTAGCAAATTCATTCCAATTATTATGTCGAATTTTAGGTATGTGTCCTCTATAACATGTAGTTCAATATTTTCGAATATTGTTTCATCTATCTCCACGTTCGCTATACAGGATCCCTTGGTATTTATGTTAGCGCCTATTCCAGCTATTGAGATGGTGTGCTGCTTCGAAAAGTATTTTGGCTTAACATCTCTTAATAACGATTTTTTTAATAGGCAAATTTCACTCCCAGTATCAATTAGGGCTTCGAGTTCTGCTTGATTAACCTTTACCATGCGTCGGACATCGTTTTTCTTACCATGCTTACGTTCGATTCGGACATTTTATTACAATCCACTCTTTTATGCCCGAATTGATCGCACTTAAAACACTTGGGTCCTCTTGCCTTTTCAGGACAAGTATAAAATTCGTGATCTTGCGATCCGCAGTTGAAGCAATATCGTTTTCTCTTATCGTCTTTCGGTGTAGTTCTCTTAACATCTTTCGAGATAGGTTTCGGCCGTTTACCCTGTTCGCGTTCAGATAGATTATTGGTAGTACCGTGAATTTTCTCATAAATCAGCAATTTTTCTTTTAGATCGTTTATTGTCTTTGCCCCGTATAGAATCGACTTATTCACCATGGAATCTTTTATTCCATCTATCACGTAACTTGCTACCGAGGCTTCGTCAACGTTAGCCTGCGTTACGATATTTATCATCTTATATAGATATTCGCGTACCGTTTCAGTGGGTTTTTTGGTTCTTTCACGTAGTTGCCGCATTTAATCTCGATTGGAATTCCGTAAACAATGCACTCTTTAAGTCTCTGTCAACGCTTTGCTTTCGAATTCCGCGAAAAGTTTAGCAGCTCCGGCAAGCGACCGTTTACAAAAAATATACTTCTGTAACTCATTCCACCTAAACGTATTGGCATAAGCTTCAAATTCGTCCAGCCACTGTTTTATACTAACCGAGTTATCACCGTAAAATTATCGAATTATACCGTCTACGTCCAAAAAATTGAGTTTCACTACCGGTTCATTTACTGCAAACATTCTCGTCGATTCGCCACCATCAATTTGGAAGTCTACTACGCTGTTACTGCTTTGTTGTGTTCTCCGCCTTCTCGAACCAATGGCACTTTTATAATTATATTTTAATGATTTGCTACCGTTCTTTTGCGTATCGATTTACACTTTTATCTTTACAGCATTATTCAATTATCGTAATTTCTGATACCACACTATTGTTCGCCTTTGTTCACTTTAATCTTTAAAATTGCTTTGCAATGGATTTGTTAGGATAATAAAAGAAAACTTACCTTATGTTAAAAATTTCTTTTTGCAAAAATATTTAATTTGTGCGCTTACTTCTGATAAGAAATTTTTCATTCCCTGAGATTTTTTTTTTTTTTTGCTTTTATAATTCTCCTTCATTTATTACTTCAGAAGTTTTGAAAGCACTGTCTACACTTCCGTTTCCATATGTTTCACTGCACAAAACGAGAGATGTATGACAGAAACAGTAAAGCTCAGTTGCTTACTTCTCTTCTCTTTCAGTTATTAGTACGGGATCAAATACTTATATCACTTCGTAGTAGTTTTCGCACACTGCGGTATCCTCAGCGACTATTCGTTCAACACAATACTGACATGCACCGCTTTCTAACTGTGATGACAACATTGATTAATATGTGTGAATATACACAAAACATGATAAAATTTTTGTACTTGACGTTATACGGTTATAATCGATTTCCAATTTTAAAAGACGCGCGATTTTACAATTATTAATTTATATTTCGAATGGCCTTTCAATATGCACAAACTTTTAATGCTTCACTTCTCTTTTCAGATTCACTCGTGTTTCTTTAAAAACTTTATAAGAAAACTATCACTGTTTTATTCACTTTTTCCTTTTGAAATCTTATTGCGATTATCTCTAACAAGACCGGCGGCGTGCAAATCCTATTGCTTTAATTTTGTTCGATTCTCACTGGCACTCGTATCCCGGTTGAGCCCCCAATCTGTGGGATTTTGATTGAGAACGCCAGATTTAATTGAAATAATTCATTTATTTAACGAAAGAAAATTCGAGGGTTATAAAAGATTAACGCGAATTCAAAATGATGGAGTATAAATAACAAAAGATTTATGGGATATAGATTACAATTCCGATCACACTAAGGCTAAAATGTTCTACCGGCTACCGATTAATCACTGTTCTTTTTGCGTATGTCCACGTCCACGGATAGATAACTATTGTATTTCAGATAAGCCACTGTGTGATCTGGCGTTGCTTATATCGTTTTCATGGTGTTGCCAGAGCGTAGTATATTCCTTCAATCGGTTTTTTTGTTTTGATATAGGATTACCACATACATGCATACAATTATCAGAATTATTCACGCCCTCTTAAAATTATTATTTCAAGACGGGCGCACAAGTGCATATCGGATTACATCTTTGCATAGATGCATATAGCTTGCATCAAAACTTTTGTACATTTTCTCACGTACGATTTTTAACGTCGTGAGAAAGCAATAAAATATAAAAAAAGCTTTTGAAAGTAATCGTGGGTACCTGGGTGCAATTTGGCCAAACCTGGGGGAGTTTGCTATTCAACCATCGGGCGATAAAGAACGAAAGTATATCGGGAGTTTAGAAAAAAGGAAACGGTTTTCATTGGAGAAGAACAAAAAGTTATTGCTAATAAAATCAGGAGTTTCAAAAATAAAAATCAAGTGAAAATAAGTGAAAGTTTAAAAAATCAAAAACAAATTAAGAAAAATTGTTTTTAAATTAAGGAAACTGTTATATTTAAAGAAAGGTGTAAAAAGTTCATTCAAAAGAAAAAGAGAAAAAAGGAGTTTAATAAAGTTCGATTAAACAGAGAATATTATATTTGTTTTTGTTTTATACATAAACCCTTCCGCGCGCTCTCTCCCTTAGAGCACGGAGTGCGTATAACATTACAAATTGATTATCTTCTGGGTAATCATTTGTTTCGAATTTGTTTATATTTTCGGCCATAAACTCACACTGTTGAATCCGTTGAATCATCTCTTGCCCAAGTCCAGCTTACATGGTGCTCATAACATTTTGACTCGACTTTCTCAATATTTATATATAATTTTAAAAAGTTATAGCATTCTTGAATTTGTTTCTTGCTCATCGAGAAACATGTTATTATATTCTCTTATAAACTCCTCAATATTCATCTTAACAGTCTCCCATTCAAGAAGACACTAACCACTAACCAAATTCTCATGCAATTCTCTTTTTGCCACTTAGATTTTGTATAGAACATACCAATTTCTTATAAAAATTTTCCCTGCTTATTAAATTTTTGATAGAACATACTGTTACCAGATTCTTATAAAATTTTGTTTTACCACTATGTATTTGTAAAGCTATAGCCTATATCCATACAGCATATGGTCACCCTATTCCAGGTTCATGGTCATATGTATGCAGCTGATGAGCTATGTGATAAAGGTTCTCAAATGGATAACTCTGCAGTACTATCATTTATTTGAGGATCCCATTCGAAATTTTAAAAAGAGTGATTACCAGGTAAACCTGTGAAAAGTGAAGTCTCCTGTGGTTCAATAGAGACACCCAGAATTTTATAAAATTTCTTCTGCCTGTTAGATTTTGTATGGGACATACTCTCACCAGATTATTATACAATTTTCTTCTGCTTATTAGATTTTTTTTATAGAACATAAACTTACCAAATTCTTATAAACTTTCATATTGTTGCGAATCTAGCTACACATCCCACAGTGAGGAGCTCAATACACAATGTAGCGCGAGACAGACTGTAGCTTTTAGCTACTGTCGTCGATGAACGCCTACATATATGTGTTATCTGAGTGGGGACCCCCAAATAACCAAAAGATGGCAGTGAACCCTGCCGAGGAAATTTCTGCGAACCTGGCATGGACGTCTAGCGATTGAGCGGCCAACAAAAGGCCCAAGATAATTCAGGAGAGTCGGAAAAAGTCCAGTGTGAAAGCCACATCATCAAAAAAAGAACTTTGTGTTAATTATCATAAATTTTATAGAAAAAGTTTTATTTAATTGAATTTTGAAGTATTTGTTTTACCTTTTATAAGTGCAATAAACAAAAAAAATAAACGAAATTAAGGAGTCTTATAATTGGAGAATTGTATAAGGAAGTATTGGGAGTCTTTGTAAAACAAAGGAATTGATCGCTAAGAGTAACTGGTCAGAGTAAACCGTTCACTAACGGGCAAGTTATTCCACGGATTTTATTCTCAATCTAGAACTGAGCAAATTGATAAGTACCAATTTCTTTTTATTATTTATTTCCTACTAATATTATAGATTCAGCAAATAATTTACTAGTCACGAGCTTTCCTCATTTTTTTATTTCATCAGTCTCAATTTAATTAAATGCATCGGCATCATCTGTTCTACAAAGTTCTGTTTCTAGAATAGAGCAACATACAAGAGCTTTTGTTCTTTTCTTTTTCGTTGAACAATTAATCGATCGTAATTGAGGAATTTCAATAAATATAGAAATATACGGATGCAGACGGCTCTTCTATTTCCAGAATCGAGCTTGAACTAAGCATACAATTTTTTTTTATCTTTTGTTTCAGATTATCTGTTTTGTTGTTAATATTTTTTTCAGGTCAATTCAGTGATTCATTACCGCGCCTATCATTTAGAATAAGTAGTGTGTGAGGTGCTTTGTGCTCCGTGGTAGCGAGAAATACCTAAATATTGCGTTCCGCGTTAAGCCGCGTCTTCTTTATAAAGAGAATTTGTCGATTTGTATCAACGCACTGGCATAACCTGCTTTTCGATTTCAAGGATAGAGCTGTGTCCAAGCATAAATTTGTCTCACTTTTGCTTCAGATTTCCCGTTCAATTCAAATTGTTCTAACGTTTGCTTTGGATTTCCAATTCATTTCCACAATTTTCCCAGTGCATTTAGCAAGAAAATCCTAAGGCAGAAACCTTATCAAACGCCGACGGCAAATCACAGAATTTTCTATTAAGCTAAACTTAGCAAAAGTCGACGGCGAATCAATGAATTCCTATTTACTTGAGTCACCAAGGCCGGCATTAAATTAAACCAATTTTCTGTTCACTAACCTGCAGTGAAAATCAACAGCTGATTAACAAATTGCGTTTTCATCTTATCTAGTGCCAAGTTTCAGTTTATTCTAGCAAATTTACCGCGAAATATAAGCAGAAAACTTCTCAAACGCCGACGGCAAATCGACGAATTTTCTGTTTGCGTGAGCTAATACTTAAGTGCCGGCAGCGAATCGACGATTTATCTACACGCTCCACACACTAAGTCCGTGAAGCCAAGCGGCATATTAGCGTTCGAGATCGCGATTGTATTTCGCGGCGGAAGTAAACAAGTGATAGGGAAATTTTCACCGTCTGGCCCCGCCCACTATTTCAAGAAATAGTCGAATATACAGAACTTAGTTTCCCCTTAGAGGAGGCAGTAACCGGCCTAAGTGTTCTACATCTAATATACGGCGAGTGTTAAGTTGAGTCGAGACACTTTAAAAGCGCAATTTTTCTCACCCCTGCCAAAGCTCTCCCAAATATTCCCACGTTAGTTTATAGATCGTTAAGTTGAGTCGAGACCCTTTTAAGTGGGCTTTAATATCTCCGATAAAGCTTTTCTTTTAATACTTCTACATTATTGAGTTGAGTTAGCACATGTTTAAGTGGAACTTGTCTGTCTGCGGTAAAGTCACCTCGACAATTTCTGCATTGAGTGAGACATTGGCGCCCGGCGTATAGTTTATCCTGCATCCAAGTGTGAGCCCAGTTCCAATTTGAAAACTTTCTACAGATGGGATGGAGGTGTGAAGCACATTAGCAAAGAAGATTCGATACGGCGGCGTGCCGTGTAGTAAATGCTCCCTCGCTACCGCTCGGCCGGAGCAATTTTTCTACTTGGAAAAGCGTTACAATTGGTGTCAGGTGTGGGGTTTCTTAGAAAATATCCCTGCCGATATTTATCCCTTTCTTAAAGGCGTATTTGCTTTTGTGCGTTATAATTAATAAAAACTTTATTAATTTCCTTTTATTTGTGTTTGTTCTTGTCTATTTGAAAGCTTTTGAATTTTCTCTTACATTTTTGATGCAATTGGATTAATTTTTTAGATTTAAGCCTTATACTCCTAAGCTTTTTGTTTAATTTACCCATATATTACAGCGAAGCGTAAAATTTTGTTGCTCTTAGCACAGCTGTGGTGTCAGCAACAAAAATTGTGTACTTTGCACTCTTGTGTTGGCAGTACAACTATTTTCTTGAAGTGCAAGTGAACTCTCGTTTATTGTTGCAAAGTAAAACTTTCACTTTACACTTGATTTTGCATCAGCCGGGAAGTGGATATTTGGAATAAAAATTTAATCAGACAAACCTGAATAATTTGTTTAGAAGGAACCACGTTCTTTCCGTATTAGTAGGACGTAAGAATTTTCTACCTTGATTTAGGTTAAGTTCATAAGTTTTAAAGTTTGGCTGGAGGTCATAAGTGAACTCGCCGAATAATTTCAATCGAATTAACTAGAAGATGTTTTTTATTTTTTTTGCACTTCGATCTTAGCATAAGCTTAAATTGAATTTTGATTTTGTTTGAGAAAGAAAGTGAATTGCTACGTGATATTGATCACCGTTTGGATTTTTTTTGCCCTTCGATCTTAGAATAAGCTTAAATTGAATTCTGATTTTTTTTTTTGTAGTATAAGTGAATTGCTGAGTGACACTGATCACAATTTGAATTTTTTTTATTATTATTTCTCCTTGACTTATATTTTTTTTTCCTCCCTTCTTTTTAAATTCTTCTTTTCGTCTACAAAAATAAAATGGACTCGGAACAACTAGAAGAGTTGAAAGAGCAAATGAAGGCAATGGTAATGTCTATGGTAAAAGACGTTGTCGGGGTAATTAAAGAAGAACTAAAGTCCGAACAAGCTAGCTCTATAGCCGCTTTGGAGTCGGGAATCCTAGAGCAAGTAACGAAGTTGTCAAAAAGGGTTGAGGATTTAGATAAGACGTTAAATGGTACGGCCTTTGTTAATCGTGTTTTTGATGAATATTCTCCCCTAGCATATACCTCGTCCGCTACCAGTGCCACTACGACCACGACGACATCGGGGGGTTCCGTATCTGCCTCATCACCGGTACAGACAAATGTAGCAACACATATGTCAACTTTCTTTTCAAAGCCTATTGCCACTTCTCTATTGCCTGAATCATGCTCTGCTCCTATAAGTCAATCATTCAATCAGCCTTCACAACCAAGGACTACGTGGAGTAAGTGCCCAAGTTTGAATCAAAACCCATGCTTAAACTATTACCAGCATCCTGAACTTCTACCAATGGGACCTGCTAATTCTGTTTATAGTTCTGTTGAGCCTAACTCCAATTTGATCCAGCAGCCTAGCTCGAATCTGATTCAACAGCCTAGTTTCAATTTTCTACAGCAACCTAGCCACAGTGTAGCTCAACAGTATGGCTACAATTCCATTCGGCAAAATAATTCGAAGTTAGTACAGCCGCCTAACTCTAATTCAGCGCAGCAGCCCTACTATACTTCCGTTCCAACGCAAAGTGCTAACTTGATTCGACAATCTAACTTTAATCTTCCTCCACAATCTGCCGTGAAACCTCCTTCGTTTTCCACATCTACCAGCGTCTGTAATCTAGCTCCGTTTGATGGATCGGTATCTTGGTCTGACTATCGTGTTCAATTTGAGATAGTCGCTCACCAGAATGGATGGACAGAGCAAGAGAAAGCTGATGCCATGGCAACACAGTTGCGCGGTAATGCAGTCTCAGTTCTGAGTGTTTTCCCTCCAGGACATCGCATTCAATATGCAGAGCTAGCCTCGTTACTGGAACAGCGCTTTGGGGTGGATTCATATTCGAGTCAGGTTCAATTTTCTGGTAGGACACAAGGTGCAAGGGAAAATTTTGCTAACTTCGCACTCGAATTGCAAAGGCTAGCCACAGCTGCCTTTCCTTCGTGTCCTACTGATGTCGTGGACAGAATGGTAGCCTTGCGCTTTCTGGAAGGACTTCGAGACGATGAATTGAGGACTCTAGTTAGAGTACGAGGCCCGAAGACGCTACATGAAGCTGTGAATGCGGCCCAAGAATTGGCTATCGGTACCAATGTTGGAAGAAATGCGCGAATTCATCTGGCTCAGACGTCGCCAATTCAGCGAAATTCACCTAACCAACGAAACCATGGCCGTCGGCGAAGGCGCCCAGCAGATAATAGACCCCCGATAGCACAAAATGCCCAAGAAGCATTCAATGGCCCAAGAACTAACCCCGTCTCGAAACCTCCGATGCTATATGACTCCTTCAGACCAGCATCTCATTCTGAGGTTCCTCCATTAGTTCCTTAGATTCGGGAAACCCGTCAACATCGACCCAGTGGGGCACGAGTCGATGAATATCTCTGTCGCCCCAAAGGTAGGTAACAACGATAACAACTTGGCTTCTGACCTAGATAAAAACTCAATAACCAGAACTACTCAAGGAAATTTGAGCGAAAAACTTAACCAAAATGTTGAACAAACTGCGATAATAAGAGAAGAAGTAATCATCCAAGCCATAGGTCCATCTGAGAACAGTCTCACTGTGAACGGCCTGTTAAATGGCAGACCCTGTGAATTTATTTTGGATACTGGAGCCACCGTATCAATTTTACACCCTGGCTTTTTAAGTCACTCATCATTGACAGCACTTCAAGAGTCGAGAGTCATGATTAGAAGTGTGACTGGAGACATTGTTGATGTTTTAGGTAAACTGAGTGTAGATATCCGCTTAGAAAACTACAGGTTCCCACACACGGTGTTGGTAGCAAACATAGAACCTGTATGCCTACTCGGCGTAGATTTTCTCGACCTCAACCAATGTCAACTGGACTTTGAAAGAAATGTCCTCCAGATAGGCCAGGCCACGGTGAAGCTCAATAAACCCAGATATCCTGCTACTGACGTTTGCCTCTCAGACAACATTTTGTTAGCTGCACGTAGTGAGATGATCGTTCCAATTAGGCTTTCTCAAGAATTAAAAGAAAGCCCGACCTTATTATTGGATTTCAAGCTCCATTCGGAATTACCTTTCGGTGTGTATGCAGCTCGCATTTTAGTTGAAACAAAATCTCAGCTTATTCCGGTACGATTGGCCAATTTATCAAACAGTGATGTATTTGTGCCTCGCGGCACTTGTGTTGGACAGCTCGAACCTGCTTTCATCGCCACTTCAACCATTTTGGCAGGTGATACTATACCTGATGCTCTTGAAGTCGTCCTCAACGGAGTGCAAGAAAGCCTATCCCGCACAGAAAAGCTAAAGCTAACGGCCCTTTTAGAGGAATATCGGGATATTTTCTCTACAGGTCCCAGTGATACCGGACGAACAAATATCGCGAAACATAAGATTAATGTCGGTGATGCAACTCCCTTTAGGTTACCACCCCGAAGAGTTCCTTTGGCGAAAAGATCAGAAGTAGACCAGTTAATTCAAGAAATGGAAGCTAATGAAATCATAAGGCCTTCTAACAGTCCCTGGGCATCTCCAGTAGTCCTTGTGAAGAAAAAGGACGGCTCTACTCGATTTTGCGTGGACTATAGGCGGCTTAACGATGTTACGAAAAAGGATTCTTATCCGCTTCCGCGAATGGACGATACACTAACCTCCTTCGCTGGCTCGACATGGTTTTCCACGCTCGACTTGCAAAGTGGATACTGGCAAGTTGAAATGAGTGATGACGATCGAGAAAAGACCGCTTTCGCAACGGGTGGAGGATTATTCGAATTCAACGTAATGCCATTCGGCTTATGTAATGCTCCTGCCACTTTCGAGCGTTTGATGGATGGTGTATTCCGCAATATAGGAACCGATACGGCATTAGTGTATCTTGACGACATCATTGTTCACGGACGTAGTTTTGAACATCACCTCGCCAATCTGCAAAAGGTATTCCAACGTCTGCGATCTGCTAATCTAAAACTGAGTCCGAAAAAATGTAGTCTCCTTCGTCAGGAAGTGAAGTACCTGGGCCATGTAGTATCCTCCCAAGGGCTACGAACTGACCCGGAGAAAGCAGAAACCATACGGACGTGGCCAATTCCAAAAACGAAGAAGGAAGTTCGAAGTTTCCTTGGCCTTGCATCCTACTACAGAAGGTTTGTCTGCAATTTTTCAACTATTGCTAAACCCTTGTCAGAGCTAACAGAAGACAAGCGAAATTTCAGTGGCAAGAACAGCAACAGGAGTCCTTTGATGAACTGAAATTGAGACTAGTTTCATCTCCTATTTTAGCCTTTCCTCAAACGAAAGGTGAATTTATATTGGACACGGACGCTAGTCAGACTGGACTAGGAGCTGTACTTAGCCAAGTCCAAGATGATGATGAGAGAGTGCTTGAATACTACAGCAAAACATTAAGTAGGGCCGAGAGAAATTATTGCGTCACCCGAAAGGAGTTGCTAGCTGTAGTACGTGCCACAAGCCATTTCCATCATTATATTTTTGGTCAATCGTTTCGAATTAGGACTGACCATGCTTCCCTTCGTTGGCTGCTTAACTTCAAAGAGCCTGATGGTCAGCTAGCAAGATGGTTGGAGAGACTTCAACAGTACAATTTCGTCATCGAGCATCGAGCTGGTCGGAAACATTTGAACGCAGATGCCCTCTCTAGACGTCCATGCCAGGAATGTGCACACTGCGAACAGAGGGAACAACGAGAGCAGGAGCATAAGGTAAACTTGATATCTGTCGAAGCTGCCTTTGACTTGGCCAATGAACAGAATCAAGACCCTATTCTAAAAGTAGTGAAGACATGGATAGAGAAAGGCGAACGACCCACGAGAGAAGAAATAATTGGTGAAAGTCCTCATTTAAAAACTTTCTGGGCTCGCTGGGAGTCATTGCGAGTGATAGAGAACGTCTTGTACCTCACCCAATACAGAGAGCAGAACCTACTTCTGAAAGTAGCACCAGCAAGCCATACTCACCAAATCCTCTTGGACCATCACAATAAGCCTGAAGGTGGTCACTTTGGCATTCGAAAAACCTCTGAAAAAATTAAAGAACGCTGGTTTTGGCCTACCTTGCAAAAGGATGTGGAAATATGGTGTGCTAAGTGTACCCTCTGTCATTCAAAAAGAGGCCCTACCAGAAAAACGCGGGGAGAGCTTCAAGTTTATAATGTAGGAGCTCCTTTCGAAAGAGTAGCAATCGATGTACTTGGTCCACTACCAAAGAGTGAAAGAGGTAATAATATGCCATAGTTGTAATTGACTACTTTACAAAATGGCCAGAAGTTTTCGCAACACCAGACCAGAAGACGGAGACCATCGCAAATGGCTTGATAGAAAACGTGTTCTCCAGATTTGGAATGCCTTTCCAGCTTCATTCCGATCAGGGCAGGAACTTTGAGGCAGAAGTGCTGCAAAAGGTGTTACAACGTTTCTGTGTTGAAAAAACTAGAACAACGGCTTTACATCCTCAATCAGATGGAATGGTTGAGCGATTCAATCGCACATTATTGGAATACTTGTCCAAGTTTGTGAGTAGTAATCAAACGAATTGGGACCAATATCTTCCCTTAGCCTTATTAGCGTATCGCTCATCCGTACACGAAAGCACTAGGTTTACGCCTGCGTTACTCAATTTCGGCAGAGAGCTAAGACTCCCACCTGACATCCCTTACGGCCCGACACCCAGTAGCATAGCGAGAAACCCGGCAGACTATACCGAACAGCTAACTCAGACTCTCGACAAAATTCATTCTTTGGCACGAAAGAATCTAGCACTGTCGTCATATCACATGAAAAATCAGTATGACCTCAGAGCACATCCCCTTAGATTTTCAGAAGGAGAAAGCGTATGGATATATAATCCAAAGCGTCGTAAAGGTAAGAGCCCCAAACTGCAACGAAACTGGGAAGGACCCGGCACTATATTGACGCGTTTAAATGACGTTTTGTACAGAGTTGAGTTTCCGGGAGGCAGAGTAAGGAGGGTACTTCATGTAGACAGACTTTCTAAATTTATATGCGAAGAAAATCAGGCTAAGAACACCTTTCGTGTAAGATCAGAAATAGATAATCCGAATCATTCTGTCGCGCCTTGGATTAAGTATTCAAAAGAGACGGCTCTGAACCTTTTAACGAAATTCGGGTTTGAATGCGGGAAAGGATTAGGTCGAAATTTACAAGGTATAGTTAAACCAATTGAAGTCCCCCAGCAATCATCTCGGGCAGGGTTCGGTTCAAATGACTAACTTATGCAACAACACCAGACCGCCGCGCAATAAAGAGCATTTGCTGATGAGTGGCTTGTCGATCCAGAATTCTCAACTGATTATCCGAGTAACATCTCAACATCTGATTACATGTACTAAAAACAAATTCCTATAAACAAAGCAGCCTGTTTTATGCTTGAGCAACACAAAAGGAAGTCACATTATTCTCCGCAGAATTATTTTTTTTTTTTTTGCTAATAGACGAACAGTTTCCCAAGAGACTGAAATAGTGCGCTGCTGATCGTAGAAAGATGAATGCAAGAATGCCAAGAATCTGCTTATTACCTAAGCTCCAAGCGAATCCAAAGAGAGTCCGTTTTTCTATGATCAATAACGCATCTGTGTGTTCAATCTGACGCGGCTTGATCGAATGGTTGGAAGACGTCCCAAGTCAGAGGCAAAGTCGATTAAGCTTTAGAAAAGGAATCATCATAGACGACATATCTTCTACGTAGCTAGCGGAAGCCTACACTTCTGAGGATGCGTCGAAGACATGACTTCAAAATCATCATGGACGAGATATCTTCTACGTAGCTAGCGGAAGCCTACACTTCTGAGGATGCGTCGAAGACATGACTTCAAAATCATCATGGACGAGATATCTTCTACGTAGCTAGCGGAAGCCTACACTTCTGAGGATGCGTCGAAGACATGATTACAAATAATCTGACGCGGCTAGATCGATTGGTAAGAAGACATCGCAAGTCTGAGGCCAAGTCGACCAAATCATAGCCAAATACCATCATAGACGAAGGATCTTGTATGTGGCCAGCGGGAGCCAACACTCTCGAGGTGACATGGAAGGAATGAAACTGATTAATAGACGCTGGAATACTCGAATGGCTGGATGAACTACAAATTCATAGGCCATATCGATAGGAACAGTAGAATGTTACTGCATTTGGCCAAAAAGATCTCTGCGTGTAGCTAACGGGAGCGCACCCTTCCGAAGATACCGCCAATAGAGCAAAAGATGCCACAAAAAAAATGTAGAGAAATGAAATAGGACGACGTCTTCGGACGGATAATATGAAAAAAAATATAAAGGAACTTATGATCAAGATACGGCGGCGGAGTATGCACCTACTCTGAACCGTAGATGCGATCATGTGCTGTCCTATACTTGACTTAGGAGTAAATGCAATGTGTCAACTGTCCGTTTGCATAGAAAATAAAACTTAAGCTTATCAATTATGTACATGTGACTGGAACTATGGTGTTTCGAAAGTAATCTCAGCATAGCATAACGTTGGATCAGGCGAGTTACCCCACAGCAATAGTTCTAGAATTAAGTTCTCTTTTTTTGCATAGGAGACAATTATTTTTATTATTAATCGAAATTCACCGAAATCTCTTGCGAATTCGAAGAACGGTGCGGCTAAGCGTTGATAGGTTTAACTAAGAATCCCTCTTTGTTCTGCTCTCGGAGACTCGATGATGAGGTCTGTCTTTCCCTGAAGAAAGAGCACGCCTTCGCCATTGGCTCAATGTAGGAATGGCCAGTAAACCGGTGGCTATTACTAGTCTTATTAAATGAAATAACCAACTCACACTTTTGCGCAACATGTTATACCAACTTCAACAACGATTATATGGGTGGCTATTAACGAATTCAAAACTTAAGCTACTGTCTTACTTGAATAAAAAGGATTGGTGAATGCCCACTGGTGACACAGAGCTGTCGGCAGTCTCTGTAAGTCCCAGGTGAGTAGAGGCAAGTCACCGCTAGCTTTAAGAATAAAAATAAAAATTAAATTAATAACTGGTAAATTGCTAAGCTAGTGAATGGATTATTAACCCTCTCTTTAGCAGGTAACCTAGTCAGTGAAGAAGACCCCACCTCTTCGACAGCAAGCCAGCAACATGCCCAGGATAAAGATGGAATCCCCCGGAAACCCATGAGGATTGAATAAGTCTTGATTTTTTTTATTTTTTTGAATTTTACTATGGAATAGAATACGGCTTTACGTTTCCTAATTACAGGTACTCAGATGGAACTTTGAGTCTTCAGAAGGGGGCAGTGTTGCGAATCTAGCTACACATCCCACAGTGAGGAGCTCAATACACAATGTAGCGCGAGACAGACTATAGCTTTTAGCTACTGTCGTCGATGAACGCCTACATATATGTGTTATCTGAGTGGGGACCCCCAAATAACCAAAAGATGGCAGTGAACCCTGCCGAGGAAATTTCTGCGAACCTGGCATGGACGTCTAGCGATTGAGCGGCCAACAAAAGGCCCAAGATAATTCAGGAGAGTCGGAAAAAGTCCAGTGTGAAAGCCACATCATCAAAAAAAGAACTTTGTGTTAATTATCATAAATTTTATAGAAAAAGTTTTATTTAATTGAATTTTGAAGTATTTGTTTTACCTTTTATAAGTGCAATAAACAAAAAAAATAAACGAAATTAAGGAGTCTTATAATTGGAGAATTGTATAAGGAAGTATTGGGAGTCTTTGTAAAACAAAGGAATTGATCGCTAAGAGTAACTGGTCAGAGTAAACCGTTCACTAACGGGCAAGTTATTCCACGGATTTATTCTCAATCTAGAACTGAGCAAATTGATAAGTACCAATTTCTTTTTATTATTTATTTCCTACTAATATTATAGATTCAGCAAATAATTTACTA
The DNA here is from genome assembly GCA_963924295.1 of Dioctria rufipes. NCBI lineage: Eukaryota > Metazoa > Arthropoda > Insecta > Diptera > Asilidae > Dioctria > Dioctria rufipes. Next base: position 150,137,560 of record OZ002742.1, on the reverse strand, counting down.
GTCACGAGCTTTCCTCATTTTTTTATTTCATCAGTCTCAATTTAATTAAATGCATCGGCATCATCTGTTCTACAAAGTTCTGTTTCTAGAATAGAGCAACATACAAGAGCTTTTGTTCTTTTCTTTTTCGTTGAACAATTAATCGATCGTAATTGAGGAATTTCAATAAATATAGAAATATACGGATGCAGACGGCTCTTCTATTTCCAGAATCGAGCTTGAACTAAGCATACAATTTTTTTTTATCTTTTGTTTCAGATTATCTGTTTTGTTGTTAATATTTTTTTCAGGTCAATTCAGTGATTCATTACCGCGCCTATCATTTAGAATAAGTAGTGTGTGCGGTGCTTTGTGCTCCGTGGTAGCGAGAAATACCTAAATATTGCGTTCCGCGTTAAGCCGCGTCTTCTTTATAAAGAGAATTTGTCGATTTGTATCAACGCACTGGCATAACCTGCTTTTCGATTTCAAGGATAGAGCTGTGTCCAAGCATAAATTTGTCTCACTTTTGCTTCAGATTTCCCGTTCAATTCAAATTGTTCTAACGTTTGCTTTGGATTTCCAATTCATTTCCACAATTTTCCCAGTGCATTTAGCAAGAAAATCCTAAGGCAGAAACCTTATCAAACGCCGACGGCAAATCACAGAATTTTCTATTAAGCTAAACTTAGCAAAAGTCGACGGCGAATCAATGAATTCCTATTTACTTGAGTCACCAAGGCCGGCATTAAATTAAACCAATTTTCTGTTCACTAACCTGCAGTGAAAATCAACAGCTGATTAACAAATTGCGTTTTCATCTTATCTAGTGCCAAGTTTCAGTTTATTCTAGCAAATTTACCGCGAAATATAAGCCGAAAACTTCTCAAACGCCGACGGCAAATCGACGAATTTTCTGTTTGCGTGAGCTAATACTTAAGTGCCGGCAGCGAATCGACGATTTATCTACACGCTCCACACACTAAGTCCGTGAAGCCAAGCGGCATATTAGCGTTCGAGATCGCGATTGTATTTCGCGGCGGAAGTAAACAAGTGATAGGGAAATTTTCACCGTCTGGCCCCGCCCACTATTTCAAGAAATAGTCGAATATACAGAACTTAGTTTCCCCTTAGAGGAGGCAGTAACCGGCCTAAGTGTTCTACATCTAATATACGGCGAGTGTTAAGTTGAGTCGAGACACTTTAAAAGCGCAATTTTTCTCACCCCTGCCAAAGCTCTCCCAAATATTCCCACGTTAGTTTATAGATCGTTAAGTTGAGTCGAGACCCTTTTAAGTGGGCTTTAATATCTCCGATAAAGCTTTTCTTTTAATACTTCTACATTATTGAGTTGAGTTAGCACATGTTTAAGTGGAACTTGTCTGTCTGCGGTAAAGTCACCTCGACAATTTCTGCATTGAGTGAGACATTGGCGCCCGGCGTATAGTTTATCCTGCATCCAAGTGTGAGCCCAGTTCCAATTTGAAAACTTTCTACAGATGGGATGGAGGTGTGAAGCACATTAGCAAAGAAGATTCGATACGGCGGCGTGCCGTGTAGTAAATGCTCCCTCGCTACCGCTCGGCCGGAGCAATTTTCTACTTGGAAAAGCGTTACAATTGGTGTCAGGTGTGGGGTTTCTTAGAAAATATCCCTGCCGATATTTATCCCTTTCTTAAAGGCGTATTTGCTTTTGTGCGTTATAATTAATAAAAACTTTATTAATTTCCTTTTATTTGTGTTTGTTCTTGTCTATTTGAAAGCTTTTGAATTTTCTCTTACATTTTTGATGCAATTGGATTAATTTTTTTAGATTTAAGCCTTATACTCCTAAGCTTTTTGTTTAATTTACCCATATATTACAGCGAAGCGTAAAATTTTGTTGCTCTTAGCACAGCTGTGGTGTCAGCAACAAAAATTGTGTACTTTGCACTCTTGTGTTGGCAGTACAACTATTTTCTTGAAGTGCAAGTGAACTCTCGTTTATTGTTGCAAAGTAAAACTTTCACTTTACACTTGATTTTGCATCAGCCGGGAAGTGGATATTTGGAATAAAAATTTAATCAGACAAACCTGAATAATTTGTTTAGAAGGAACCACGTTCTTTCCGTATTAGTAGGACGTAAGAATTTTCTACCTTGATTTAGGTTAAGTTCATAAGTTTTAAAGTTTGGCTGGAGGTCATAAGTGAACTCGCCGAATAATTTCAATCGAATTAACTAGAAGATGTTTTTTATTTTTTTTGCACTTCGATCTTAGCATAAGCTTAAATTGAATTTTGATTTTATTTTAGAAAGTAAGTGAATTGCTACGTGATATTGATCACCATTTGGATTTTTTTTGCACTCCTAAATTGAATTTTGATTTTGTTTGAGAAAGAAAGTGAATTGCTACGTGATATTGATCACCGTTTGGATTTTTTTTGCCCTTCGATCTTAGAATAAGCTTAAATTGAATTCTGATTTTTTTTTTTTGTAGTATAAGTGAATTGCTGAGTGACACTGATCACAATTTGAATTTTTTTTATTATTATTTCTCCTTGACTTATATTTTTTTTCCTCCCTTCTTTTTAAATTCTTCTTTTCGTCTACAAAAATAAAATGGACTCGGAACAACTAGAAGAGTTGAAAGAGCAAATGAAGGCAATGGTAATGTCTATGGTAAAAGACGTTGTCGGGGTAATTAAAGAAGAACTAAAGTCCGAACAAGCTAGCTCTATAGCCGCTTTGGAGTCGGGAATCCTAGAGCAAGTAACGAAGTTGTCAAAAAGGGTTGAGGATTTAGATAAGACGTTAAATGGTACGGCCTTTGTTAATCGTGTTTTTGATGAATATTCTCCCCTAGCATATACCTCGTCCGCTACCAGTGCCACTACGACCACGACGACATCGGGGGGTTCCGTATCTGCCTCATCACCGGTACAGACAAATGTAGCAACACATATGTCAACTTTCTTTTCAAAGCCTATTGCCACTTCTCTATTGCCTGAATCATGCTCTGCTCCTATAAGTCAATCATTCAATCAGCCTTCACAACCAAGGACTACGTGGAGTAAGTGCCCAAGTTTGAATCAAAACCCATGCTTAAACTATTACCAGCATCCTGAACTTCTACCAATGGGACCTGCTAATTCTGTTTATAGTTCTGTTGAGCCTAACTCCAATTTGATCCAGCAGCCTAGCTCGAATCTGATTCAACAGCCTAGTTTCAATTTTCTACAGCAACCTAGCCACAGTGTAGCTCAACAGTATGGCTACAATTCCATTCGGCAAAATAATTCGAAGTTAGTACAGCCGCCTAACTCTAATTCAGCGCAGCAGCCCTACTATACTTCCGTTCCAACGCAAAGTGCTAACTTGATTCGACAATCTAACTTTAATCTTCCTCCACAATCTGCCGTGAAACCTCCTTCGTTTTCCACATCTACCAGCGTCTGTAATCTAGCTCCGTTTGATGGATCGGTATCTTGGTCTGACTATCGTGTTCAATTTGAGATAGTCGCTCACCAGAATGGATGGACAGAGCAAGAGAAAGCTGATGCCATGGCAACACAGTTGCGCGGTAATGCAGTCTCAGTTCTGAGTGTTTTCCCTCCAGGACATCGCATTCAATATGCAGAGCTAGCCTCGTTACTGGAACAGCGCTTTGGGGTGGATTCATATTCGAGTCAGGTTCAATTTTCTGGTAGGACACAAGGTGCAAGGGAAAATTTTGCTAACTTCGCACTCGAATTGCAAAGGCTAGCCACAGCTGCCTTTCCTTCGTGTCCTACTGATGTCGTGGACAGAATGGTAGCCTTGCGCTTTCTGGAAGGACTTCGAGACGATGAATTGAGGACTCTAGTTAGAGTACGAGGCCCGAAGACGCTACATGAAGCTGTGAATGCGGCCCAAGAATTGGCTATCGGTACCAATGTTGGAAGAAATGCGCGAATTCATCTGGCTCAGACGTCGCCAATTCAGCGAAATTCACCTAACCAACGAAACCATGGCCGTTGGCGAAGGCGCCCAGCAGATAATAGACCCCCGATAGCACAAAATGCCCAAGAAGCATTCAATGGCCCAAGAACTAACCCCGTCTCGAAACCTCCGATGCTATATGACTCCTTCAGACCAGCATCTCATTCTGAGGTTCCTCCATTAGTTCCTTTAGATTCGGGAAACCCGTCAACATCGACCCAGTGGGGCACGAGTCGATGAATATCTCTGTCGCCCCAAAGGTAGGTAACAACGATAACAACTTGGCTTCTGACCTAGATAAAAACTCAATAACCAGAACTACTCAAGGAAATTTGAGCGAAAAACTTAACCAAAATGTTGAACAAACTGCGATAATAAGAGAAGAAGTAATCATCCAAGCCATAGGTCCATCTGAGAACAGTCTCACTGTGAACGGCCTGTTAAATGGCAGACCCTGTGAATTTATTTTGGATACTGGAGCCACCGTATCAATTTTACACCCTGGCTTTTTAAGTCACTCATCATTGACAGCACTTCAAGAGTCGAGAGTCATGATTAGAAGTGTGACTGGAGACATTGTTGATGTTTTAGGTAAACTGAGTGTAGATATCCGCTTAGAGAACTACAGGTTCCCACACACGGTGTTGGTAGCAAACATAGAACCTGTATGCCTACTCGGCGTAGATTTTCTCGACCTCAACCAATGTCAACTGGACTTTGAAAGAAATGTCCTCCAGATAGGCCAGGCCACGGTGAAGCTCAATAAACCCAGATATCCTGCTACTGACGTTTGCCTCTCAGACAACATTTTGTTAGCTGCACGTAGTGAGATGATCGTTCCAATTAGGCTTTCTCAAGAATTAAAAGAAAGCCCGACCTTATTATTGGATTTCAAGCTCCATTCGGAACTACCTTTCGGTGTGTATGCAGCTCGCATTTTAGTTGAAACAAAATCTCAGCTTATTCCGGTACGATTGGCCAATTTATCAAACAGTGATGTATTTGTGCCTCGCGGCACTTGTGTTGGACAGCTCGAACCTGCTTTCATCGCCACTTCAACCATTTTGGCAGGTGATACTATACCTGATGCTCTTGAAGTCGTCCTCAACGGAGTGCAAGAAAGCCTATCCCGCACAGAAAAGCTAAAGCTAACGGCCCTTTTAGAGGAATATCGGGATATTTTCTCTACAGGTCCCAGTGATACCGGACGAACAAATATCGCGAAACATAAGATTAATGTCGGTGATGCAACTCCCTTTAGGTTACCACCCCGAAGAGTTCCTTTGGCGAAAAGATCAGAAGTAGACCAGTTAATTCAAGAAATGGAAGCCAATGAAATCATAAGGCCTTCTAACAGTCCCTGGGCATCTCCAGTAGTCCTTGTGAAGAAAAAGGACGGCTCTACTCGATTTTGCGTGGACTATAGGCGGCTTAACGATGTTACGAAAAAGGATTCTTATCCGCTTCCGCGAATGGACGATACACTAACCTCCTTCGCTGGCTCGACATGGTTTTCCACGCTCGACTTGCAAAGTGGATACTGGCAAGTTGAAATGAGTGATGACGATCGAGAAAAGACCGCTTTCGCAACGAGTGGAGGATTATTCGAATTCAACGTAATGCCATTCGGCTTATGTAATGCTCCTGCCACTTTCGAGCGTTTGATGGATGGTGTATTCCGCAATATAGGAACCGATACGGCATTAGTGTATCTTGACGACATCATTGTTCACGGACGTAGTTTTGAACATCACCTCGCCAATCTGCAAAAGGTATTCCAACGTCTGCGATCTGCTAATCTAAAACTGAGTCCGAAAAAATGTAGTCTCCTTCGTCAGGAAGTGAAGTACCTGGGCCATGTAGTATCCTCCCAAGGGCTACGAACTGACCCGGAGAAAGCAGAAACCATACGGACGTGGCCAATTCCAAAAACGAAGAAGGAAGTTCGAAGTTTCCTTGGCCTTGCATCCTACTACAGAAGGTTTGTCTGCAATTTTTCAACTATTGCTAAACCCTTGTCAGAGCTAACAGAAGACAAGCGAAAATTTCAGTGGCAAGAACAGCAACAGGAGTCCTTTGATGAACTGAAATTGAGACTAGTTTCATCTCCTATTTTAGCCTTTCCTCAAATGAAAGGTGAATTTATATTGGACACGGACGCTAGTCAGACTGGACTAGGAGCTGTACTTAGCCAAGTCCAAGATGATGATGAGAGAGTGCTTGAATACTACAGCAAAACATTAAGTAGGGCCGAGAGAAATTATTGCGTCACCCGAAAGGAGTTGCTAGCTGTAGTACGTGCCACAAGCCATTTCTATCATTATATTTTTGGTCAATCGTTTCGAATTAGGACTGACCATGCTTCCCTTCGTTGGCTGCTTAACTTCAAAGAGCCTGATGGTCAGCTAGCAAGATGGTTGGAGAGACTTCAACAGTACAATTTCGTCATCGAGCATCGAGCTGGTCGGAAACATTTGAACGCAGATGCCCTCTCTAGACGTCCATGCCAGGAATGTGCACACTGCGAACAGAGGGAACAACGAGAGCAGGAGCATAAGGTAAACTTGATATCTGTCGAAGCTGCCTTTGACTTGGCCAATGAACAGAATCAAGACCCTATTCTAAAAGTAGTGAAGACATGGATAGAGAAAGGCGAACGACCCACGAGAGAAGAAATAATTGGTGAAAGTCCTCATTTAAAAACTTTCTGGGCTCGCTGGGAGTCATTGCGAGTGATAGAGAACGTCTTGTACCTCACCCAATACAGAGAGCAGAACCTACTTCTGAAAGTAGCACCAGCAAGCCATACTCACCAAATCCTCTTGGACCATCACAATAAGCCTGAAGGTGGTCACTTTGGCATTCGAAAAACCTCTGAAAAAATTAAAGAACGCTGGTTTTGGCCTACCTTGCAAAAGGATGTGGAAATATGGTGTGCTAAGTGTACCCTCTGTCATTCAAAAAGAGGCCCTACCAGAAAAACGCGGGGAGAGCTTCAAGTTTATAATGTAGGAGCTCCTTTCGAAAGAGTAGCAATCGATGTACTTGGTCCACTACCAAAGAGTGAAAGAGGTAATAAATATGCCATAGTTGTAATTGACTACTTTACAAAATGGCCAGAAGTTTTCGCAACACCAGACCAGAAGACGGAGACCATCGCAAATGGCTTGATAGAAAACGTGTTCTCCAGATTTGGAATGCCTTTCCAGCTTCATTCCGATCAGGGCAGGAACTTTGAGGCAGAAGTGCTGCAAAAGGTGTTACAACGTTTCTGTGTTGAAAAAACTAGAACAACGGCTTTACATCCTCAATCAGATGGAATGGTTGAGCGATTCAATCGCACATTATTGGAATAATTGTCCAAGTTTGTGAGTAGTAATCAAACGAATTGGGACCAATATCCTCCCTTAGCCTTATTAGCGTATCGCTCATCCGTACACGAAAGCACTAGGTTTACGCCTGCGTTACTCAATTTCGGCAGAGAGCTAAGACTCCCACCTGACATCCCTTACGGCCCGACACCCAGTAGCATAGCGAGAAACCCGGCAGACTATACCGAACAGCTAACTCAGACTCTCGACAAAATTCATTCTTTGGCACGAAAGAATCTAGCACTGTCGTCATATCACATGAAAAATCAGTATGACCTCAGAGCACATCCCCTTAGATTTTCAGAAGGAGAAAGCGTATGGATATATAATCCAAAGCGTCGTAAAGGTAAGAGCCCCAAACTGCAACGAAACTGGGAAGGACCCGGCACTATATTGACGCGTTTAAATGACGTTTTGTACAGAGTTGAGTTTCCGGGAGGCAGAGTAAGGAGGGTACTTCATGTAGACAGACTTTCTAAATTTATATGCGAAGAAAATTAGGCTAAGAACACCTTTCGTGTAAGATCAGAAATAGATAATCCGAATCATTCTGTCGCGCCTTGGATTAAGTATTCAAAAGAGACGGCTCTGAACCTTTTAACGAAATTCGGGTTTGAATGCGGGAAAGGATTAGGTCGAAATTTACAAGGTATAGTTAAACCAATTGAAGTCCCCCAGCAATCATCTCGGGCAGGGTTCGGTTCAAATGACTAACTTATGCAACAACACCAGACCGCCGCGCAATAAAGAGCATTTGCTGATGAGTGGCTTGTCGATCCAGAATTCTCAACTGATTATCCGAGTAACATCTCAACATCTGATTACATGTACTAAAAACAAATTCCTATAAACAAAGCAGCCTGTTTTATGCTTGAGCAACACAAAAGGAAGTCACATTGTTCTCCGCAGAATTATTTTTTTTTTTTTTGCTAATAGACGAACAGTTTCCCAAGAGACTGAAATAGTGCGCTGCTGATCGTAGAAAGATGAATGCAAGAATGCCAAGAATCTGCTTATTACCTAAGCTCCAAGCGAATCCAAAGAGAGTCCGTTTTTCTATGATCAATAACGCATCTGTGTGTTCAATCTGACGCGGCTTGATCGAATGGTTGGAAGACGTCCCAAGTCAGAGGCAAAGTCGATTAAGCTTTAGAAAAGGAATCATCATAGACGACATATCTTCTACGTAGCTAGCGGAAGCCTACACTTCTGAGGATGCGTCGAAGACATGACTTCAAAATCATCATGGACGAGATATCTTCTACGTAGCTAGCGGAAGCCTACACTTCTGAGGATGCGTCGAAGACATGACTTCAAAATCATCATGGACGAGATATCTTCTACGTAGCTAGCGGAAGCCTACACTTCTGAGGATGCGTCGAAGACATGATTACAAATAATCTGACGCGGCTAGATCGATTGGTAAGAAGACATCGCAAGTCTGAGGCCAAGTCGACCAAATCATAGCCAAATACCATCATAGACGAAGGATCTTGTATGTGGCCAGCCGGAGCCAACACTCTCGAGGTGACATGGAAGGAATGAAACTGATTAATAGACGCTGGAATACTCGAATGGCTGGATGAACTACAAATTCATAGGCCATATCGATAGGAACAGTAGAATGTTACTGCATTTGGCCAAAAAGATCTCTGCGTGTAGCTAACGGGAGCGCACCCTTCCGAAGATACCGCCAATAGAGCAAAAGATGCCACAAAAAAAATGTAGAGAAATGAAATAGGACGACGTCTTCGGACGGATAATATGAAAAAAAATATAAAGGAACTTATGATCAAGATACGGCGGCGGAGTATGCACCTACTCTGAACCGTAGATGCGATCATGTGCTGTCCTATACTTGACTTAGGAGTAAATGCAATGTGTCAACTGTCCGTTTGCATAGAAAATAAAACTTAAGCTTATCAATTATGTACATGTGACTGGAACTATGGTGTTTCGAAAGTAATCTCAGCATAGCATAACGTTGGATCAGGCGAGTTACCCCACAGCAATAGTTCTAGAATTAAGTTCTCTTTTTTTGCATAGGAGACAATTATTTTTATTATTAATCGAAATTCACCGAAATCTCTTGCGAATTCGAAGAACGGTGCGGCTAAGCGATGATAGGTTTAACTAAGAATCCCTCTTTGTTCTGCTCTCGGAGACTCGATGATGAGGTCTGTCTTTCCCTGAAGAAAGAGCACGCCTTCGCCATTGGCTCAATGTAGGAATGGCCAGTAAACCGGTGGCTATTACTAGTCTTATTAAATGAAATAACCAACTCACACTTTTGCGCAACATGTTATACCAACTTCAACAACGATTATATGGGTGGCTATTAACGAATTCAAAACTTAAGCTACTGTCTTACTTGAATAAAAAGGATTGGTGAATGCCCACTGGTGACACAGAGCTGTCGGCAGTCTCTGTAAGTCCCAGGTGAGTAGAGGCAAGTCACCGCTAGCTATAAGAATAAAAATAAAAATTAAATTAATAACTGGTAAATTGCTAAGCTAGTGAATGGATTATTAACCCTCTCTTTAGCAGGTAACCTAGTCAGTGAAGAAGACCCCACCTCTTCGATAGCAAGCCAGCAACATGCCCAGGATAAAGATGGAATCCCCCGGAAACCCATGAGGATTGAATAAGTCTTGATTTTTTTTATTTTTTTGAATTTTACTATGGAATAGAATACGGCTTTACGTTTCCTAATTACAGGTACTCAGATGGAACTTTGAGTCTTCAGAAGGGGGCAGTGTTGCGAATCTAGCTACACATCCCACAGTTGAGGAGCTCAATACACAATGTAGCGCGAGACAGACTGTAGCTTTTAGCTACTGTCGTCGATGAACGCCTACATATATGTGTTATCTGAGTGGGGACCCCCAAATAACCAAAAGATGGCAGTGAACCCTGCCGAGGAAATTTCTGCGAACCTGGCATGGACGTCTAGCGATTGAGCGGCCAACAAAAGGCCCAAGATAATTCAGGAGAGTCGGAAAAAGTCCAGTGTGAAAGCCACATCATCAAAAAAAGAACTTTGTGTTAATTATCATAAATTTTATAGAAAAAGTTTTATTTAATTGAATTTTGAAGTATTTGTTTTACCTTTTATAAGTGCAATAAACAAAAAAAATAAACGAAATTAAGGAGTCTTATAATTGGAGAATTGTATAAGGAAGTATTGGGAGTCTTTGTAAAACAAAGGAATTGATCGCTAAGAGTAACTGGTCAGAGTAAACCGTTCACTAACGGGCAAGTTATTCCACGGATTTTATTCTCAATCTAGAACTGAGCAAATTGATAAGTACCAATTTCTTTTTATTATTTATTTCCTACTAATATTATAGATTCAGCAAATAATTTACTAGTCACGAGCTTTCCTCATTTTTTTATTTCATCAGTCTCAATTTAATTAAATGCATCGGCATCATCTGTTCTACAAAGTTCTGTTTCTAGAATAGAGCAACATACAAGAGCTTTTGTTCTTTTCTTTTTCGTTGAACAATTAATCGATCGTAATTGAGGAATTTCAATAAATATAGAAATATACGGATGCAGACGGCTCTTCTATTTCCAGAATCGAGCTTGAACTAAGCATACAATTTTTTTTTATCTTTTGTTTCAGATTATCTGTTTTGTTGTTAATATTTTTTTCAGGTCAATTCAGTGATTCATTACCGCGCCTATCATTTAGAATAAGTAGTGTGTGAGGTGCTTTGTGCTCCGTGGTAGCGAGAAATACCTAAATATTGCGTTCCGCGTTAAGCCGCGTCTTCTTTATAAAGAGAATTTGTCGATTTGTATCAACGCACTGGCATAACCTGCTTTTCGATTTCAAGGATAGAGCTGTGTCCAAGCATAAATTTGTCTCACTTTTGCTTCAGATTTCCCGTTCAATTCAAATTGTTCTAACGTTTGCTTTGGATTTCCAATTCATTTCCACAATTTTCCCAGTGCATTTAGCAAGAAAATCCTAAGGCAGAAACCTTATCAAACGCCGACGGCAAATCACAGAATTTTCTATTAAGCTAAACTTAGCAAAAGTCGACGGCGAATCAATGAATTCCTATTTACTTGAGTCACCAAGGCCGGCATTAAATTAAACCAATTTTCTGTTCACTAACCTGCAGTGAAAATCAACAGCTGATTAACAAATTGCGTTTTCATCTTATCTAGTGCCAAGTTTCAGTTTATTCTAGCAAATTTACCGCGAAATATAAGCCGAAAACTTCTCAAACGCCGACGGCAAATCGACGAATTTTCTGTTTGCGTGAGCTAATACTTAAGTGCCGGCAGCGAATCGACGATTTATCTACACGCTCCACACACTAAGTCCGTGAAGCCAAGCGGCATATTAGCGTTCGAGATCGCGATTGTATTTCGCGGCGGAAGTAAACAAGTGATAGGGAAATTTTCACCGTCTGGCCCCGCCCACTATTTCAAGAAATAGTCGAATATACAGAACTTAGTTTCCCCTTAGAGGAGGCAGTAACCGGCCTAAGTGTTCTACATCTAATATACGGCGAGTGTTAAGTTGAGTCGAGACACTTTAAAAGCGCAATTTTTCTCACCCCTGCCAAAGCTCTCCCAAATATTCCCACGTTAGTTTATAGATCGTTAAGTTGAGTCGAGACCCTTTTAAGTGGGCTTTAATATCTCCGATAAAGCTTTTCTTTTAATACTTCTACATTATTGAGTTGAGTTAGCACATGTTTAAGTGGAACTTGTCTGTCTGCGGTAAAGTCACCTCGACAATTTCTGCATTGAGTGAGACATTGGCGCCCGGCGTATAGTTTATCCTGCATCCAAGTGTGAGCCCAGTTCCAATTTGAAAACTTTCTACAGATGGGATGGAGGTGTGAAGCACATTAGCAAAGAAGATTCGATACGGCGGCGTGCCGTGTAGTAAATGCTCCCTCGCTACCGCTCGGCCGGAGCAATTTTCTACTTGGAAAAGCGTTACAATATTGTTGCCATCTGAACATCACATTCTTTCATCAAAACTTTAAATTTAACCCCCTCTCAACCTGATAAGAAAATACTCTAATATCGCAGCAGTTTCACATGATCTATTTTCAGATATATGTACATATATTCACCCAGCCCAGCTAAACATATGATAACCCCTGACAGCCAGAGCGTATAAAGCAAAAAACTGATATCACCAAGTTCCAAGCTGGCAAGTAAACTATAGCATATTGTGGCTAAAGCTCTCATCCACCAAGTAAACAGAGCAGCTCAACACAAGCATGATACTTCCAGGTAGGCATAGCATATAAATCAAACAACAGATAACACACAGCTCCAAGCTGTTATGTAAACGATCATGTCTACCTCAAGCATGTATGTTAGAGCGAGGCAGATGTTGTGTGTTAGAGCGAGGTGGTTGAAAGGTATGGTATTCACTCAAGCTTCCTACTAGATTATACGCACCCACCGCACATAAAAGAAACTTCAAGCATCACCAAACTTAATTTATTCTCAAAACATTTGTTAATCCCAGACCCGAAAAATATAACGAATTGTAAACAAAACCTGTGGAATTCCTCATTGACCAATATGAATAAGATAATTTCAAGCTATCATAACTGCCTCAAGTATGAACACAGATTAATGTTAGAGCGACACAGATGTATTTGATAGAGTCAGATGGTTGAAAATTATGGTATTCACTAAAGCTTCCTACTATATTATGCACACCCACCACCCATAAAATAAACTTCGAGCACCACTAAACTTAACCCAATCTCAAGCGCCACGATCTTAGCAAAAGGTAATATCAAATTACCTGCTAAGCCATGTCATTACACCTGACAACCAAAAATTATTCTTTTACTGCTCCCGTACAATTTCCATTACTTAATATCATATCATATCTTCTATCACCAAAGCTTTTAATTTAATCCACTCTCAACCTAAAGCCAACATGTATATGTAATAGGCATCTAATAAAATCTAACATTTAATTAAAAGCCTAGTCATCTAATTAAATGTCGACATTCAATAAAAATCGTATTGATATCTTTCTTTTTCCATTTTCTGCCTAGGCATTTACTTGAACCCCGGCTTCTAATTAAAAGCCGAGTGGCTCTCCAGGCAAATAATAAAATAAGCAAATATATATCAACGCAGGATCCGCAAGCCTTTACACCGATAGTGTAATACCACCCGGCGGGTGTATGTGTGTGTATATGTGTGTGTATGTGGGTGTGGGTGTGTGTGAGTATGGGTCGCAGGCCTGGGTGCGCCCTCCGCCTTCACCACACATCTCCCTCTCCTAGTATTTGGTTAAATCGGGTGTTATTACACTATCGGCGTAAAGGCTTGCGGATCGTGCGTTGATATACTCGTATATTTGCTTATTTTATTATTTGCCTGGAGAGCCAGCCGGCTTTTAATTAGATGCCGACTTTTAAGTAAATTCCTAGGCAGATAATGGAAAAAGAAAGATATCAATACGATTTTTATTGAATGTCGACATTTAATTAGATGACTAGGCTTTTAATTAAATGCCGGATTTTATTAGATGCCTACGACATATATACTCATAGCATATAAAGCAAAGAACTTATAATACCAAGCTCCAAGCAGGCCAGTATATGATCAAATCCACCTCAAGCATATGTATTAGAGAGAGACAGATGATGATGATGTGTTAAAGCGAGATAATTGCAAAAGTAAATTTGGACTTCCGTAAGAAATATCATGAGATTTTTGATGTCGAACCCTCATCGCCTAACCAGAAAAGGATCACTTTACGAAAAAGTTACTCTAGAAAGATTTCATATTGCAACACTGGTCATTCCATTATACCAGAACACCTAAAATTAGGTTTTTACTTCACCCATACGACTTCCACTACTCATCTAAGTCCACATATCATACTATGTTAATATCATAGCAATATCTTCCTACAAAGGTATGGCTACGCATACCACTTCCGGAATACGCTAAAAAGCTATTCTAGAACGATTTCAAGTGGCAAGATTGACCATGCCATTACATCTGATCATAAAAACAATTGTTAATAAGGCTTTCTTTTACTGCACCCATACAACTACCACTGCTCATCTAAGATATTCCTCAAATCAACATATCATACTACCACCTTCTTTTCTTAAACCCTTAAATCCTTCTCAATATTACGATAGCATTAGTCTTCTATTCAACATTTTTTAAAGAATTTCAGTTATATTTAAGCTGTGGATCATGAAGCCGTGAGAATACTTTGCTCCAATCAAATAAAACCATATACCTCCAATCCATTGTACAACATACATCGATTCAATCCCTCATACCAAAACCACGAGAATACTTCCCAAGCCATGAAACAGAAATCTATTTGTGTACATTGAGAGTCCGCTATCTAAAATGTTCTATATTGATACTTCTAGAAAATTGCCATGCATTAAATTTATATATGCTATAGAGCCTAACTTACTATCCATACAGGAAAATAGTCTTCTAGTAATTTACAGCTTAGTTCCTTACCTTCCCAAATGCTACACTTACTATATACCTTACTTAACAAAATTATAAAATAGTTTAGATAAATGTGTGTCTATTTGCAGCCGGAGCCTGAATCTGTAGGCAGCTGGATATCATCAGCCCAAGGTACAGTGTCATATACAATTATTACTCAGCCGAGAATTTTTGTTTGAGGAATCGTAGTCATTTGGTTAACAATTTATTTTGGTTCGGAAGATATGAAAGTAGGCTTAGGATTATCAAAACACCACATTTCTGTACGAATAGAGGTTAGATCAGTAAAGTGGCCCCACCCCGCCCCTAGTGATCTCAGCCGAAAAGTTATATAGCCCCGTTCAACAACAAGCCTGATAATTCCAGGCAACCATATTATACTCATAGTATAAAAAGCAGACGACCAAGCTCCAAGAGGGCATGTATATGATCAGTCCATCTCAAACATGTGTGCTAGAGAGAGAAAGATGTTTTGGGAGAGCGAGATGGTTTCAAAGTACGGTATTCACTAAAGCTTCCTAATGTGTTAGAGCGAGACATATTACAGCACTCCACTACTTATCCAAAACTAAATTCATATAATCATACCACTTTCTTTCATCAAAACTTTTAATTTAGTCCACTCTCAACCAACCTAATGTTTTCATGGTAAGATTAAAAATAAGCAAATAACACTAACCGCTCTCGACCATCGCCACGGTCTTAAGCAAAGCTTCTATATCCTACTAGCATTATGTGATGCTACATACCGTCCACCAAAGCTTTTAACTTATATTACCCCTGTCTTCACTATTGTACTATTGATACAACACCATTTCGGATTATGATACTTTAGAGGATATAAATATGAAGCGGCATTGCTAATAAGATTTTTACTGAGCGGAACACTTTCCAATAGACACAAGAAAATCGCTGAACTTGTTTACTTTTCTCGGCTGTGCGAGTATGCTTGATATAAAATTACCAGTCATGCCATTATACTTGAAGACTAAAAATTTTCTAACAAGGCTGCACCTATACTCATCTAAGTCGCCACATCATCCTACATTAATATTATAGCTCATCAAAGATTTTAATTTAACTAATTGTCAACTTAATGCTTACAAAAATAACCTAGACTTGAATTATTAGTAATATGAATTTCATCAGAAAAGGTATGATCGCTAATATCACAAAAACCATAGCCCGTAGAGGATTTCTAATAAGACTTTTAAGTACACGCACACCCCTACACCGAAAATTTTCTGATATGGCTTTAATTTGCATTCTTACCATCCCAAGCAGCCGTGATCTCTTTTTAGATATCGAATATCATGACCACTCTTGTTTATAAAAGATATATACAGACCACAACTTACGTTATAGTTGTTGTTGATTTTTTATCAGCAAAAGAAATTTTCAATTATAACTTCCACTACTCATCTAAGACATGTTTTTTTCCAGTTAACGAAATTGGGAATCTTTCATAAATCCTTCAATTTGTTTACTTTACTCGGGTCTGTGCGAATTTGGTTTACATTATTCGACTGCAATTTTGTTTACATTATTCGGCTGTACGAATTGTTTATGCAATGAATCAAATTAGAAGCATTGCACCTGAAGATCAAAAATTAGTCCATTTCTTATCTAAGCCAACATATGTACCTACGTTAGTTGTTGTTGTTGTTGCTAATTTAATAATATGATGCAAGAAGGAATATCGCATGGTGGAAAACATTTTGGTATGACTTAGTGTGTGTGTGTGGTTGTGTGGGTGTGTGTGTGTGGGTGTAAATATCGCTCAATTTGTTTACTTTACTCGGCTGCGATTTTGTTTACATTATTCGGAATTTAATTTTCGGTCTGAAGACGAACATATCCAAGTCAACATACCTACCTACATTGGTTGTTGTTGGCATAAGTATCTTCCTAAAAGAAAACTTCAAGATGATGTCAAATTTTCAGTACAAAACCGACCTCAGCCCCCTCCCCTCCCCTCAGTGATTCATCAAAGTAGTTGGAATCTACCTTGCAATTTTTTAATGGAAAAAGTGGGCCAGAAACGCCATAGCGTAACTACTTCTTATCATCCCTCTCTCAGACAGACACGTTAAAAACCTTGGTCTTCTTATCGACCCCCATCTTACATGGCGACCGCAGATCAGTAGAGTGTGCTCTCGGATCTACTTTGGACTCCGCTCTCTATACGCGATGTCACATCATCTTGATCAGTCCATCAGACAATCCCTGATTATGTCAGTTATCATGCCGCATTTCTATTATGCTGATGTTATTATGTACCCCCTGCATGTCGCGGAAATTACAGAATTAAATAGGGCGCTGAAAGCATGCGTAAGGTACATTTATCGTCTTAGACGGCACTCCCATATCTCCGCTCTGGTCCAACTGTTCATGCCTGAACCCCTAGCTAAGCTCTTGGAACTTATAGTGTTATGCTTCATACACAAAGCTAGATGGTGCTCACTACCGGCCTACATAAACCAATCGCTCTCATGGAGCTACCTTAATGATCTCAGAATTGTCCTGCATGGAACTCGCACTCAATTTGCGTCCAATGACCTCTTTGGGCAGGGAACCATCCTCTGGAACTCACTCCCTGAACCTGTCAGAAGAGCTTGTACTTACCGGAAATTTAAGGAGCTTGCTTTATGTCACCTCATGTGTGCTTAAAGTACGCCAAGCTTTAACCAAATCGGTTTGTGGTGGTGGGACACCCCTACCTTGCTATCGCTAGTTTAAAAAAAAAATGGATTATCAGTTGATGAGTGGTATCTTATTTTTATTTTATTTCTTTATTTGTTCCTTTACCTTTTACGTTCTTAAGTTTAAATTATTATCAGCTGTTACTTTACCTTTACATTTTTATTTGTAAATGGTGTTTGCCATTCTACTCCTACAGTTGAGTGCTTTGAGCTGTCTATTGTTTGACTATATTACTGTAAATGCTTTCTACCGCAATGAGTCTGTTCATTACTCTCTTTTTGTTTTGCTAAACAACTTTGTATTTTTTCGATTATACCAACTAGCTATTACTTACTCGATGTACTTAACGTTGTAACGTAGCGTAAGCTGAGGTTCTTTAAAAAATGATTTTTCTATTCTATTCTATTCTATTTTTCTAAGCCTTGTATTCATTCGACATAGTATCAATATCTATTGTATACTCGATGTACCTAACGTTGTAACGTAGCGTAAGCTGAGGTTTTTTAATAAATGCTTTTCAATTCTATTATTATTGTGTTTATTTTGTTTCATTATCTTTGGCTATAGTGTCAATATGACGGTTGAGCTTTCTATTGCTTGAAGTCATTAACTTAATGTATAATACCAATCTTAATTTATACTGCAATGAGTTTGTTCGTTGCTCCTTTGTTAGTTTTCTTGTTATGGAGTTATGATGAGAGTAATGTACTTCGGACGTTAAGTGCCGACTGTCAGCATGAGCTGACAGATCACTCGACGGGCAGCGTTGACTGCAGGGCGGCAGGCTAGTTCGCCTCAGCTATTGGCGGAGAGTGTGGGGGGTTCCACAAAAACCTGCCGCTGCCGTCAGCCATAATCAAAAAAAATGTTCGTGCCTATCACACCAAAGCGGGCACACATTCGGTCCTGAAGGGACCATTGCGTCACTTACCTGTATCCCATCGAAGGCGCAGACGGTCTGCCTTCTTTGCCTGCCCCATCCTCTCATCTGACTCTGAGGGGCATAATTCTTCAGAGTCCCTAATTGACCTCGAAAGAGAGAGAGAGACTAGGCGGACCTAGACGACCTTCATAAGAGAGGGCTCCAGGAAAGTCAGAGGAGAAATTAAAACTCTTAACGGTTCATGTTTACGTTATAATTATCAAGAAAAATATCCTCAATTCAAGGTAAGTACATACATAGGTCTCTAGGTAAGTATACCATTAAATTATACAAATATATAGCCGTATAGCACTAGGTATGTATATAGTTATATATAGAGTCAGCAAAAAAAATTTTCCCCAAAATATACACAGACAAGGATTTTACTAAATTAGCTGTATAGTTATGTAAATACTATTATTAAATCGAAAATATATATATAGTTACATAAAAAGAATGTCAATAAAACAAAATGCTACGTAAGGCCCTTATTACTAGACACGGGTAAGTATGTATATCATTAAAGGTAGGTATATAGATATATATATATAGAGTCAGTAAGAAAAATTATTATCCAAAGTATACACGGACAAAGACTCCATTGATTAATGAAAGATTCCAAATAATAACAAACTAAGCTTCCAGCAATTGCAGGTAAAAGTTTTAAAATTGGGAAGAAATACAAAGCACAATAACCAGCAGTCTTCCCATTTTTCGAGAATTTCTTATTCAGTGAGAGTCATATTACCATCATTGCAATTAAACACTTATAGTAAAATATGTATTTTTGAAATCACTTCATGTTTACTTACAGAGGATATACAGCCTTACGTGTACAATATAGTTTCACCTCAGAGTTTGGTGTAAGATCATTAAAAAATAACCATTTCTTACAAGCGCTCAACTTAAAGGTATTTACATTATGTTAGAGTTAGGTATAAATAAATTCCGGAGGAAATATGAGATAAATAAGATTTGAAATTTATTTTTTGCCTCAGTATGTTGGCAGAACTGTTACAGCATGCATCAAACTGTAGAATTTTCCAAACTCTTCCATCAGGATGCATGCTGCGTTGATGCATGCTACGCCGATTGCGAATTGCGCCATATGATCGCATGATATCAAACCTTGCATCACAGCTGCTGCATGCCGCGTTGATGCATGCTGCGCCGATTCTGAATTGGGCTTCAGGTTATATTGAACGCGTACGCAAGCGTAAATTCGATACTAACTAAGCTAGCATCTATGAGGACAAGAATGTGTACCGATCACTTATTTCATCCCTATCCAAATCGCCGACTACTTACTATTTATATGCCGAGGAACATCGCAGCAATGTGCCCATGATGTTCCTGTCGCTATAGTGGGGAACACTTTTTCGGTGGATGCATACTACCCGGGATCGTAGCAGCTACATATCCCGAACGTGGCAATTATGTATTCTTGATAGTGGCAGATTCATGTTATGCCATGTTCCCAACCAAAAAGTTCGGGACTTTCTTCCTAATGAGCAATTTTTTTAGTTTTTCCGTGTTGGTATTCTTTAAAGTTTTTTTTATGTATAAACTTTGACCATGTATAAACTTTGACTATGTGAACCAACTTGAACTTGTGTTTATGGAAATAAATTTCAGATATGGTAAAATGAAATTAATGTAATATTCATTTTTCATACTTATGTTTCTGAGTGCCTCTGTGGGAAAATCAACTACGCAGAAAATTTTACTGTTGAAAGGTCATACGATACTTCGAAAAATAAGGAAGCGCCTTTGAAACAACCCCAATTTAAATTAAATTAAATTAATGAAATTATTTTAATAATCTATTTTTGTTTATTACTTATGCACACTTGAAATTATTTCCAAGAGAATCTTCACCTGAAATATGACAAAATAATACAGGTTAATTCGATTTACATGCAAGTATTAATACGAAATAAAATTTTGCAAAGTATAAGTGTTTAGGTTATATCCAATGTTCACCCATAATTATTTCATAAAGCAGCCATTTTCCCAAAGTACTTAGCCAAAATGGCAATACCATATATATATCTGGATAGAAATCCCCGATTATATTAATAGGTGGCAGTCAGTATGAAGCGGCAACAATTTGGCGGCTTCAAAGCTCTAGCCACCTCAATAAAAGGCAATTCCTGTAATGCCACCAGTGTTTATTTTACTTCAATGTTCCTGTTTCCATAAACTTGTGAACAGCACGCAGTAAAATGCGAAACAGCGCTACCACATGAAGAAATATGATTAAATTTTTCTTTCTTATGTTTGCTATATGTTTTATAACAATGTCAAGTGACATATTGGTGGTGACATATTGATCGGTCGTCAGCTGGTAAGACGCGCGCTTTCACCTGATTTTCACGCTTTTTATTCCTTCAAATATGAAAAAGTAAGCGCATTTTGCTTGAATAGTTTTATTTATAATTACATAAATTAAATTATTTAGGGGGAAAATCGATCATTACTTTAAAGTCGTTGCAACGCACGAGGAAAGTGGGATATGTTTTTCTGTTGTTCCTCATCAATGGGAACAGAATAATATTTTAAAATGGCCAGAAAACATGAGAAATGTTGAACGTGACAAGTTAAGAAGAAATCCATCGTCCACACCGGAAGCTATATGGTCGGAGTACGACTGTATTTTAAAATTTAATAACATTTGCACATACGAAGAAGCCATTAACATGGAAAAAACGTTGGTACAATGTTCCGACTCAGAGGCAGAAGACAGGTAATTTTTATTATGTATTTGTTCTTTGTTTAAATGACGTGATGATTCACAAGCTGCGACTGAACTTCAAGCGAAGACCGGAATATAGAATACCTTAAGATATTTCCATCTTCTGTGACATCGTATTCCTACTCCAATAATAATTTATTTTCTTTTTTGAGAACCGTAGTCCTCTGAATGAGATGCTGGACTGGAGAATTCGTTAGCTTTAATTTTACCGAACAAAATTGTTGCATAATCTTTCTTGCATTGCAACAAATTTGGATCTTTCACCATTCGTTTTATCTTCCTTAAGTGATTTTCAAACTGGGAGGCACTCGTACTTTCTAAATGACGGACGTACAATTCAAGACTTCACCGTATTCATTTCTTTCCACTACGGTCAGGTAACTTTTGTTGGTGTTCTGGCAGTAGCATGCTAATGTACTTGTCCGAGTGTTATTGGATCATAAATCAGTGCCTTGCTCCGAGAGTGTACTTACAAGAGAACACTCCATGAAGTTCCTCCTCCACATCTCAAGCTGCTCCTCTGAAGTGAAGTTTTTAGGAGTTTGCGTAAGGCAAATATTAAAGAATTAATTTAATCAAACATTTAATTTATAAAGTAGACTACTCAGTGAAAATAAAGACTTACTTATCCACATTGGACGGCTCTCAGCTGCTCGAAGTGAGTGAATCAAGAGCGTCATATGATTTGATTACATTGTTTATAATGGGCCCAAATAATGGTTTAATTTTTTTTATTAGATTATTCGTCCATTTAAAAAATAATAATAATAAAAGGCGTAAAACTCCTGGGAAAACCTTCTGTAAGAATTTCTGTGTAGATAGAAATAAGATAATGGAAGAAGCGTACGTAAAATTACCTATGCAAAAAACATTAAAAATGCTTCCAAATGATACTGTTCGTCAAATACCAAATAGTGCAACACAAGAAACAGTTTCTAACATTTATGTTGTTGGTTAGTGCTTCACCATCCTCACAAAAATCTGAATCGGTTATGAGTCATTCTAGTTCACAGTTTTCTTTAATACCTGAAAACTCTAGCTTTCGTCTGATAAAACGATAATCGTCACTGAGGATACGGATTCTTTGCATGTAGTTGAGGACGAAGCTTTCCTGTGTAATAGCTCTCATATCTAAAATGAACCTAATTTGATGAATTTATCAACAAGTAAGCTAAATATTTGGCGACAGTAAAGTTCATTGCATTAAAAGTTTTATATCCCCTCAGTTCATTTTGAGGATGACCTTAAGATGCTTCGAAGGGAAATAAAGTGTATTAAAGAAGAACTGAGAAAATAAAAAAAATATTGATGACGAATTTTGTAAAGTTTTCGCATATCTTGAAAAAATATACAAGACAACTATGATGATATATAAAGCTGATGCAAGCGTCTATCAGACAGATTTACTGAAAAATAATACTGAAGCCCCAACGATAGAAGAAATACTCGGGAAACATACATTACCATTGTCATCAATAGAAGCAGTTCTAGAATTTGAAGAAGCCATTCGGAGCAATGAGGAGTTTAAAAAGGAATTGGTAAATTCATCAGGAATCATTTCAAGAATGTATTAATAATGCATTTCATTACAGATTAGTCGGCTAGTAAAAATTACTGGATGTAACAATGACAAAGATGCGTCAAAAGTGGGCTATCGGGTTGTGGATCACATTTTTGAATCAGAAATCCTAACGCAGTTCTCATGGACAGGAATATCTCGGACGAAATCTCAAACCAATAAAAAACCTTTTAATCATCTTAAAGGCATTTTATCAGTATTTTTTGAAATGAAATTTTCTTCAAAGAGCATATATTGCGACACGCTAATAAAAGACATAATAGGAAATGGTAAATAAAATTGAAACTTTTATATCCATATCATGAAAATTCACTCGATATTACTATTTTTTATAGTACTCCTGCAAAATATGTGAATGACAAATCTAAGGAACCTTGCGATAGTGCTGAGGACGTTCCTATTTTTGAGAGCAATGACGACAATGTTTCAAAGATTGAAGTGAACAATAGTTCAGAAAATGAAACTAATTACGAAGAGCAATATATAGCAATATTCGATGACGAAAATATTGGAGCAGAATAGTAACTATATGGGTAGATTTTGTGCAAATAAGTAATATCGCTATTAATATCACATATTAAGTACATGTGTTCCTGCATTTTGGAGTTTGCGTTCTTTTTAACTTTTTTATTGAAAATTGCAAAATTAACAAAGATAAAGCCGCAAATATTTTTACTTAAAAGAATTCAAACAGTTTCAATTCATATTTTGAAAAAAAAGAAAAAATCATTTCCAATTAAAAACTGAATAAAGAATTAGAGTAGACGTACATTTAAAATAAATTAGCCATTTAAAAAATTAGGTAATTGTTGTTAATAAGTACACTTTCCTTTTTTGCTTGAAGCTGCAGAACTGTAAAAACCATTTCTATTATACAAAACATTTAATAAACAGATAAGATTCCGATATTCTAGTATTGGGTCATTCCACAAAAAATCGAACAATATTGTGTAACTTTATGTATAGACCATCTGCGATTGTGAAGAAATTTTACAGGAAGGTTGGTTAAATAGTTAATAGTACTTAAAACATTTTTTGTTTTTATCCATTTATGATGGAGATACAGTATTTTGAAATCTGAAAAAGTGGAAAATTTTCCTTAGTAAATTTATATTTTAGAATGTATCCATTAAAAACGCATGAAGCAACCGTTAATTATTTAAAAATGCTTTGAAATTCTTGAAAATTCTGAAAATTTATTTTCGAGGATAATGGATATGTCCGTTATCCTTGAATATATCAAAATGAGCAGTTTAGACTTTTTTATTCTTTTCGTATTTAAATCCTATATAGGTAAATGTACCATGAATGTTGATTTCTGCTACTATGGCGATTATACTTATGTCAGCTTAAACTCCTCTTCACTTTGACATCAAGCTTTAGGTATAAGGATTAAAATTAACAAAAACAAACAAGCAAAAATGTAGACCACACATTTTGAGATATTCAAGGAGACATATCCATTATCGTTGAAAACAAATTTTTATAAAAAGGACCTCGATTAATTTTTTCTCAAAAACTTTAAGGATCCTTTATATAACTAACTCTTGTTTCTTGGATTTGCGATGCGTACATTTAGAGATATAAATTTTTAAAGTTACACCAAGCAAAATCTGCCACTTTTTCAAATTTTAAAATACCGTATCTCCGTCGTAAATGAATAAAAAAAATTTAAGCAAAGTACTATTAACAATTTAATCAACCTTTCTCTGAAATATCATCAAAATAGGAGATGGTCCATTGAGAACATTTGTCGATTTCCTCTGAAATGACCCTATTAAAAGGTTGCAAAATGCCAAAAAATCGTAGATAGTATAATATACACAAGATGCCGATATCTAATATTAAAAGGTTCAAAAATGTCAACAAAACATAGAAAGAAAAAATAATCGATATCCAACAACTTTTTATAGGGCAGTGAGAAAGTATAGAGGCAATTAAAAAAATTCTGACAAAAATTATGCATTTAGTGTTGACAAAAATACATTTTATATTAATAATAATGATATCAGTACTTATGACAGGAATAAAAGTATTAAATGAACAGTTATTGGGGATTATGACAAAAACGGAAGGCATATGAATTTTCCTAAGATTGATTGCCCTCGGAGAACGGATGAAAGTTTCAGAACTGAAAATGACCCTGATCATCATAAAGAAATTACGCCCTTAATAAAATTACCGATTATATCTTTCCAATAGTGATAGTGAGGACAATGGTGAGGGAAGGAATAATTGTTCAGTTTTGAGTGATGAACAAAGAAAATGGGCACTGAAACGTACTGAATCTCATTATGCTTGCTTAGTCGCGTTAAGTTATGTCACATTATACTAAATCTACTAGGAATGACAATTACCTAATTTTCCAAGTATAGACCTATTCCCATGAATTGCAGGTCTCCTCTATAAATATTGTAATTTTTATCAGGAAATGAAGTTTTGCTTTTATTACGTTTATATAATAAATAAGCCTATAGTTAGCTAAAAATATTTGTTGTTTTATCTTTAGTACTTAGTCCAAAAGATGAATTTCTTTTTATTTTCAATCGCGACTGAATTTTTTTACATATAATTTAAAATGAAGGCCGTAATTTGCTATAATGAAAATGTGATTGACCTGTCAGAATATATTTGAACAGAGTCTAAAACAACCAAGTTTACTTAAGATTTTGATTTAATAAAAACTAATAAATTCCCATATATCAAAAAGAAAAAGGCAGCCACATTTTTATGAACTAAGTTATTATGTGAAAGAAAAACAAGTTGATCTTGACTGTGGTTAAATGTGTAATGTTTATTAAAAATAACGGAATATTAATTATAATGAAGTTTAATGTGTTTTTTTTTTTTGTTATGAATCTTGAAATTGATTTTTTTTTATGAAACAACTTTTGTATTGGAAAATTATATTTTTAAATACATAAATATTTGAAAACTCAACGTCTAATTCATTTCAAAATCTAAAGTGTGAAGTAAAGGGAAAAACATATTTCATTGTTAGTATATTTCACCGCCATCAACTTACATTGAATTTCGCATAATCTGTACAATCTTGGTAAGTGTTCTTTGCCACTCGAGGCGTATATATTGAGATATGAAGATTTAATTGGACTTATAAAAAAATCGTACTTTTCCTTTAGTGGTGTACCATATATATGCAACTTTCCTTGATAGTATGTTGCATTTTTCATTGCTACGATTTGCTCGTTTTTCGTAAAGAACCACCTATTTTTGATGTCACTTCCCAACATGTAGCCATCTTTTATATATATCTTTTTATAAACTTTCTGGCATTCTTCTAGTTCATGTTTTTCATTGCGGCTTTCATCTTTAACAAAAACAGTTTCCATTGATACAGAATCATAATTTAAGGTGTTAATTTTAGATAGTTCAATCATACGCTTAGCTATCTGTGCTAAAGGTCGGCTGCCCCCACGCAGTAAAGGTTTTAATTGCCCTAAATAATTTTCAAATTTATATGAAGATATTTGAGGAAGATATCCAAACTTTTTTACATCTTCAATGACATGGCACAGATTATGTACATTCATGCTGATGCTATCGATTCCATAAATATCAATGAACTGTTCGATATAGTCTTTAAGCAATTGTTCCGCTACATGTGTATATTTCATGTATTTTTGGCAGGAGATAATGGTTACCGCACAAAATAGGGTCAAAAAATTATTGTATACATCATCCCCTAGTAAATTCTTTAAAACGACGGGAGCAAGGTATAATAAAAACGTACGAAATTCGACACCTTTCCAAAGTTTTATACAATCAAGTCTTCTTATAGTTCGGTGAATTTCCATTGGTCTTCTTTTGTTACATTCTTCTAATAAATCCGACAAAAGCGTTATGTCTCCTGCTGAAAATTTCGTGCGGAAATTGTAACTTCCGTTCATCCATGCATGAAGACATTTTCTCATAATACCTATAATATTATGTAAAATTGTTATGCTTAATTAAAATAAACGCACTACTGCAATAGCAAATTAGTACCTAAATCAATTAAATGCAGCGAATCAGCTACAACAATATCTTCCACCAAGTTAATCGGTAATTTTATTAGGGGCGTAATTTCTTTATGATGATCAGGGTCATTTTGAGTTCTGAAACTTTCATCCGTTCTCCGAGGGCAATCAATCCTAGGAAAACTCATATGCCTTCCGTTTTTGTCATAATCCCCAATAACTGTGCATTTAATACAACCATGATATGCATTAAAGCCGACGACACCTTGTTTAAAATTAGAATATTTAGATGTAAATGTATTTAAATATTAATGTTTCATAAATCACATTGTACCTTTGATAAAGCTCCTTGCAGGAGTATCACAAATGAAGCATTTGACATTGATAGATATTTTCTGATCATTGATAACAAATCCATTTTCCAGAACATCATTTAATTCATCCACAAAATGATGTAGAAAATTTTGTAAAGGTGGTTTAGAATTTCCACAATAGATAGCTATGACCATTGGCTGCAAACTAGAATACTCCTGAATTGTGTATAAAATTGGCCAAAATTGTAAAGATGAACTTTTGTATATTGGAAGTCCATCAATATTGAAAAAAAGCGAAAGTGAAAGTGGCTGACGTATTTTGTGAAATGTTGCACATAAACTGTTTTTAATACCGTGATACCAGAAGTATCCATCCCCCATCGGTTCAATATTAATCATATTTGGAGTTCGCAGCAATGTTCGGCTATCCGATGGCAAATTTATGAAGTTGCTTTTATTCAATATCCCCAATAAATCGTTGATCGCAGAATGAGATGTATTATGTTTTAGTGCCCATTTTCTCAGTTGCTCACTCAAAACTATACAATCATTCACCTCCTCATTATTATCCTCACTCTCATCTATCAGAAACTTATAAGGTAACACATTTTCAAGAGTATTTGTTTTGTTAAATATTCTTAAAAGTTGTTCACTATTATTGGATAGAACTTCTTCTGTTGTTGGCGTACTTTTATTCCTGTCATAAGTACTGATATCATTATTATTAATATAAGATATATTTTTGTCAACACTAAATTCATAACTTTTGTCAGAATTTTTTTTAATTGCCTCTTTATACTTTCTCACTGCCCTATAAAAAGTTGTTGAATATCGATATAGTTTTTTCTTTCTATGTTTTGTTGGCATTTTTGAGCCTTTTAATATTAGATATCGGAATCTTGTGTATTATACTACGACCATCCGTCATAAAAATATTTTGCAAAGTTGACATCTGTCACGGCTTTTTGTATCGACATACATATGTCCATATTAAAGAGTCCGCCACTTTGTGGCGGCAGAAATTCGTAGCTGCAATTTCAAAATCTCAATTGTTTTCTTCTTATTATTTTGCTAATAGGCTGGGATTTTAAAGCGATAATTATTGTTCTCGCCACGTTCCATAAAATATTTAAAACCACTCCAAAGTGGCGAAATTTATATGGGATAAATGTTGCCTATTGCCATGTTCCAGTTACCATAAAATATTTCTTTAAGATTGCAAAATTTTGATGGAGCAATAATTATTCCTGCTACGTTCCGGAGTCTCACAAATGCTACCTGAAAGTTATGGATATATTGAAGTGGTAAATTTTGTCCCAGCCATGATCCGGAAGCATACGAAAAGAACGTGTATGTGACAGGGACTTATATGTGGATGAAATTAGCGGCAATATCACTGGCAGCCGTATAGTCGAAGAGGCTGAACTCTTATGCACAAGTTCCAACGATTTAAATGCTAGCTGGGCTAGCTATTTTTCCATTTCTTTTCTTCTAATTTTTGCTTATTTCTGCTCAAGAAGTAATTTATATGTCCCAATGAACAACAAATTACAAGTGACAACTGTCAAACCATTACCCCGAGAAATTTTTAGTGTAAGCACGGTGTAGCACGGGGTTTAACCGGGGTTTTCATCAAACAGACCGACACGACATTTACGACAACAAATTAAATGTTGACCTAATGGCAATACCATGTTGCTGTACAGAATGGCGCCGACCGATTTTGTCACCGTAACCAAAGTTGGGAATAAACATTTGTCGTCATTGTCGTCGTAATTTCATTTTGACAGTTCAGAGTAATGACCAAAAAATGTCTTTCAAGGAGCAATTAATTAATTTATTGGAGGAAATCAAGTGTTTTTATGCCAAAAGAAATCGTCAATATCGCAATAATATTTAAAAGAAAAAAATGGAAAGAAATTTGAATAAAATTGAAAATAAGTAGTAGATGATATTTTGTAATCCACATAAACTCAGCGTTAATCATTGTTCTTTCCGTATGAGGAAATGTATGAAGAGAAATAGCGATTGAAAAAGATTTTGTTACAAGCAGAATATGGTGTAATTGAGCTGTCGAGAAGAACCAACAATTGACAAAATTTAAAGAAAACGGCTAACTGAGATGTATAGACAATTCTTTTTAACAAGAGAAATAGACACAGTAGTGAATCACAGTAACATTGAGATTTAGCGATGCTAACAACAGTGCGATTATTACATTACACGTGATGGGTACAGCTTTGTTATTAGATTTATAGATGTTGTTACTTTTAACATACTACCCGCCTCTTCCGGGGACGAAAGAAGATTTAAGGACTGTAATTGGTAGTGGGAGGTGTGATAAAATCTACTGCCCGCCCTGAAGTATCCTGGCTGCCAGGAAATTCATCGTTGTCTGGAAGAGGAAGCGCATAGACTTTATTAATTGGTAGTTTAAAAAGGTGTCCTCTTGATTTGATAGTAATAACTCTAACAAGTCCATCATAGCCTGGATGGACTGCTGTGATACGCCCAAGAGCCCACGTTGCAGGAGGAAGTCTGTCATCTCGTAGGAGAACTAAAAGTCCGGGCCGAAGGTTATGTTGTTGTCGCAGCCATTTTGTTCGTTCTTGCAGATTATTTAAATATTCTGCAGACCAGCGTTTCCAGAAGTGGTTGTACATATGCGTAACCAGTTTCCATCTTGACAGTCGATTTGGTTTAATAGGCTCGTCTGTAGATTCTGGAATGGTGAGAAGAGAATCACCAATCAAGAAGTGCCCAGGTGTAAGAACTTCAAGGTCGTCAGCATCGGGACTCATTGGGTATAGCGGTCGAGAATTGAGACATGACTCAATTTATGTGAGCTTGTAATGACACGCTTAAAATGATGCTTTACGGCTTTCACCCCTGCTTCCCATAGACCTCCGAAGTTTGGAGCACTTGGCGGAATGAAATGCCATTCAGTTCCTTGTGAAGTTAGTAGATGAGTTAGTTGAGGTGGCAGTGTAGACTGGCAGAGAAAGAATGACTGTCGTAGTTCCTTCGAGCTACCAACAAAGGTAGTAGCATTGTCGCTGAAAATCTTTCTGCAGTATCCTCTTTGGGCTGTGAATCGCTTGTTGGCGGCAATAAAAGCGTCACTAGTTAGGTCGGACACCAGTTCTAAATGAACGGCTTTAGTAGCCATACAGACAAACAAAGCAATATAGGCTTTATGCGCTGGGCGT
Source organism: Dioctria rufipes (assembly GCA_963924295.1). Taxonomy (NCBI): domain Eukaryota; kingdom Metazoa; phylum Arthropoda; class Insecta; order Diptera; family Asilidae; genus Dioctria; species Dioctria rufipes. The sequence goes on along the minus strand of OZ002742.1, from coordinate 150,107,307 downwards.
CATTGTCCAGGACCATAACGAACAAGAATCGGTCCTGCATAATCTAATACACTATGCAGAAAGGGACGGCTTTGTTGTACTCGCTCAGACGGAAGGATACCCATCAGTTGTTGCTGAGCAGATGATCTTTGCCTGAAACACGTCATGCAGCGACGAACAAGACTTCGAACAAGATCTCTAGCTACAAGAATCCAGAACTTTTGTCGAATGTAGCATAACGTTAGTTGGAATTCTCCATGTAATGTCTTTTGATGCGCATTACGCACGATAAGAGCTGATAATGTACTTCCAGTAGTTACACTATGCTTTTCTGGAACAATTTTTCCATACAAAAAGTGTCCGGAAAATTCAAACTGTTTTAGTCTACGTCACAGGGCCTGCGCCTACCTGAGGGAATTCCTTCCTACCGTCTGGCTGACCCGGGGATGACGTCATCTGGTTGTTATCAGTTTCAAACAGGTCTGATAACAGCTTAACAACTTTTCAAGCAGCTCTGATAACAGCTTAACAGTTTTTTAAACATGTCTTATAACAGCTTTTTAAACAGGTCTGGTAATAGCTTAACAGCTTTTAAAACAGGTCTGATAACAGCTTAACAGCTTTTTAAACATGTCTGATAACAGCTTAACAGCTTTTTAAACAGGTCTGTTAACAGCTTAACAGCTTTTTAAACAGGTCTGATAACAGCTTAAGAGCTTTTTAAACAGGTCTGATAACAGATTACCAGCTTTTTAAACAGGTCTGATAACAGCTTAACAGCTTTTAAACAGGTCTGATAACAGCTTAACAGCTTTGTAAGCAGGTCTGATAACAGCTTAACAGCTTTTCAAACAGGTCTGATAATAGGTCAGATAATAGCTAAATAGTTTTGAAACTGGCCTGGTCGACAGACGGAATGCCCTGTGAAATGCTTGTTTATACACTTATATATAATACACTTCCGGATGAAGGTCACGGTTCCGTCGCCCTTCCGGTTTCAAAGGTGATGCCAGGGGTCAAGGTCGAGCCCACGTGTAAATATTTTTTTCTCAAGCCGTCCTAACATTCTGGGTAAAACGCTCAACCGCCCGATTAGGAGCTCGCTGCAGTGGGCAAATACTATTCGGGAGCTCTGGATTTAGTAGGGAAATTGAATAAAAAGAATACCATATATATAATATTTTTATTGATTTATTATAAATTGAAAAATATTAACATTAAATTCTTAAGGTATCATTCTAGATTAACATTAACTCTTAAGGTATCATTCTATATTAGGCTTCCTTAAATTGGTTACCCTATAATTATAATATTTTCTTTTATTTTACAATAGTGTATATCATCTTAGACTATAATACAATTAAAACAAACTATTTCATTAAATGTTATTTTAGCTATAATACAATTTTTATTTACAATACATGTCTAAGACTAGCCTTAGATTATATGTTTTCTGCGTCTGCTCCTTGCTGTTCTGATTGAATAGAGTAATGTCCCCATGGTAAAGCTTCCGTTGTCCCACTCATAATATGCCGCTTGTTATCATATGGATTCACTGCTATCTTCTTTTGGCTGATCGTGTAGGCATTATGTTTATGCGATCGTATGAAGCTCTGATTAGCAGTTAGTACTCGCTTGTTATTCAAACATTCGACGTAGTCTTCCAAATTGATATGCCTCTGGACTACATTAGTCTTTACTCCTTTTGCTTTCTTTACAGATTTACCACCGTTTATACGTAGACTGTACATTTTCGAGCGCAAGCCTGCAAATTCGACCATGATTTTCACATTCAGCTCATCCTTTATTAGACCAGAAATCTTTTTATTCATGAGCGGTAAATTGAATTGATTATCTTCTGGGTAATCACTTGTATCAAATTTGTTTATATTTTCAGCCATAAACTCATATGCATTTTTCTCTTCAAGTTCAAATATTAGGGAATCTGTATCTGTATACATGACTTTACATTTGTCTCCAAATTCACGCTGCATAAAACTGTAGTGGAAATCATAGAGGCATATCTTTGAAATTTCCAAAACTGTCATTCCAATATAGAGGGGCTTATTGAATAAGATTTTGAGTCGCCTTAATTCCACAGCAACTAAATTCTCATCAAATATCGTTGCACTGTGGAAGTTGGGTGCCGAAATCCGAGCTTTTGCACCATAGCGACCTTCCCACTTTACTCAAAGCTTTATATCGCTATACTTGCGAACATTTTCCATGGTCTTACCAAAAGCTGCATTATTCATCTTCTTATAGTTGTACTTCTCATGATTTCTGGTAGCCTACTTCCGTTTGGCGGTATTTAAGTCAATATATGGTTTAAGCCAAGCTGATTGGTTGAATTGAAGAACTCGATGCACTTTCTTTAGGATGAGGCCATGTGATAAGCATTGCTTCAAATTTCGGTAGTGTATAACATATTTAGTTTTAGGATGTTATGTTGCCAAAAGCTTTTCTAAGTTTGCTCCAGGTGATACTGCATGCTCAGAGCAAAACGATAAATCCTTATGCTTATCATGTAGATGTTGAGGATAGTCAAAGTCGACTTCGAATATGTATCTAATTGGTGAATCATCAGAATCTCGAAAACGTTGATATTGGGAGCATCATCCCATTTGAATCCTCCAGTTGGTAAATGCTGTGACATGGCCCATCCATAAAGGTTGTTAACATCATAATACATCAGGTATTTCTCTTTCTCCTCAGGCTTAAAATCATTCATATATTTGTTATTGGCTTTACTATATCTGTTCGAGCATTGACTTATACCACCTCGAATGCCTCTCTCTATGAATAGCAGTATATCTATGTTGGTTATCAGCCCTAGTTTCACTTTGGTGTATTTTAGCATAGCATCCCATGTTAGACCTGGCATGGTGTAATAATGTGCTGTATCTAAATTGTATGTCTTCATGCACACTTCTCGAATGTTCTCAAACACATCAGTCAATAAAAGGACATCAGTTTTCCGGTATAGATCGGAATATTCACCAAGTCTCTGTATTTCAAATTTTTGCCAGACATTTTCAGCATGATTGTAGTCCTCTGGAGATATATCACTGTCAGTGATTTTATTATAGAATTGCTCCTGGGCCGGTAAGTGTTGGAAACCCCATTTTGCCCAATCGTCAACGAAGTCGTATGGGAAGACACCTTTGCGAGTAAGTAGTTTAAAGTCATCATCATCCAATTCCAGCCATACAGCTCTTGTAATATTTAGTTTGTCCATCGGCAGCAATGATGATAGCTTATCTAAGGATTCTGCCATAAAATGGAAGTAATCGATGAATCTGAATTTGATATGACTGCCTTCAACGTGGTTGGTGAACGATATGTATCTTTCTTTATTTATTGGTAGGAGATCCACTTTCCTAGGAATAGACGTAGCTATATCCTTAATAATGAAGTGAGCATCATATCCAGATAAATTGTGAAAAATGACTGGAACTATGGGACAATCTTGATACATCAGATTGCATGCATTGTGCGCTGGTACTCGATATTTTCCTGTTAAAAGAATTTATGAAAAAATGAATTGAATTATGATTCTCAATATTTACCTGTTAAGTGGCAATGGTCCCGGACTTGGTCCTCATCGGTAGCAAACGTTTTTACGCATATATGGCAGCAAGACGCGAACGCCATTCCTCTTTAGTCAGGGGTTGTATTGGCCTGATGTTCACCTTTTCCTGTACAGCTATGGATGCAATTTTTTGCAATTCTAATGCAAACCATTGTTGACAGTCCTTGCGTTGATATGCTCTGTAATATGAGACCTTAGCATCATGTTTGCAGTGGAAATAGAATCCAATGCTGTGAACTTCATGTTCCTGTATTCGCTGTGTATTTTGATCGTTTCCCTGAATCGGCTTCAATATTGATTCAAGATCAGCATACACACAAAACGGGACTGGATTGTTATGGTTATAATTTTTATATTCCAACCATTTCTTTTCTTCTGATGGAAACATAATCCTGCAATCATTTTGCTTCTCCCATTCAGGAGTATGTGATGCTAATTTTTCTTCAGAGTAAAAGTAAAATAAACATCTGTCACATTTGTACACTCTAGACTTATGTTTTGAAATTTGTCCCGATATGAGTCGGGAATGGGGTCTTTAATCCAAGAGAAATGATATCTGTCGGCATCATCATCATCATCCATATGATCATCAGCCTGGTCATAGTCATCTTGTAGCATTAAGAGATTGACATGTCGCTCCATTCTGTGTTTCGTAAGTCTAACTGGAACTGTGGTGAGGAAATGCTCTTTCTCCAGGATGAACACGTTTACTGATAAATTGTTCTGGTCTTCAAATTGGGTAATTTGCTTAAGTGTCATGGGAAATGTTATCCCAGTTAAATTTAGTACTGTAGAGTAAAGTGGATACGATGAGGTCATATCAAAGCAAACATTTGCTGCTGCAGGATATAGCGCTGATGTTACTGCCCACGCGAAGCATGCTTCATCATTATTTTTCACATTAATGCATGCTTTCTTTGATGCAATATGCTTTGGTAAAGGTATATACGAAGATCCTCGGAGTTGTTCAAACTTGTTGATGTGTACTACTAGATGTATTATAGAGTGCAGTGCACAGCCACTGTCTTTTTCCTGGAATTCTTCCGGCTGAGTGTGTATTGGATCCAAAATGTTTGATTTAAACCACTCCTCTAAGTTATCATCTGCACTAATTGAAGCAGTTCTGTTACCCTCCTGATTCCCAGAGGCACATATGCCCTGATTAGGGTTGCCCCGTAGTTCAGTGGAGAAGGGGGTGAGTATTTGTGCTACAAGAATTGGTTGGGCGCCACCTCAATTTGAAGTTGATTGAGGAACTCGAGATATGCGGCAATTTCAGAAGGACGTCTAGTAAAGCGAAACACTCTTTTACGGCACTGAACGTTCAAAATTAATTTGTGTTTTATACACTATTCTTCCTGAGAATCAATAAGAAAAGAAAATTATTGCTTCCAACATATTCTACCAAATTAAAAGCTCGTCTCAGTATGGAAAATCTTATAATATGTATTGAATATATTCCACCAAGACTTATTGTACATAATAAATATTTAGAGTTTCTTCGTAGAATATAATTTACATAGATTTAGTTTACAAAAAAACGAAATTATCTTTAGTATCTAATCAAGGAACTTCCCTGTCATGAACGTGCCAAAGGGGCGTGAAGCGTAACTCTTATAGTACCTACGAATTCAATATTAAATACTACAAATGCAATTAATTACAATTGGGCTATGCACCGGTACTTCACAGACCATGAAATTATTCTGTCCAAGATACTTATTACAACCCTAAACAAATTCAATCGCACAAAACGGATCTCTATTCAAAAAGAACAAATATCAACGGGATACTTATCTTCTAACTGTCCACTCTCGAATTGTTTCCGCTTCACGAGAAATATAATTGTGAAGTATAATCCCGGCTCATCGGGGCAATCTTCAATTTTCCTGGTATTCTATTTTAGTAGCCACAGCTCGAACACGATACTCTTCCTTGTTTTTCCCTTAGTTAGTCCTTTTCGATTACTTTTTAAAAAAAAACGCAAAACTCCCGATGCTTTTCAGCGTACATCCAACAAAAAAATGACCACTTGCTTCTTCGAAACGAAAAACCAAAAAGAGAAGAACAAGACATCTGACACCCGCTGCACAACCAGAGATGATCAAAAAGGTACCAAACCCGTTTAGAGGGTCGGACTAGATTTGTGTCAAGCTAGATGATAGCTCGCTTGTTTGGGCGTACTAGTACTCGACCATTTCCCTTCTGATTTCTTTTCTTGGTTAATTTTTTTCTTTTTTTTTTCTTTTGTGGTTGGTATTCTCTGCGGCATTGGCGTGTTCTTTATTTATTTATTTAAGCTTCTACGTTTGTGGGCGAGTCGAAGGCAGGCCGTCATCTTAACGTTATTGTTGATTCCCTTCAGCTGTTTCACCAAGAAAGAAGGCCAGGAAAACTAAGCGGACCCATTTAGGGCTTACCCAGGCTTATGTCCGTATACTGTAGAAGATAAGTGCTACCCTGAATATTACCTTTAAGGCCTGTGCTAACCTATTTTTCGCATTTCAAATTACCACTCCTGTTAGGTTCATACATCGAATTTTCTCTTTCTTCTCTCTACGATTCTAACCTTAATTTGAGTTGGTATTCTTTCTTCCAAATCTCTAGTTAGGACTACTTTAATACTCTGAATTCCCTATGTAGGTCTTACTCCAAAACTTTGACTTAAACTTAGGCTTAATCTACTATCCTACATGTCCCGAGATCGATGCAAGTCTCTTTCTTCTTCCAGGCCTAATTCTAGCCTCCTAAGCTCGTTTCAACTTCTCCTTCCAGCTCTTTACATTATTTCGGACTCCTCCTTCTAGTTCTTCCCAAGCGGCTGAGAATAAGTAGGGTGATCTGAAAGTGAATATAAGTGCAGTATGCTGATATTTTTTTCCCATAACATTTAACATTCACACTCATTTTGCAAATAATTTTCCTTTTCTCTTTTGACAAATCCGGCAATTCAACCGTAACAGTTCTCGCTTGGAAATATTTAATGTCTTTTATAATTTCACTGTCACCAGTTTCTTTAACAAATTCACCGCAAAACGTTGTAGAGACTTTAATATTAAAATAATGTTTTAAGGTATTTTTAGCACGACGCGTAAATAATTTGGCAGCGTCTTGCATAAATAGCTTCGGATCAATATGTTTTAAATTTGCAATAGCACCTTGTCGAATTCTGTCTGCGAACGCTGTCTTCATTTCCTCCCACTTTACAAAATCACTTCTTCTTACGACAGTAATTTTTCCACCTCGACAGGGAGTTCTCAATAGCGCTCTCAATGCTTTAATTTGCTCGAGACAGCCCTCGAAATGTCGTTTCCTAGCACTCTTATTACATTTCCGTAATGCAACTTGAAATTTATGTATGTTTCTGTTGCACTTTTAACAATATAGTCTTTATTCTCTGAATTTGTTAAACACTTCGACACATCCTTCCGCAAGTTTTTAATTATTGAAAAACTTTTATTTACTAACACCGAAGACACTTTTATTTTTTATTTACTATCGCGGAGACTCACTAAAACTGACTGATGCTCCCCCAGAGATTGCTTGGGCTTTTATAGGAACTGTTTGTAAACATGAATGATCCTGCTGCTACAATAATCATTGCACAGGATGAATTCCAACGAATTTGCTTACAAGCTGAGTTGATATCGAATTACACGATAAACAAAAAAACATAAATCATTCAAATTAATTTGATTACTTTATTCTGCTGGGTGAAATTGCAAATATCAAATGAGATTGTTTACATGACTGCATTTCAAGATAAAAAGAAAATGGTAAAATTTGTTTACTTTATGCGAATTCCAATGAAACGTTTCGATCGGTAAAATTCTTGGAACAATCAAATTTTTGGTTGTCTACAGGAAGTGTGGTATCAAATTACATGATAAGAATAAATGTGGTGATATTGCTTAAATTTGTTTACACAGGTGTGTATGAACCATTCATCTTAAATGCGAATTTGTTTACAGCGGTGATATTGTTATATGCCATGCACCAAGAAAATGTCTTTTGGATACTGTCTTACCTTGTGGGCGAAAGACAAGTCGCTTTGTACTTCCAATACTTGGGTGTCTTTGGTGGTGAGGGCGGTTAATCATTCATTACACCAATTTATTTTCACTTTATTCCTTTTTTTCCTTTTCTTTAAATACAATAAATTCTTTCTCATTTTCACTTTATTCTTTTTTCTCTTTTTCTTTAAATACAATAAATTCTTTCTTCGCTATTACAATTTTTATCTTTTAATACCAAGTACGACCGAATCTAATTCAATACTTTTTCTTTAAACACAATAAATTCCTTTTTCGCTATCATAATTTTTATCTTTTTTAAAACCAAGTACGACCGAATCTAATTCAATACTTTTTCTTTAAACACAATAAATTCTTTTTTCGCTATCCCGCCGCAACTCTCCTACGAGCCTTTTTCTTCCAAGTTAAAAAACGAACTCCCCTTTTGATCACATTCATTGCGATCAAAAGCCATCGTTCAGGGTAGAAAATGCATCGTTTGCATTTCTACCCTGAGAAAATTTTTCATTCGTTCCGGACTTAATTAAACAAGTTCAGAATATTTTTCAATGGACGGCGGCTTGACGAAATGTAATTCTATCCTTTAATAAACATCAGCCGCCGTCCCGTCGTTTGCAAATCGCTGCGCTCGTATACATGTAATGTATTCGTGCTGCGCGACTTTCTTATCGTGCATTTTTTAGCGTAATATTTGTGGAAAAATATGTGAAGGAACTGCTGACGCTGTTTTCTTCGCGTATTATTCTGATAAGCCAACCAAGTTTTTAAGCATGGTTAGCTTATGAAAATTTTCTAAAAGCATTTACCAGGCTAGATGGGACTGTCTTTGTGTATATGTGTGTATACACAACATCCTTTCCCTCTGTGAATAAGAGAGCTATTCTTTGAAGAGGAATAGCTCTCGATAAAATGATACAATGTCCTTATCTTGCTTCAATATATGATAATATTTATTGGGGCAAAAAATGGACCAAAAAAAATTCTAAATGAAACTTTAGAGAAGATTGATAATAAAAAAAATGTTAATCTGGGTTATTGTGGCTGATCTCAGCATTTTGGGGTGACCATAGTTTATATCTTGCATCTTTTGGTCATTCGCAATGTTGTTCGCCACGCGTTTAGACCATCGTCCTTTCTACAGCCCATCGGGGCTCTGTACCATTTCCTATGAGATTGCCGTGGTCCACATTAGGTCTGGCTGGCGTGGCCCTCTCCGTCTGGTATTGAGGAGAACGGGCCATCGACCCCTCACCGTATGGTGCGAGGAGGCAATCGTAGGACGCTCCTATCAGGTTCAACTGTGGTTAGACCCGCACGGGGGTCAGTCGTGGACCGCACTGGGTAAGTTTTATCTGCCCCTTTTTCTTTTGTTCATTGACTTATCCCACATTTTGTTTCAGGTGGTGTTATTAATGTGAGCGGCATACATGGGCTTTGCGAATGTTGCCATCCCATGTTTGATTCCCCTTTTGCTGATCTAATACAGGCGTTGATGACGACACAGCCACTTCCCGCTATCGAAGACGACTCCGACGAGGACTGGGACTAGCCAGCCACCAGAGCAAGCCCAAAAAAAATAAAATTTTGAATTTTCTTTATCATATATATCTGTCCTATTTTCTTCTCTTTGCTTTTAATTTTTGAATTAAAAAAAAAATTTCTCTTTAATAAAATGAAATCCTTTGATTTATCTGCCCCCCTTTTTCTGTTTCAGGGATATTGCTGCCTGTTTTTTTTTTTCTCATATTTATAGGGTTCTATATTGGTTGAAGATCATCGGTTCGTACTTCATTTAGGCTAATTCAATTTATTCTATTCTCATTTTACTGTTATTCTACTTGTTTTGTTATTTTTTTAATTTAATTTTATTTAAGAAATTTAAATTTAATTTTATTAAAGGAAGAAGAAGAAGAAAAAGTTTCTCAGTTGTCAAAATCAAATTACTATTTATAAATCTTAATTTCTCTTGTTTTTAGTAAGAAGTAAACATTTAATTAATTGAAATTTAAATTTTTATACAATTTTATCGGCTGTACATTGGAGATTCCACTGGTGATTTAGTTTTGCAGTAGTTTTACCATCGACCAACATTCTTGGACTGGATCTCATACATCCATTCATTAGAACATCAACAAGATAATCTACAAGTGCTTCCCTTCACCCCACGCAGAGTGCATCCTGCTGAAATTGATAACTAGGATTCATATATTGAAATTGGATTATTATTCATTCACTCATCCATCATCTCCCAGGAGCCGTGGATTTGTTTTTGTTTACCTTTTTGGATGTGTATATCGAAGCCAACTCGCAGAGGGTATTAATCTCTTTTATACTATATTTGAAAATTTCTGGCTTTCCTAGAGAATATTTGAATTTTTACTGCATTTCTGGTCTTATGAACCTCCTGCTATAATTAACTGCTAAAATTAACTTAATAATTAATTGTTAAAATTAACATAACTTTTAAGGGAAATAATCTACGGACTTCAACCAATTCCAATCCAGCTTTACATTCTATTCCGAATTTCGGGCAAATCAACAACTACCTTCTGCTAAAAGCGCTTGATTGGTGTATTAACTACCTACTTCGATTAAACAATCATAGCTATATATTATGGCGCCTAAGTGTATGCTCTGTTCTGCCTACCTAAATAAACAGAAAACTGGATTCAAATGCGTTGACTGTCGGAACGACTTCCACGCCACTTGCTGTAAGCTATCCAATGAAATTACATCGAGCATCATGAGCGGTACTGTTGCCTTTCGATGTGCCGGCTGTATTAAAAAAACTTCTACTGATGATTGCGTTTCTGATAGCGATGAAAGTGAAACATCTAATATTTTAGCAGCCATCCAGAGCATGTCTAAAGAAATTGATGTCATTAAATCAAGACAAGCAGAATTCAATAACTCAATTAATGTTTTGTTGCATGGATTTGACGAGATTAAAAAACTTGTAACCACAGTTGAGGATAATAAGAAGAGAATTAAAACTCTGGAAACGGAAAAATCGCGTATGAGTAAAGACATGGAAGCCATGGGAGAGCGTATAAAAATATTAGAGGAAAGATCCCTAACCAATGTTATTGTGATTAAAAATATTCCTCTTCGCCCGGACGAACTACCACATGATACTGCCAACAAACTTCATGATCTCCTAAAGTGATCTTTACAAGACACTGATGTATTGAAGGTTTATCGTAGTAAGAGTAGAGCGAGTAATAAAAATTCTTTTAGTTCATTAATTGTTAAGTACTCTAATCAGTTGGTCAGGGATCGTGTGTTAATAGCTAGTAAGGTTACCTGAGGTGTGACAGCCGATATGCTTGGATGTAGGGAAAAGAATATTATTTATTTTAATGAATTCCTATCGAAAGATAAGAAAATTCTTTTACATAAAGCGAAGCAGTTTAAGAAAGAAAATGAGTTTAAATTCGTTTGGGTAAAAAACTCGAAAATTTATTTAAAAAAGGATGACAACTCTTCTCCCTTTGTTATCTTAAACGAAAAAAGTCTCGATCTCGTTAGGAACAGTATTCAAGCCAGTCCCAAATAATAACTTAATTAATGTCACTATATATGTATTACCAAAATGTCAGAGGATTACGTACCAAAACGGAACACGTTCGATTAAATGTAATATCTAACCATTATGATGTAATTTGCTTTACAGAAACATTTCTGCAAGCGGGTATTCATAGTTCAGAAGTCCTGGATGATAGGTATATGGTTTATCGAAGAGATAGAAATTTGAGAATATCTGGGCGTGAGGATGGTGGTGGATGTCTAATCGCAGTTAAGGGTACTTACAATTCATTTCGTGTCGAGTCTTTTGAAACGGACCATGAGGTGCTATGGGTGGCAATAAAAGAAAATAACTTTACTCTCTATTTATGTTGTGTTTATATCCCTCCCCAAGAATCTTACGAAGCATATAATTCCCTTTTCGCCAATGTTGCTGATAAAATATTACAACTTCCTTCTAACACAATAGTAGTCTTCTTAGGTGATTTCAACTTACCGCATCTCAATTGGGCTTATGAGACGCCTGACAATTGCATGCGTCCCTCAGCAGCCTATAGTCTTTCCTCACATTCCCTTCTTAATAATATGGAATTATGTAATCTAAAGCAATTTAATAATAAATTTAATATAAACAATAGACTTCTCGATTTAGTGTGGACAAACATTTCTCATTCTAAAGTTAGTATTACTTCATCCCTATGCCCATTATCTAAGATAGACTCCCATCATCCTCCGCTCGATATTATATTAGATTTAGCACATTCAAGAAATGCCCGTAATGAGTTTACTAAAAAAAGAAATTTTCAAGGAGGCAATTACTCTAGCCTCTCTGAATTTTTAGAAAATTTTGATTTCTCTCCAATCTTTTTACTTGATGTTGACCAATCATTTAATAAATTCTATGAAGCACTTAATACTGGAATAGACCTATTTATCCCTGAAATAAATAAACGCAATCAGAACCAATTTAGTGTGGACAAACATTTCTCATTCCAAAGTTAGTATTACTTCATCCCTATGCCCATTATCTAAGATAGACTCCCATCATCCTCCGCTCGATATTATATTAGATTTGGCACATTCAAGAAATGCCCGTAATGAGTTTACTAAAAAAAGAAATTTTCAAGGAGGCAATTACTCTGGCCTCTCTGAATTTTTAGAAAATTTTGATTTCTCTCCAATCTTTTTACTTGATGTTGACCAATCATTTAATAAATTCTATGAAGCACTTAATACTGGAATAGACCTATTTATCCCTGAAATAAATAAACGCAATCAGAACCATTTTCCGAAATGGTATAGCTCCCAATTGATTAAAGTCCTGAAAGCAAAAGATAAATATAGGCGTCTGTACAAAAAAAGTCCCCACTCTGAGATTTATAAAACTTTTTCCTATTTGAGGAAGCTATGTAAATCCTTGATTACTCAATGTTATCAAAAGTACGTCGAAAGCACTGAGCATTCGCTAAAACGCAACCCCAAGTCATTTTGGGCTTTCAGTAAAAACCTAAATAGATCGAACACGTATCCTAAAGAATTAATATGTAATGATGATACATCGTAATCTCCTCCTCTTATATGTGAGATGTTTTCAACGTACTTTACTTCCGTATACTCTGAAAAAGACCCCGGCATTATCCTTTCCCCATCTCCGGACAGTTCCAGTATGAATATTATGTTGAGCTTTATCTCTTCAGAATCTGTTCTTAACGTATTGAGTAATCTTGATTGTGACAAAAACCCGGGACCTGACGGGATTCCAAATATTATTTTTAAGAGATGCGCACAAAGTCTAGCGGAACCGCTTAGTAGTTTATTTAATCTTTCAATAACTAATAAAATCTACCCAGTATCTCTTAAAAATTGTTTCGTTATGCCAATTTATAAATCTGGTGACCCTAAACTCGTTATTAACTATAGGCCTATTTCTATCTCTAACGCTCTAATTTTTGAAAAAGTCATTTACCATCAACTCCTATTCCAAATAAAACCATTTATCTCTGAAAAACAGCACGGTTTTTTACCGGGGCGGTCTACGATCACCAACTTATCTTTATTCACAGACAAAATCGCGTCTACTCTCGATGAAAATACACAAATAGATTCTATCCACACTGACTTTGCTAAAGCTTTTGACAAGATTAATCACAAGCGCTGCCTATCGAAAATGGCACTAATGGGATTTCAAACAGACACCATATCTTGGTTCCACTCCTATCTAACTAGCAGAGATATTAGCGTTGTATTTAATGGGCTACAATCCCCCTCATTGAAGCAAATCTCCGGAGTGCCCCAAGGTACAATACTTGGACCATTGATCTTTCTCATATACATCAACGACATGCCTTCTTGTTTTATGTCTGATTGTTTATTGCACGCTGATGATGCTAAGATTTTTAGAAAAATTAATAACGTGACGGATTGTGTCCATCTTCAAAAGGATATACTACGACTAGAAAAATGGTGCCACGAGAACTGTATTGAAATCAACGTAAGCAAATGTAAATGCATTTCATTTCACCGTAAAAAAGACCCCATACTCTTTGACTATACCATTCACTGCACTGCTGTATCACGTGTTGATGAGATAAAAGATTTGGGCGTGATTTTCGACCGTAAGCTCCTCTTCATTACTCACATCAATTTTATTACTTCCAGATCATTTCGTTTATTAGGCTTTATCTTTCGCACCTGTAAATCGTTTAGGTCGGCATCCTCTTATATCAGTCTCTATTATTCTTTAGTAAGGAGTACTCTCGAGTATGCTAGTCAGGTCTGGAGTCCATTTTACTCTTCTTTTAGTGCTCAAATTGAGGCTGTCCAGCGTAAATTCACCAGAGTTTTATTATATAAACTAGAGAATAACAATATAGAGTATCATGAAAGATTAGCAAAATACAACTTAATCTCACTAGAAAGTCGCAGAATCTACTTGGATAGCACATTTCTATATAACGTTTTAAATGGTCGAGTATATTGTCATGCACTAGTCTCTAGTATTGATTTGAACGTCCCCCCGCGCAACCCGAGATTCCAGACCCTCTTCAGACTACCTACTTGCAGAACTAACATTAAGGAGAAATCACCTATCTACAGAATTACTAAATCGTTCAATACAAGATTTAACAATATAGATATATTTAACACTAGTCCCCTGACATTTAAAAAATTTATTCTGCGCGAGATCGGTTATTAACATCTTTTCTGTTTTACATTACTCTCTTTTTACTGCTTCGCTTTACTAATTTCCTAACTCCTTAGCATTTGTTGCCTTCCGCTTTCCAACTGTATTTTGGTCTTACTTTCTCTATTTGCTTTTTCTTATTTTCTAGTTTTTTCGTGTTCTTTAGATTTTACATTTAGCTTAATTATTTTTTATATTTTTTCTTTTTTTCACATTATGTATTTAGTTTTATTTCTTTAGTTATTACTCTATTTTTTCATTTACTTCAACATTATTATTACTTTATCTTCTTCTTTGAATTTATTAAAATTCGTTACCCTTCTACTTGTAAGGTAGTATGTTATTGGAAATTTCTGTTTCTGTTTACTATCTTTTTAACTTACAAAATAAATAAATAAATAAATAAACTAAATAAATTATTTCTACTTAATTTGTGTTTTTTTTTTTTGTGTTCTACTTGTCTATCAAAAACTTCTTTATTTTATTATTAAAGGTATTTGCCTACACTACTTAATTGTGTCTAGTTAAATTTCTAGTTTATTTACTTGAATATTTTAGCTGTATAGTATTTTACAGATACAAAAAGGAATACAATATTTTACATTTTCTAGGTTAATTAATGTTGAATATTTTATTTATATATATAAAAAAAAATTACTTTCTACGTGCTAACTGTAGTTACTTCTAAATTTTATTTAATATTTTATTTGTTAGTTTAACTTCACTCACCTTATTGAAAGTTTTTCACTTATATTTTTTTTTTTTTTTTTTGCAATCAGTTGTGGGTTGCGCTACTAGTTACCTAGTTGAGTTTCATTATATCTAATCTTATTTCTATGTATACATATATTATATAGAGGAGAAACTAGACGTAATCAGATTTTATTATGTCTAATGTAAAATCGACTCATCAATATCTCTTCTTATACTAGATGGTTATTTTTTGAAATATATATAAAAAACATATTTTTTACTTCCTACGTATTAGAATTATTAGGTATTATTTGTAAACTATATATTTAATGATTTATACTTTTGGACTTGTTCGTCTAAGTAGAAAAGGTTATTGTATTTAAAATTGGTTCGGCTATTTTCCGAATTTATTCCCCCGATTTTGAGTTCCACATTCAAACTAGTTGTATTGATGGAGCCCTCGGAAGGGTTCGTGATCTTTTAAGTGGCTTTGGTTTTGCAGCTTCTGGATTACCTTCTTCGGGTTTCTCTGTTTCCGGGTTGGTTCCTAGTTCTATTTGAACTGTGGGTGATTTTGATTTTTTACTTATGGCGAATGGACACCACCACCTAATAGCTACGTATACTAGTATGGCTATCATAAGTAGACCGGTTAGAGATATTGATGTGTGGGAAAGAACATTGGTGTGGTGTGGCGCTGAGTTTTGGGCTATCTTGTGCAACTTAGATTTGATCTCATCCAATGATTTGGTTCCCTTGTGGATGATAGCGGTAACTTCATCCCCCATTATTACATCTGTCTGAGGTGGTTTGTTTTGCTGATTTTCGTTTGGCATGCTTTCCTCATACTTCCTTAGGAGACACTCAGTCTCGTTTGTGCGTGGAAAGTACTGTGGTTGCACAAAGGTGAGGGGATGAAAGTTTTCTGCTTCAGAAGGTAAAGTTTGTGCGTTTAACTGGATTTGACAAGGCTCATTGACTAATATTGTTCCTTGTTTCGTTAATCGGGACACATGGAATTTATCTGGACAGGTGACTTGGATCACTGTGGGTTCTGTAACCGAAAATATCCATGAATTGGGCCTGTTCATTTTGATCAGAGCGTTCTGGGGAGGTTTTTGTACTCTCAGTTTACAATTGGTGTTCTCCGACAGAGGGTTGAACACCAATTTAATTACACACTCTGTGGTTAGTGTGGCTTTGATTCGGGATTATACCAATTTCGTTACGTAAGTACTGGCTATGATGTTTTTGGAGACTTTATGAAGCCCCTTTGCATCCTCAGCTTTTAACAATAGGAAATCCTGAGTTTGGATCTGGCTGGCGATGTAGGAATATTCTATGTCCGGGACAAGGGAATGTTCCTTATCAACCTGTATTGGAAAACAGTGTATCCTCTGCAATTTCATTTCGGGTACATTGAATATGGGTAACTTAATTCGTATAACTAACTTTTCTCGTATGAGGAGAGCTTGTGTCTGCGCTGTTTGATACAACATGGGCAGGCAATCCTGGGGCTCTGGGCAGGTAGTGTGTGATTTGTGGTAAATTTCCAGTAGTTTGTTTGGTGATATTAATAACGGATGAATTTGGTTAGTTTTACTGGACCGTATAATGTCTAACAAAGTTTGTTGTCGAAATTCTATTTCGACTATTTGTAGTAAGAGGCTAGTTATTATCTCCTGTCGGAGTTGACTTTGTTTGAGCTCGTCTGTTGTATTTAGTAGGTTATTTATTTTTAAATTTACCTGACATTGGCGTTCTAAAAGTGAAGTTAAAGGTTTCTGTATTTGTTGGAGTGTTGTTTTTACCACACTGATTTGTTGCGCCTCCAACTTGGTTAATGCTTGGGTGTTGGATTCCAGTTCATTGAGCCTGCTGTAGATTTCCTTTTCATTCGCACTGTCCATAGTACCGAACATGAAGTGCAGAGCGCTTCCCATTCCGTCAAAAATTGACCTTGTACCTCTGAACTTTGGTACCCCCTCTTGAATTGTTTCGGTGCGTCGTTTGATGTTTTCCAGCAAACTGTGTACATGAACTTGCTGCACCTTACACCAGTCGACTGACTGAGTCGAATTTTTACACAGCTGGTGCACCAAGTGTTCGGCTTTCTCCGCTAACATGGTCTGATTAGTGAGCTCAGACAGGTCCAACTCCGTCAATATTGTCCAGGTACTGTGGTACGCCAATAGGGTGCCCATTTCCTCAAACAATATTCCCGAGTTAGGGATTGGGGAGATTGAGATCGGTTCTCCAGATTGTCGTAGTTGTCCAAAAATGACCCGCCTCACGCACATCACGAACACCAAGTTCATCATTAAGTATTTCATTCTATGGGGGGACAGAAAACATTTCCCGGTTAAAAGTTGGGCTATTTACCGCTTACTCTATACTTAGTTTAATCGTGAAACTACTATTGAGATGTTTTAGTTTTTACACCTAATTTAGAGAATTTTTTTCCGTTTTCACTTTTTTTTTTTGAGAACAAGTCTTCATTAGTCATAATATGGTTTTAACCTATTGTTATGCACTGTGACACTGCGCTTACCTATTTGGATTGTTGTGTTTACAGGACTTATTACTGAGGTTACCAGATATGGCCCTACCCAAATTTGTGAGAGTTTGTGCTTTCGGCTTTCACTCTTCAGGAGGACTTTATCTCCTACGTGTAATGTTAGAACGTTTCTTGCTAGTGAGAAGGTTCTTTCGAGCTGTAGCATACGATTTTTGTAGTTTATACCTTAGTATATGGTAATAGCTTTCATGGTTATAAACGGGTTCAGGGTCCCGTTTTAAATTTGTTGGCACGTCCGCTGTAAAGCCGTAAAGGCAGTCCATTGGGGTCAGTCTCGTACTCTCGTGTACGCTGTTGTTGTACACGAACGCAGCGGTTCGTAGATATTGATCCCATGTTTTGGGATTTTCATCTACGATGGTTCGCAGATACTCTATAAGGGGTCTATGGGCACGCTCCAGTGCTCCATTAGACTGGGGGTGGTAATCTGAAGTTTGTAGCTTTTTTACCCTTAAGAGTTTACATACCCTTTTGAATAGTTCACTTAGGAAATTGGATCCCTGATCAGTAACTATTCTTTTGGGGATACGGTAACGCGTGACGATTTCGTCGAAGAAAATTTTGGCTACTGTAATTGCTTCCCCGTTGAGTATGGCATACCAATCAACGAATTTGGTCAAATTATCTTGAAAGGTCAGGATATATTTATTACCTGTGGCGGTTTCCTCTAAAGGGCCCACAATGTCCAGGTAAACCTTGTCAAATGGTTGCTCTGCTATGTCCGTTATCACCATTGGCATTCGGAATTGAGGGGATGCTTTCATCATTTGCCATTTAGGGCATTTCTTAACGTACCTTTTGATGTCGCTAAGCATGTGTTTCCACCAATACTTGCGTCTTATCCGCTTATAAGTTTTTATTATACCTTGGTGGCCACCGAACGGAGAATCGTGATAGTCTCTTAAGATCGTTAATATCTCCTGGGGGCTCGTAATTACTTCCGGTTTGTTATTTCTACTTATTTCTGGCGGTATTTCCTTAAACGTATCTGGGGTTTTTTCTTCCGCTTCTGGGGATTGAATTTCTTCAGGCACTTTAAGCGCTTTTCGCTGCAGCGGTTTTGTGATATTTCTCTGCTTTTGTTCTTCTGTAGGGAGGCTTAGTTCAACCTCTTGGGCCTTTTGGTTTTGAGCCCTTGTCACAACGTTGCATTTGATGGTTCGATGCTTCTGCGTTTCCGAAGGATTACTTTCGTCCTCATCTGAGTCCATTTGATGGTGAACTAAAGCTTTTACCGTGAAGGTTTTCTTTGTGTCTTCAGGGACTTCCTGGGGAATGCGACTCAGAGCGTCTGCATTTGTGTTACACTTCCCCGGTTTGTATTCGATGCGATAATCGAATTCGGAAAGTTTGTGGTGAAACCTCACCAAACGGGAAGTTGGGTCTTTGACATTAAAGACTCCTTTTAGTGGTTTATGGTCAGTATAGACCGCGAACTTGCGTCCCTGGAGGTAACATCTAAAATTTCTTGTGGCCCACACTATAGCCAGTAACTCTTTTTCTATGGTGGAGTAATTCTTTTCGGCCTTATTTAGTGTTCGACTGGCATAGGCTATTGGTTGATCCTTTCCCACTTCCCCTTGGGAAAGTACCGCACCTACTGCCTCACTACTTGCGTCCGTCGTCAAGTTGAATTGTTGGGAAAAATCAGGGTAGATTAGAAGTGGAGGTGTTACTAAAGCTACTTTAATGGCTTGAAAAGCTTCCTGACATTTCTCCGTCCAAGTAAATTTAACATCCTTTCGGAGTAAATTTGTTATTGGTCGAACTATTCTTGAGAAGTCGGGTATAAGTTTTCTGTAATAGTTGGCAAGTCTTAAAAAGGATTGGACTTGCCTTACTGTGCGGGGAACAGGGAAGGTCTGGACGCAGGCCGTCTTACTGGGGTCTGGTAATGCCCCTTGACTTGAACATTTATGTCCAAGGTAGACTACTTCTTTTCTCAAGAACTGGCACTTTTCGGGCTGCAGTTTGAGATTGTTTTCTCGTAGTTTATCAAACACTTTACACAGTTTTACGTTGTGATCATTGAGGTTCTTACCATAGACGACTATGTCATCCAGATACACGAAGCATTCTAGCCCCTGTAAGCCTGTTAGAACGAAATTCATGAGGCGTTGAAAGGTTGCCGGGGCTCCTTTAAGCCCGAACGGCATGCGCTTAAACTCATAGTGTCCATAACTCGTACTGAAGCCTGTTTTGTGCCGATCTTTTGGGTCGACTAGCACTTGATGATACCCGTTTGCCAAATCGAGGGTGGTGAAATACCGTGCGTGACCTAATTGGTCGAGGATATCCTCGATTCGGGGAAGTGGAAATGCGTCGCCTATAGTCTTCTCGTTCAATTTTCGAAAATCGACTACGACGCGCCATCTTTTATCGCCATGTGGTCCCGCTTTTTTGGGGACTACCAGGAGAGGCGAATTCCACGGACTTTTACTGGGCTCGACTATACCGCTGTCCAACATTTCTCGTAGCTCCTCATTTATAACGTTCCTCTGGGTTTCTGGTAACCTATACATTTTCTGATTAATGGGTGCCTGATCTTGAACCAAGGGAATGTGGTGGGTTATTGCGTTTGTGTGGGTAAATTTATCACCTTTTAGGTAAAATATGTCGTTGTAGTCATTGCACAGCTGAAGAATACAGCTTTTTTTTCCTCGTTATTTAGGCTTTGTTCCAGGCCAAGTTTCGTTTCTAGCTGGACCGTACGGGGATCGTTTACTAAGTCCTCCGGGTCTTCGTAATCCGGGTAGAGATATCTAACATTTTGCAGAGGGGCTGTTCTTTCGTTTTTATTAATAATTTCCCTGTCTTTCTTTCGTATTCTCACTCCCCGAGATCCGTAGACTCTGCCCTCCTTCTTTGTAGTCCCTTTTTCTGACGGCAGGCCCCTATGCACCTTGAGCTCTGTTGACTCAGGTTCCGTGAGGTCTTTATGCTCGTCTTGTGTTTGGCCCATTGGCCTTGGGTTGAAGTAATGGAACAGATAGGTCAGTATGGATATCAGAAATATAAGAAAATGTTTATTGCTCGTAGGCAATGTAGGTTGTGGTGGCGCACACTCTGCGATATCTGGGTTTTTATTGCGCTCTGATTCTTCTATTATTTGACCCGTTGGCCATGGTTTTGTGTTTTCTTTACTGAGCGGTTTGTTTTTCCCACGCTCATCTTTATTTCAGCTCAATGGCCGTGGTGTGGTCGTATGTTCAATTTGTGTGTCCTTGTGATCTTGCGTATCAGTCAGCTGAACTTTTGTGTAGTCTTTTGAATAAGTTAGATACAGCGATAAGCTGCTCATGACTACTTGTTTACTACTGCTATTGAGGATACCAATCAACACTGTTTTTCCGGGTCGGAGCAAGCTGTTAGCGAGGAATACTCCTTCGCCTATCTCTTGAGATAAACAGAGCATTTCCTCGTCCACACACAATGGGATTCTGATGACCTTTTGTGACCGAGCCGGTATGCATAAAGGTTCTGATAAGATAACCTTATGCTTCCCTTGCTCGTTAGTCACAGTCTCAAAAAGTGGATTACTTTTTCCGCGTTCCTCATTTTCTGTCAAAGAATCGCAGCCAGCATTTCTCATGTGAGATGCCTTAAAGACACTGCAGGTAGATAACTTAACCTCCTTGGGTTCTTTCTTTTCTGCCAGTGATCTTATTTCGGTTGCCTTTTGGGATAGCAGCTTATCCATTGTGAGTGATATTGGAACAGCGAACCCTTCCGGGTTCGTTTCCGTACGAGGAAACCTTAGTATTCTATTTGGACCCTCCACATTGCAGTGTTTAGCTAGGAAGTCGTTTCCTAGCAGCCCATCATCGGATAGACCAGGTAAGTTTTTCACAACTTGGAATTGGCAAGGTATTTTATTTTTAAAATTGAAGTTTCCTTGACAATTTCCCGTGGTCTTTCCGGTACCGAATGGGGTCTGTAATGCAATTGTTTCATCTGTATTTACTGTGTCGAAATTTTTCAGTGCCCTTTTCTTAATCAAACTTACCTCAGCGCCTGTATCCACTACTAATTTGCTTTGGCCGTGTAGGCCTATGTCTAACGGAAGTGTGACGGTAGGGTTACCAGGTTCGGGCGGCTGAGTGGACCCTTCTTTTTGTGCGTTGTGGTTTAAAGTCGAGCCGGGGAGTTTTGGGTCGACTGGCTGTCGTTTCCCTGACTCTCGGCTTCCCATTTGTTTTTATATTGGCATGACTTCAGGTCATGTCCAATACGACCACAAAAACCATATTTCACTTAAACACGATACACTCGCTGATTGCTGGGTTTTAATTCAGATGGAGCTCGATTATTGGAAAAATCTCTATTAGGCTGGTTGGGAATAGCGTTTTTGCGTCTACAATCTCGCACATCGTGGTTATACATCCTACAGTTTACACAGTAGGGCGTGTTCTTTCTTTTTAGGCATTCTGAATAAGTATGGCCTCTTGATTTACAGAAACTACAATTTATGTTACTCAAAATTTTACCTTTATTTCTTACATTTGAATTTATTGGGTTCACACTTTCACTTATCTGCCTTTCACTTGGTGTTGTATGTGTAAACTGTGTAAACTGTATAGGCCGGGGATGTAGTGCACTATTTGGCTGACTATGGGGCCATAGCCCCTTTCCAGCTTGGGTTATGTTTAAATTATCTGGATTGTTGGGAGAATTTGTAGAAAAAGAGTTTGTTCTTCGGCCGACCAGCACTGCGTTACTTGCCTGCAACAACCCAAAAATGTCTGTAGTTCTAGGCTTAACTTAGGACTTGACTCACCCGAAAACAGAGGAACCAATTGCGCCGCTAATTTTGCTACTTTTATATAGTCTGCCATGTCGGCTTGCAGATTCTTCTGCAGCTTTGACCTAAACACTGTATTTTCTAAAGAGGTTTCACCAAAACTAGTGTCGCTGCTGGTTTCCAGAAGGGAGTCGCCCAGCCAGTTTAGGGTAATTTCAGCTGCTGAGGATTCAAAATCGGGTTCACAATGTTCACTATTATTTTCTACGGCAAGCGAGTGCGAGAATCCTTCGAAATCACTGAGTGCCTCTCGGAATTTTTCTGTTTCTTTTTTAAAATGTTCGATTTTTTCGAGTCTCTTTTTTCTAGAAGAGGCTATTTGTTTATCAATCTGGTCGCACTGAATAACAGAAATTCCTGCAGACTCTCGAACTCGCTTTTCTAAATTTTGTAAATATAAATTTAAATCTAAATTTGTACTAGGCCTTACTTGTTTGAGACCGGTTAGCACCGTCCCACTTCTTAATTTGGCTCCTGATAGGATGTCTTCTCCTTGAGCGGGAGATTGTGCGGGGTTAGAAGGTGTACTCTCAACTGCTTCCTTCGAGCTTGGGTTGCCTCCTTCGAGCCGGGGCGGAATTTCCTTTTCGTCGCCGGGCAAGGAAGATTGTTGATTTCCTGGGTTGCTTCCAGCTCGCCGGGACGGGTTGTCCCTTGAGTCGTCCGGCGGGGAAGTTTGAGGATTTCTTGGTACCGGGTTGTCCTTAGGATCGCCCGTCTGGTCGTCTGCTGATACTGGTATTGTCTCTAGTTCCTGCTCCTGCGTAGGTCGTTGTTCCTGGGTCGTCTGCTGGACTTCCTTGTCGCTCATGTAACCTTTCAAGTCCCGGGCAGGGTTGGAGCCCACAAATATCCCACGTTGGTGCTTTGCACTTTGCTGAGGGAGTGTCTGCTTACTCGCCTGGAGCAGAGGCAGTTAAAGCTGTACTACCCCGAGCGTTGGAGGGGACCAAAAACGAATGCCCCCGAAGCCAGACTCAGCTCCGAGTTGACGGGTAGGCTGTCTTGCCCAGCACTAGTTCTAGGTCTTGCCTCTTTGTTCTTCGTGGAGGATCAAGGACTTTCAAGCACTTATGTTTTTGTAACTTTAACCGGCTTCCTTGATCCTACCGGCTGCGCCAATTGTTATATGCCATGCACCAAGAAAATGTCTTTTGGATACTGTCTTACCTTGTGGGCGAAAGACAAGTCGCTTTGTACTTTCAATACTTGGGTGTCTTTGGTGGTGAGGGCGGTTAATCATTCATTACACCAATTTATTGGGAACACAAATTTTCACTTTATTCCTTTTTTCCTTTTTCTTTAAATACAATAAATTCTTTCTCACTTTCACTTTATTCTTTTTTCTCTTTTTCTTTAAATACAATAAATTCTTTCTTCGCTATTACAATTTTTATCTTTTAATACCAAGTACGACCGAATCTAATTCAATACTTTTTCTTTAAACACAATAAATTCCTTTTTCGCTATCATAATTTTTTCTTTTTTAAAACCAAGTACGACCGAATCTAATTCAATACTTTTTCTTTAAAAAACAATATATTCTTTTTTCGCTATCCCGCCGCAACTCTCCTACGAGCCTTTTTCTTCCAAGTTAAAAAACGAACTCCCCTTTTGATCACATTCATTGCGATCAAAAGCCATCGTTCAGGGTAGAAAATGCATCGTTTGCATTTCTACCCTGAGAAAATTTTTCATTCGTTCCGGACTTGATTAAACAAGTCCAGAATATTTTTCGATGGACGGCGGCTTGACGAAATGTAACTCTATCCTTTAATAAACATCAGCCGCCGTCCCGTCGTTTGAAAATCGCTGCGCTCGTATACATGTAATATATTCGTGCTGCGCGACTTTCTTCTCGTGCATTTTTTAGCGTAATATTTGTGGAAAAATATGTGAAGGAACTGCTGACCCTGTTTTCTTCGCGTATTATTCTGATAAGCCAACCAAGTTTTTAAGCATGGTTAGCTTATGAAAATTTTCTAAATGCATTTACCAGGCTAGATGGGACTGTCTTTGTGTATATGTGTGTACACACAACAATATCAAATTACATCATAAACAGGGGAAGCGTGCCTAATGTTTGGTAACCATTTAATATTTGATACCCAGCGTCCACATAGAAAGTGATCCAGAACTTCTGATATCTACAAATTCCTCGCTAACAAATATTCAAGTAAGAAAACAGCAAATCCAAGGCGACATCATGCTGATATCTACAACTCCGCAGGGTAACTTGAATTATTAATAATATTGTTATGGAAGTATGTTGAGAGTGAATGGTCAGGACTTGAAGTCCAAACTGCCAGCATGAGCTGACAGATCACTCGATGACAGCGTTAGTACAGGGCGGCACGCTAGCACCTCGGCTTAGGGTGGCGGATAGTGTGGGGGAGTTCCCGAAATAACCTGCCGCTTGTCACCAACCATAATCAAAAAAAGATTTTCGTGCCTACCTACGAAAGCCTTGCACTCACTCAGTCCTGAAGGGACCTTTACGTCACTTACCTACATTTCCATGAAGGCGCAGATGGCATGCCTTCTTGGCCAAGCCGCATCCTCCCATTGACTTTAGGTGGCACAATCGTCCAAAGTCCCTTAGTTGACCTGTGAAGAGAGCTAAGAGCGGACTAGGCGAACCTAGACGACCATAATCTCATGAGATGGGGCTCCGGGATGTGAAAGGAGGAAATGCAAAAATTATGAAGCCA
Organism: Dioctria rufipes; assembly: GCA_963924295.1. Classification (NCBI taxonomy): domain Eukaryota; kingdom Metazoa; phylum Arthropoda; class Insecta; order Diptera; family Asilidae; genus Dioctria; species Dioctria rufipes. Next base: position 150,082,210 of record OZ002742.1, on the reverse strand, counting down.
TTAGGTTATAACCTTCTTATTTTAATGAACTTGAGTCTCGGACTCTTTTATTACACTTGGTACAGCGCCTACCTCAGCTAAGATACAGAGACCGACATAATCCTTACGTTGTATCATCTAAATATTATTTGCACGTAGGAACTCTAAATACTTCATGTTATGTCTACAATTCATATATAGGAACTAGGTGTCCTTGGTATAATATATTTAACATTCCAACATTTTAAATTCCATAACATATGTGTACAGATAGGTATACTATAGCTAAAATTCTAATATAGGAAATTATGTATACATATATATGTATAATATAGCTAAGATTCTAATATAGTAAATTATGTATACATATATATGTATTATAGCTAAAATTCAACCACGCAAATCATATATATATATATATATATACCCTAGCAAAATTCGAAATTATAAATTGACGTATGCTGTTCAGAAAATTAGTGATCAGACAATCATAACAGACAATGACCCCACAACATACCAATCATCAATTCTGCATACCATTGCTGCATTCCACAAAAAATAATCCGCATGAAAATGCAACTCGCGCAAATACTGCAGCTAGCGCAATTCAACTGTATACAGCAATAAATGCAAGTAAAGCAAAGTCGTTCACCTTTGCTTAAAATAAAATGGAAAAACATAATATTTAGGCGTAAGCAATTAATATGTATAAATTAATCGATATTTTATAATAAAGTAGAGTTTTTAATTATACGCCAAAATAGTAGTTACCTTTTTTTAGAACTTTGCTACGCCCCCACCAGTGGTAAGCGTACTTCTAGCATTACACCGACGCCCCCACAAGTGGTAAGCGTTAATTAACCTTTCGGTTCCCCTACCGAACATTGGTCCTTCGAGCCTTTTTACAGCATATCCTATTAGAAGGAAGGAAGTCTAGTAGCTGATCTTAGCTTCAACAAAAGTTCACGGCGATTTCTATTAGAAGGAAGGAAGTCTAGTAGCTGATCTTAGCTTCAACAAAAGTTCACGGCGATTTCTATCAGAAGGAAGGAAGTCTACTAGCTGGTCTTATCTTTAGCCACCATTCACTGCGCTGGACAATTTCCATTAGAAGGAAGACACTAACAATCCAGAAGGAAACTTAAAAGAAGATCCAACTTCAGCATGGATGAAGCGGCACTATTGCAAACGGAATGCCTAGAAGACATTCTTAAAATTAAAACTAATTTTAAAAAAGACGGTGATGAGCGCAAAACAAAAATATACCTACAGGCACAGACTTGACCGACTTGAAGGTTTGTGGGCTGAATTTTTAAAAAGAGATACGGAAATAAGGGAATTAAAGAGTACAAATCCCAAGCATCAGTATTTCGAGAAGCAATTCTTCAAAGAATCAGAAAAACATTACGACGCGATTTCTGTATTATTGCTGAATAAACTGGAAGAAGTATTGGAAGAGGAAAAATCCATGGTTGAACATGATACCAGCAAAGTGGATGATCACATGAAACTTTTCCGTGTTCAGCAAGAAACAATCCAATTGTTTAAAAGATTAGTGGAATCTATAAAAGGTGAAGCAGGGAACGTGCACTCCAACTTTTATTACCAACATAAGCTAAACACCATTAAAGCTTACTGGGATAATATAGCGCTAAATCATACTAATATGATAGCTAGTCCAACTGAGATATACAAAGAGTACAATGAAAACAAGGTGTTTCAGGCCACTGAAGACATCTACCAAGATATTGTCATCTTTTTGCAAGAAAAAATAGGTACCTTCCAAAGAAGCGATGATGACATCAAGCTACCTAGATTAGCAATACCTATGTTCGATGGAGACTATCAAAGCTGGACATCATTTCATGATATATTCATCAGGCTGATCCACAACAACAGCAGGCTGGGAGAGGCTGAGAAGATGCAGTACTTAAAAACTCATATGAAGAGAGAAGCCGCCAGTCTATTACAACACCTCACAATTTCAGATGCCAATTACAAGACTGCATGGCAGTTACTCAATGATAGATACAATAATAAAAGGAAGCTCTTCTCAGTTCAAGTACAGGTACTACTAGCCCAACCCAAGCTAGACCACGAGACGGCTGTTGGTATTCGCAAGCTTCACGATACAACAAAAGAATGCTTACACGCAATATCCAATCTTGGTATAGATACTACCGACTGGGCTCCACTAATAGCTCATCTAGTAATTCAGTAATTAGACCTCGAAAGCCACAAGTTGTATGAGCAAGGTCTAGAAAAGCCTCGAGAGCTTCCAACGTATGACGTTCTATTTCGCTTCTTGGAAAATAGATTTCAATCGTTGGAATCACTAAAGGATTCTAAAAAGAAAGAGCTCATGCCACAGAAAATTATGCGGCCCCCTAAAAACCAAGAATGGTCCCGCTTCAAGGCATATCACTCTACTACAAATGCGGCTAAATGCCAGTACTGTCATCAACCGCACAAAATATACATGTGTCAAGCATTTAAAGCTTTATCAATTTATGAGAGCAAACGATATATTGAGAACAACAAATTGTGTGGTAACTGTTTAACCCACAAAAACGATGAGAAATGTCACAGCAAGTTCAAATGCAGTATGTGCAAACAACCACACCACACGCTCCTACATCAAGAACATAAAATGCAAACATTGAATCATATATCAACGAATGAAGCCGAGCAAGTACAAGCACTTCTAACGAAATATCATCCATCCACATTGCTAGAAGCAGCTAGTATTAAAGCAAGAACCGTAGATGGAAGACTGGAAAATTTAAGAGCGTTGATCGATCCAGGATCACAAGCATCCTTTGCATCCGAATCAGCAGCACAAATACTTGGCCTACCAAGATATAAAGCACACGCGGAGATTTCTGGACTTGGAATGGCTGAATCCGGAATAGCTCGAAACAAAATAACAATTGAGTTATGCCCACACTTCGCTTCAAACTTTTCAATAAATATTGAAGCACTCATCCTGCCACGCCTCACAAAATTACTTCCAAGCAGACAAGTAATAAATTGTAATAACACGGACATCTGGCGAAATACATTATTAGCTGATCCTACGTACGACAAACCAGGACCCATCGACCTTATAATTGGAGCTGACTTTTACCGCTATATCATGATAGACGGCATCAAAAAATACAATGGTCTGATAGCACAGAACACAGAGTTTGGATGGATATTATCTGGCCAAACAGATGACGTTCCAAGTACTTCAATCACTTGCATGGTCTCTTATGCGGAGCTTGACAATACACTCAAAAGGTTTTGGGAGATAGAGAGTGTAGATAACCCTATAGAGGAGTTTTCCCAAGAAAATAGACTCTGCGAAGAACATTTTCAGAAAACACACCAACGCAATACAGATGGTACATATACAGTGAGAATCCCCTTCAAAAACAATATAGAAAAGCTAGGAGAATCAAAACGGAGAGCTACAGCGAGACTACTACAAAATGAGAAAAAATTTTCCAAGAATAAAGAGCTGGAGAAAGATTACAAAATGTTTATGCACGACTACATAACTCTTAATCACATGATGCCCTGTACCAATAAATTTACAAATGGTTACTATCTACCTCATCAAGCGATCATCAAGGAAGACAGCACAACCACGAAACTGAGGGTAGTATTTGATGCCTCGACGAAAACCACTAGTGGTATCAGTCTTAATGATACCATGCATGTTGGACCAAAATTACAAAGAGACCTCTCCGAAATACTACTAAGATGGCGTAAACATCGATATGTTTTTACTGCCGATATTGAAAAAATGTATCGGCAGATAAAGATACACAACGATGACATAGAATACCAAAAAATTCTTTGGAGAATCTCCGATAGTCAGCCTATCAAAGAATACTGCTTGACAACGGTCACATATGGAACAGCAGCAGCACCATATTTGGCTCTACGTACGCTTCAGCAATTGGCACTAGATGAAAAAGAGGCATATGGTCGAGCTTCACAGATTTTATTAACTGATTTTTATGTAGACGACCTCATGACGGGAGCTAACACTCGCCACGATGCTAAAATGATTCAAAAAGAGCTCACCAGTCTCCTTTCAGCCGGAGGATTCAAACTGCGCAAGTGGACTACCAACCACCAAGATTTATTGGAAGCAATACCAGAGGATTATAGAGAAAAGGGTACACAGGAAATAAGCGATGAAGACACCATCAAAACTCTTGGCATACGCTGGTGCCCATCAAGTGACTGTTTTCAATTTAAAGTCAGGCTATCTCCAGCAGACCAGATAGCAACAAAACGATCAGTTCTATCAGACATCGCCAAGATCTTTGATCCACTAGGATGGTTATCACCTGTCATCATACAAGCCAAGATACTTATGCAGGAACTCTGGGTAACAAAACTGTCCTGGAATGCAGCACTTCCACCTGAATTACTGGCGAAATGGACAAGATTTAAAAATGAATTGACATCCGTCCAGACAATAAAAATATACCGTTGGATAAAATACACCCATTCGAGTAATGGAATGGAGATACATGGATTTTGCGACGCGTCCGAAAAAGCATACGCTGCAGTGATATATAGCAGAGTTGAGAATTCACTCGGAGAAATTTCAGTTACAATGCTCACTGCCAAAACTAAGGTCGCACCAATTCGAAAAGAATGCACCCTTCCTAGACTAGAGCTATGCGCAGCAGTTCTATTAACACAACTTCTAAAAAAGGTGGCCAAGGCATTAGACATTTCGGAAACTGCTCTGTATGCATGGACCGATTCCTCAATCACCTTAGCATGGATAAAAGGTGATCCTAGCAGATGGAATACGTTTGTAGCTAATCGAGTGGTTGAAATAAAAAGATTTATCAGACCAGAACAGTGGCAGCATATAAAAACTGACGAAAATCCAGCTGACTGTGCATCAAGAGGAATACATCCAACACTGCTAAAAACACATCCTCTATGGTGGAGCGGGCCTAAATGGCTATCATTATCAAAAAATAAATGGCCTACATTGTTAAACAATAATTACAGAACTAGTACAGAAATCCGGGAACACCATCTAGTATTACATGTCAATACAAAGACAACTGACATACTGGAAAGATTTTCAAATCTATCCCGAATGATACGTGTTCTGACATACTGCAAACGATTTGCCACCTGCTGTAAGAAAAAGGAGCCGCTTACAAACGAATTGACTACCGAAGAACTCCATACCACACTTACCAACATAATTAAAACGGTTCAACAGGAATATTTTCATCACGAAATGCACCAACTGGAAACGCAGCAAAGTTTGAACAAATCCAGCAAATTACTCACACTCTCGCCGTTCCTGGATAAAAAGGGATTATTGAGAGTAGGGGGAAGACTGGAAAACTCTCTACTCCCCTATGATGAGAAACATCCCTTCATACTTCCCCATAATCATCACTTTACTACACTTGTGGTCCGAGACGCGCATGAAAAGACACTACACGGAGGAAACCAGAACACACATGCATATGTACTTCGCCGGTATTGGATAATCGATGCCAAAACAGCGATAAGACGTTTCATACACAACTGTACGACCTGCTGCCGTTATAGAGCAACAACAGCCAGACAACTTATGGGTACCTTACCAGGCCCCAGAGTCATACCATCACAGCCCTTTAGCCACACTGGAATGGACTATGCAGGTCCATTTAACATTCGATTATCGCCAGGACGAGGCACTAAAGTGTACAAAGGATATATCGTAATCTTCGTATGCCTCTCTACAAAAGCATTGCACTTAGAGGCAGTTAGTAATATGACTACAGAAGGGTTTCTTGCCGCCTTCAAACGTTTCACATCCAGAAGAGGCCTTTGTACAAATCTATACAGTGACAACGGTACCACCTTCGTAGGAGCCAAAAACGAGCTAGATAAGCAGTTCAACCTCGCCGTTAAAGAAATTCACAATCAATCATCCAAGAAGCTTATTACTAACGGAACTCAATGGCACTTCATACCACCAGCAGCACCACACTTCGGCGGACTGTGGGAAGCCGGTGTAAAATCAGTGAAATATCATCTCAAACGAATTGCAGGAGAGATAAATTTCACTTTTGAAGAATTCTCAACGCTACTATGCCAAATTGAAGCGTGTTTAAATTCGCGTCCATTGTGCCCACTCAGTAACGAGCCTAGTGAGTTGACAGCAATCACACCGGGACACTTCCTAATTGGAAGCTCCATAATTGTACCTCCTGAACCAACTCCCCCGGAAAAACAAATACACTGCTTGAAAAAATTTGAGCTCATAACCAAGCTAAAAAACGACTTTTGGAAAGTGTGGTCCACAGAATATCTGTCGAGATTACAGCAAAGACCTAAATGGACTAAACAACAGAATAACATTCAGGAAGGAGACTTAGGCCTTATAACTGATGAATCCGTACCCCCAGCACGATGGCCGTTGGGAAGAGTAATTCAGGTACATCCAGGGAAAGACGGACTAGTACGCGTAGTTCATGTTCGTACAGCAAAAACTACGTTAGAACGACCAATAGCAAAACTGTGCAAATTGCCGTACGACAAAGAAGAACTGCCAAACACTGACAATAATCAGTCATCAAAAAATCCACTAAACAACAAGTGTATGGCTTCCAAACAGCAGTCCAGAAAACGACCACGCATTCATCCGACCAATATTCCCATCAGACCATCAATAGAAGAACTTAAAAGGACATGCCTCCATTCAAAACAAGGCAAAAGATTTGCATCCGGCACCATCACGTCATTACTACTACTAAACTGCGTACTACCAATCATCACGACAACAATATTACCAACGATGGAAAACCTCAGAAAGATCACAGAGAAACAACGTATAGACATTCAAGAGTTCGAACACAATCCAGGAATTTATTTTGAAGACCTAGGAAATCTTCATATGGTCAACAATGAATGGAACACGATAGTCTATTACAATCTGAGTACATACTATCAGCAGTTAGAGGGATTCGAGCTGTGTTTAAAGAAACTGGAAGAGTTGTGCGACCAGATGATAACATACCGTTACTTCTGCAACGCCATCTTTATAGAGGTGTCGCATAAAGTACAAGAAATGAAACACAATAATCTCATCCTTCACACCAGAAATGGAAATGAAAAAGGCATAAAAAGACAACGTAGAGCTCCACTAGAAATCATAGGGGCACTCCAAAATAGTTTGTTTGGAGTACTGGATCAAAACTATGCTACTTATATTGAAGACGAAATACATAAACTCAAAGACAATGAGGATTACCTTTTAGATCTCGCCAAGAATCAAACATCAGTAATAGAGGTCACTACAAACGTGCTAAAAAAGACTACCGAACAAATACAACGTCAATTCGAAGCTTTCAACGAACACATTACAGCAAACTTTGAAACCCTCCGGCGAGGAGTAGAAGACAACAAAGGGATACAGACCTTCACCGCTATGACCTCTTACCTCAATTTACTTATAACCACATATGAGAGGACGCAAAATGAATTTATAAACTTATTAGTGGACTCTCATAGCGGCAAAATTAGTCCATTTTTGCTAACTCCGATGCAATTGCGAGATCAAATTAAGTTCATAAGAGAGCACATAACATCATCTCTCATAATTCCAGGCGAAGGTAGCTCAGAAGATCTATTGAATCTATATAAAATAATAACTGTCAGAAGTAGGATCACAACTGACTACATCATTTTTAAAATTCGCATACCACTCCCGAGCGAAGGCCTCTACCAGTTATTTCGAATATATCCTGTCCCTACAAGACACCAATCAGAGTTCATCTACATAGAACCATCATCGGACTACTTGGCTACAACACTTCATAGAGACCTTTTTTACCCCATGACTACAAATGAAATCAAGGATTGCATTACAACCGAAAAACTGGGATTATTATGCCAGCAGCACCATCCGATCTACTCAGTACACTCATCTCTTAACCAGTGTGAAATGCGGCTCCTCAATCATCAAGCAGTAAAACCAGATATATGTAAAATCAAAAAGACAACTCCCTCTCAATATTGGGTCCAGCTAGAGCACAGAAACCACTGGATATACGTTGTCAACAACGAGACCACAATTAATGTAGTATGTGGAAAAAGGGTTGCTATAAAAACATTAAGTAGAAGCGGAATCATCAGGTTAGGGGAAGACTGTACCATAAAACATCAGACAATGAGCATTAGCGCACAATCCATTATTACGGAATATACAAAATCATCATTCCTCCCATCAACTAATCTCGCTGACATACTTCCGGAATTAAACATAAATCACCAGATATCACTGCAGACAGTCCCACTAACTCACCTAGATACAAATACGTTAAATACCTTGAATATCAACAAGAAATATTTGGACCTAAAACCGCTAGACACCCATCATGTACATCATTATGTAAGCACATACATAATTGTACTCATCATAGTAGCAGCTTTCCTTTGGGTCACATATCAACGTTTGCGACCATGTAAAAAAACAACTGTAACATCATTTGAAGTCCAGCCGGTTACTCCACAACCTGCGAAACGAAAGACGACACCAATTCCGCCCGTGGCAGAATGATCAGACAATCATAACAGACAATGACCCCACAACATACCAATCATCAATTCTGCATACCATTGCTGCATTCCACAAAAAATAATCCGCATGAAAATGCAACTCGCGCAAATACTGCAGCTAGCGCAATTCAACTGTATACAGCAATAAATGCAAGTAAAGCAAAGTCGTTCACCTTTGCTTAAAATAAAATGGAAAAACATAATATTTAGGCGTAAGCAATTAATATGTATAAATTAATCGATATTTTATAATAAAGTAGAGTTTTTAATTATACGCCAAAATAGTAGTTACCTTTTTTTAGAACTTTGCTACGCCCCCACCAGTGGTAAGCGTACTTCTAGCATTACACCGACGCCCCCACAAGTGGTAAGCGTTAATTAACCTTTCGGTTCCCCTACCGAACAATTAGAAAACACTAATTCTGTATTTAGGATTACTTGAACTTAGAAAACGCTAAGTCAAGTATGTAAAAAATCACTCGTACTGAAATGAGGTTTCACTGATTCCAGTACTGGGATAGGATTGGATAGAGGATAGAAGACAACTACAGCCGATTAGATTATAATAAAAACTGACTTCTTTATTCCAACAAATGTTCCCTATATATACATATACAACAAATTAATAAAAGTAAAACTGAAAACAAATAATCAATATTCATAGTCAGCAATAACTGCTGACTTACACATAATTTTTTACCTTCATTCAATATTGCAACAAGCAACAACAGTCGGGTCACCGTACTACAAAAAAATATTAAATTCAATAACAAGTGCAATTGCTTCGTAAGCAAAACACAAAGGTGAAATTACGTTAATTATGTGTAAGGTGACTGACCGACCAACTGCTCGTGAATTATGATGTCTTATATTAAATTATGATTATTTCTGTTTTTTTTTATGCTTGAACATCCTGGGCCCCCTTGAAGTCTCCAACTTCAAAGCTGTAATCTCGAGCTTCTGGGTTCCTTCTGGGTAGTGGGATTGGTTTACTCTTAAGCATCATGGTCCGGTTGTTCTTACAGTGCGTTAGGCTTAGATAGATGATAATAACACTGATGATTCCTACGGTTACGTATCCTATGGTAAATTGATGTACATCATGTGGTTGGAGATCTTGTAGTTTAGTTTGATGTGCTTTGATGTTCTTGATTTCCTTGATTAAGTTATCAAACTCCTCTCCATGTGTTGTTAACCTTGACCGGTAGAATATTGGTGTTGAATCTCCCTCAAAATTGTCAAGATCATCTGGAGTAATATTAAAATTCGGTTGAAATGACTTCTTATCTGTCCGAGTTTGGAGATCATTAGATGTTTCGATTAGCAACTCATCATCTTTCATTGCACATCCGTGTTGCATGGATAATATTCCAGTTCCATCTAGAGCTTTATGAATGATACCATTGCCACAGATGAACGTGGGATTGTATTGCTTATCTAGGCAAAATAACCATTGATTTGGTGCAGCTAGTTTAATCCATATATTTGTTGGTTTTGTAATCCTTAATGCGCATGTTCTAGGTAGTGTTCTACGTGTAAATAGTTCTACCTCGCAGATATTTGATGTCGTTGTCTTAATATGAAGTGGACGCCGTTGTTCACATAAATGATAGTTTTTTCCAATGTCAAAACATTGCATTAACTCAAATTTGTTCATCAAATAAAACCGATCTCTGAACAGGTTCGTCATCAGGAACTCTGTTGCCGGCGCTACAGATACAAATGTGTCGTTCACTAATGTTGGCAATGAAATTAGTCGGTATAACTCAAAGGTTGTGGACCGCACTAATGGTACAATGAGTTCAAAAATAATATACTCGTTCTGAAGTTGGCATTGAATTTTCATTAGTTTATATACTAACGACACATTAATTTGGCCATTGAAGGTAGGTAGCTGGATTCCTGATGGCAAATTGTCCTTGATAATTGATAATTGCATTCGAAGTTGCTCAGGAGATATGACTAAGGGGCTTGATCGTCCATGATGTGTATCTGTAACTACATCAAGAATAGCTTCTTGCATGAACTTGCATTCGTTAACAAGTGAGGCGACTAAAACTGAAAGAGTGTTGAAGGTCTGGATACTTCTCTGCTGCTTTTGTTCTGAACTCATATTGCGCATTTTCTCATATGCAAGGTCCAGAGCTTCTTCTATCCTTTTTGTCTGCTTATATCTGTCTTCTTCAGACTTTTTGATCACATTGACAGTGGTTTCAAGTACTGATGTTTGATTTTTTATTAGTTCATGCAAGTGGTCTTCATTATTTTTTATTCTGTTAATAGTTTCAGTCATTCTTGATGCATATTCATTGTCTAAAACTCCAAATAATTTGTTTGCTATTGTACCAACTAGATCCAATGGTGATCTCTTGGCCCTTGGTTTTGTCGAATTGTTACTCTGGTCCTTCAGTAATACATTATTATTGTTTAATTCTTCAAGTTGATGATAATATTGAGATACTATTTCTAAGAAGTAATCATTGTGGGTGATGGTACGAGAGAGACGTTCTAAATGTTTTAGTGAGTCATGAATAATGTTAATAGATGCCCAATAGCCCCTCAGATCATAGTATACTAACAGATTCCAGTTGCTAGCCGTTAATCTTGAAGCTCCTATGTTTTCAAAGTATATCCCGGCGTTGCCGTCAAGTTTGTGTACCTCTACTTGAGTTTCTGACCAAACTGCCTTCGCAGAAAGTGGTAAAAGTAACATTGTTAATAGGATGACCTTTAAAGCATTAATTGGTTTCTGCGATTGTTTTCTTTTCCTTGTATTTCTAGACACTTCCTCTCCATCTACCTCCTCTTCATTCGAGTAACTATTTTGTCCTTCATCAACTTCTATCATTTCTAATTGATTTGATGTATCTGTGTTATCATTTAACTCAACTGGTAGAGGTGCTAGTTGATGTATGGCTCTACGAAATATTCCTGTGGCAGTTCTTACGTCAGCTACACGTATCCTTCCATCTGCACCCTGAATTATTTCCATGATTCTGCCTAATGACCATTTTAAGGGAGGAAGGTTTTCGTCCTTCATGATTACCAATGTCCCTGGTTGAATGTTTGGCTGGTGATCCATCCATTTAGTTCTTTTCTGGAGTTCCGTCAAATATTCGATCGACCAACGTCGCCAAAACTCATTCCGTATATGAGATACTAGTTCCCATCTGGCCAATAATGACATTTTCTGTTGTTCGATTACTGAATCTACAGTAGATGTCATTGGTTCTCCTATGATGAAATGCGCAGGCGTTAAAGCTACTAAATCATTCGGATCTGATGATAGAGGTGTAAGAGGTCTCGAGTTAAGGATGGCTTCTATTTCCGATGTTACCGTACATAGTTCTTCATATGTAAGAGATGCAGATGCGACTGTTCGTTGCAAAAAGTGTTTTGTTGATTTCACAGCCGCCTCCCAAAGCCCTCCGAAATGAGGTGATCGGGGGGGAATAAAATGAAATTGGATCTTTTGGTCTAGGCATCTATCGACAATCTTTGTTCTTGACTTGGTAGTGGATAACATATCACTAATTTCCTTTAATTTATTGTTAGCGCCTACGAAATTCCGGCCATTGTCGCAGTAAATGTGTTCGCATCTTCCTCGTCGGGCTGTGAATCTTCTTAATGCCCCTAAGAAACCTTCTGTTGATAAGTCGGACACGACCTCCAAATGGATTGCCTTCGTGGCGAAACAGCAGAAAACAGCAATATAAGTTTTTTGAGGTCTTTTACCTCGAATCTTGTAGTGTGTGTATACTGGGCCGCAGAAGTCCACACCACAGTTGATAAATGGACGTGCCTTTTGAACTCTGTCTTTAGGAAGATTTCCCATTTGTTGATGGCATAATTTCGGTCGGATTCTTGTGCATCGGACGCAATTGTTGACAACGGATCGTGCTAGATTTCTACATTGTAAAATCCAGAACCTTTGCCTTGCAATAGCCTGCAGTGCTTGCGGTCCAGCATGCAAATGTAACGAATGTAAATGATTCATCAGTAACTTCGTAATGAAATGGTCAGCTGGAAGTACTATTGGATGTTTCGTATCATATTCAATGTCTGCATTATCTAATCTTCCCCCTACTCTTATGACTCCTTGTATGTCAATAAATGGAGCTGCATTTTTTAATTTGCTGTTTCTATGTACTTCATTATTTTTATGTAAGCTACGAAGTTCTTCTTGGAAACTGCAGTTTTGCATTTCCTTACAGATGACAATTAAAGCATCTTCGAGTTCTCTTACGGTTAGAAACGATGTGAGTTGTCGCCTACGTTTTCCTTGTTTGAACATTTCTACACCTCTAAGGATATATGCCATGACTCGTTGCAGTTTTCGAAAAGAGTTGCCATGATCTATAACATAAACTGGGTGCTGTTTGCCTTGATCTAGTGCGGTTACAGTTAGTCTTACTGTTTTTTCTTCTTCTTGCAACCTGATGGTTGTAGCTGTTTGCTGAGGCCACTGCATCTTTGATGTACTCAAGAATGCTGGACCCTCGAACCAAAGCTTTGCATTCACTAATTGCCCTGGAGTCAATCCCCTGGACACGATATCAGCAGGGTTGTCCTTTGTATTTACATATCTCCAACTTGTACCTTCTGTTAGTTCTTGAATGGCGACTACTCTATTCGCTACAAAAGTTTTGAGTAATGATGGATCTCCCTTGATCCATGACAAAACTATCTGCGAGTCCGTCCAAAAATGTATTTCATCGAATTTTATGTTGATGATGCCTTTTACATGATGTACTAAGTGAGCAGCGAGCTTTGCGGCGCACAATTCTAATCTTGGAATTGTGATCGGCTTGACTGGAGCTACCTTGGATTTTGCGCACAGTAACTTCACTGTCACTTTGCCTGTTTTATCCTTGGATCTGATATATAATGCAGTTCCGTATGCCCTTTCGCTGGCATCTGAAAAGGCATGGAGCTCGATGTTGATTGTGGGTTCATTGCTAAACATGTATCTTGGAATTTGAATATCATTGAGTTTCTGTAATTCTGTACGAAATTGCAGCCATGATGATTGAAGTTCACTGGGTATTTCATCGGCCCAGTCTAGTTTTAATTTCCATAATTTTTGAATAAATATTTTACTCATGACCACTACCGGATTTACTAACCCCAAAGGGTCGAAGATTTGTGACATGTCGGCCAAAATTGTACGCTTTGTGAAATTCTTATAATTTTTAAGACATGTCGTGATTGTAAACCAGTCCATGATAGGATGCCATACTAGGCCTAACGTTTTTATGTGTTCACCTTCCATTTCAGAAAAGTTTAACTTGATCTCTAAATCTTCTCTTGGTATATTTTGGACCAATTTAGGGTGGTTTGCACACCACTTCCTCAACTGAAACCCTCCAGAGCTTAATAGTTGCTTTAATTGTCTCTGAGTGTCTATTGCTTCATCTAAATCATCACTTCCTGTCAATACGTCGTCAACATAAAAATTCTTCACAGCAGCTGCTCCCAACGGATAATTTCCTGCTTCTTCGTCGGCCAATTTTTGTATGCACTTTACTGCCAAATATGGTGCAGATTTTGTACCATACGTGACTGTACATAGTTGATAATATTTAACTTTATCTGTTGGTTGTTTTCTCCACATGATTAATTGCAAATTTCTATCCTCCTCAGCTACCAAAATTTGTCTGTACATTTTGGCAATGTCAGCAGTGAAGACATATCTTTTGATACGGAACCTCATAATGATTGTACTGATGTCTTCTTGAATCTTGGGTCCATTCAACAATAAGTCATTGAGTGATAAGCTGGTTGTAGTTTTCGCAGAGCCATCGAAAACTACTCTTAGTTTTGTCGTACTACTTGTTGGTTTCAAGACACAGTGGTGCGGAAGGAAGTAGTAAGGCCTTGTCAGCCTTTGCGGGTCTAATTCTCGCATGTGTCCCAACCTGATGTATTCGTCTAAGAATTCATTATATTGTTTCCTTAATTGTGGTTCCTGTGCCAGTTTTCGTTCGATGCTTATTAATCGTTTGAAGGCTAATTGCTTTGATTCACCTAGCAATTTTGGATCGGTCAGAATTGGCAGATTTACAATGAATCGTCCTTCAGCACTTCGACTCACTGTTGATTCAAAATATTCCTCACATTTTTTGTCAGATGATGACATCATTGGTTTGTTCGGGCACTGTTCTAATTCCCAAAACCGTTGTAGTTGTGTCTCTAGATCAGCATTTGTGATTCCACAAAATGGTGTTATATAATCCACACTTGATACCTTGCCTAGAACTATCCAACCTAATGTGGTGTTTTGTAGCGTTGGCAGGTTCTCATTTATTCTGAATTGACCATTTCTCATTATTTCCCCATACATTTCCGCCCCCAAAAGGATGTCAATCTTTTGCGGTAAATTAAATTGTGGGTCTGCTAAAGACATGTTGCTTGGAATATCCCAACTATCAATATTTATGTGTTGCTGCGGCTGGTTCGTTGAAATCTCCTTGATCACAAAAACTTCCAGTTGAGTTGCATAATCACTGACTTTGGACTTTAACGTAATGTTAAGTCTATTGTTTATTTTAACTCTTGAATCACCAATACCCGATATATTTAAATTCACCTTGTCGTCTGATAATCTTAATTTTTTTCGAAATTTCTCCGAAATAAAATTCAATTGCGATCCGGAATCTAATAACAATCTGCATTGTATTGATTTTCCATCCTTGTCGATGACGTCTGCAAGAGCTGTTCCCAGGAATACGTATCCAGCGTAAGCGTCCCGAGTTTGAGCCGCTAAATTGGTTGCTGTCGCTGCCTGACTACCGGATGGCTTCATAATCTGAGTGCTAGCGTGCTGATTTGTTTGATAATGGAGCAACGTGTTATGCCTTTTGTTGCATTTTTGGCAACCTCTTGACCTGCACTGACTGAAATTATGACCACTCTTAAGGCAATTTAGGCAAAGATTTAGTTCTTTAGCCTTTTCTTGACGCTCGAATGCTTGCATTCTCAAGAACATTTCGCAGAAGTATATTGGATGATTCTTCTTGCATATAACGCATTCAATTTGATTTGTCTTGTTAGTTTGGTTGGTAATGAAGACAGAAGGCTTACTTGATTTCTGTGGATATTTTGAAATCAATGATTTTTGGCCCAAGGTTTCTAGTGCTTGGAACCGCTTTTCTAGAAAGCTCAGCAATTTTTCTACTGACTGTAAATCTCGTGGGGATGACAATGATTGTTCGAATAATGCATGCGTGTTTTTATCCAATTTTTTCAGTAGCATGTGAATGATGATCGGGTCCCAATGCTCCTTTACTGAGAGTCCCATGTTTTGTAGAGTAAGCAGACATTCTTTTGTAGTATCATGCAGATTTTTTAACGCTGACGCAGATTCTGTTGTAATCTGAGGTTGTGCCATTAATTTCTCTAAGAGCGCTGTTACCAACAATCTTTTGTTTTGATATCTATTCTGTAGCATATCCCATGCAATTTCATAGCTGTCTTCTGTCAATGGAAGATGTCTGATTAATTTTTCAGCTTCACCTGAAAGGTTCATCTTGAGGTACCACATTTTCTGTGAGTTCCCTATTGGTTGATTATGAACCAATTGTGAAAACAGATCAAAAAATTGCTGCCACTTTAAGTAATCCCCATCGAACTTGGGTAGGGTTACTTTCGGAAGTTGTAAGCTCGATTGATTAGTAGGCACGGTCGAGCTTGTATTTACGTTATCTTCTATATCTTCATTGATTTTGATTAATATCTCATGCACCTTCTCCTGAAGTTGAAAATATTCATTCATATTATATCCGCAACTCGTAATATCATCTGTATTTTCCCAGATGCTTTTATTGTTGTCTTCTATTTGTTCCCAATAATTTGTTATTGTGCTTCTTTTTAAGTCGTAATATTGTTTGGTTTGATCTTTACTGATTTTAATGCCAGCAATAATATTTGTGAGCGTAGTCATTACGCTCTTTTGTCTTCGTAGCAGACGAATAATGACGTCGCCATTTCCTGTGTCCGTACAGTCAGTATTGCTATTTGCCCGTGATTTTGGCAAATTCTCATGGGTTTTTAGCTTTGAAGTGTGTTTTTCTCCTTGCACGGATTTTGTTGATGCACCTTTGGATGTGCTTGAACTTGCATGATTAATTACTGTTGTTAATTCGGTTTTGAAGTCATCATATCCCTTTTTTACTATTTGATAGTAATCATTAGCAAAATATGGATGACCGCCAATTGATTCATCGTATTGATCTCTAATTTGATCATCGTTTGCTTCAAATTTGGTCCACAAATCTTCTAATGCTTGAAGTTTAGCTTGAAGGTATTGAAGACTCTTCTTGTCCGGAGATTCGCTTCGGTACTCGTTTGCTAATTTTTCAATGTCTTTCCCAAGTTGTGTTTGATTGACCGCTAAGGCTTCCATGATTAACTCTTAACTTGAAACAAATTTTCGTTTTTCTATTCACTGCACAAGGTAAACACAGTCTTCTTTTGAATAGTGCTCTTTTTTTAACGGGGTCACCAAAAATGTTCAGAAAATTAGAAAACACTAATTCTGTATTTAGGATTACTTGAACTTAGAAAACGCTAAGTCAAGTATGTAAAAAATCACTCGTACTGAAATGAGGTTTCACTGATTCCAGTACTGGGATAGGATTGGATAGAGGATAGAAGACAACTACAGCCGATTAGATTATAATAAAAACTGACTTCTTTATTCCAACAAATGTTCCCTATATATACATATACAACAAATTAATAAAAGTAAAACTGAAAACAAATAATCAATATTCATAGTCAGCAATAACTGCTGACTTACACATAATTTTTTACCTTCATTCAATATTGCAACAAGCAACAACAGTCGGGTCACCGTACTACAAAAAAATATTAAATTCAATAACAAGTGCAATTGCTTCGTAAGCAAAACACAAAGGTGAAATTACGTTAATTATGTGTAAGGTGACTGACCGACCAACTGCTCGTGAATTATGATGTCTTATATTAAATTATGATTATTTCTGTTTTTTTTTATGCTTGAACATATGCTATATCTAACATTCTAATATAGTAAATTATGTATACGTATATATGTATTATAGCTAAAACTTAGCCACGCAAATCATATACATATATATTCTAGCAAAATTCAAAATTATAAATTGATGTATGCTATAGCTAGGAGACAGTATATAAAAAAAACGAATGACTGAAAATATTGTTACGTGCAATAGAAAGAGACAACTGGTGACATCTACTGGCAATGGAGCATAAACGACTTCAGGTGCGGAGAATTGATTATGGTATCTACAGGAAGGTTCAGGAATAGAATCAATAGAATGAATAGAACAGTCAAGAAGCTTCTGGAAAATAGAACACTCGAAAATAATCTGGAGAGTTTCTAGGGTATAAATATAACAGTTGTCATAGCCAGAATAAGAGTCTTGTCTTAGACGTTGCAGTGTTAACAAGAGTAGTTACGCTATGGGAGCACGAGACCACTTTTTCCATACAAAAAGTGTCCGGAAATTTCAAACTATTTTGCTGGCTCTGGACTGGGTTCTGGGCCACTGAGGGGGATTCCGTCTAGTGGTATACGTCACAGGGCATGCCTGGAGAATTCCTTTCCTACCATCTGGCTGACTAGGAGATGGCATTAACTTTTTAGTAATAATTCAAGTTTTATTTTTTTTGCCCATGGTGTGCTGCGCCTAAATGTAGGCTTTTTTATTGTAATTTTGCTGTTTTCAAGTGTTGCGCCTAAATGCGGGCTTTTGGTTTTGAACTAATATTAGTAATAATTAAAATTAACGCTATGCTATTCTTCTTCATACCAATAAGTTCTAGGACGTGCCAGTGGATAGGGTATTGGTACTGTTGGGGGACAAAATTTTCATCAGAAATCCTCTACGGGCTATGGTTCTCGAGATATTAGCGATTTTATCTTTTTAGATATAGTTAATATTAGTAATAATTCAAGTTAACCCTATGCTATTCTTTTTCATACCAATAGATTCTAGGAGGTGCCAGTGGATAGGGTATTGGTACTGTTGGGGGACAAAATTTTCGTCAGAAATCCTCTCCAGGCTATGGTTCTCGAGATATTAGCGATTTTATCTTTTAGATATAGTTAATATTAGTAATAATTCAAGTTAACCCTATGCTATTCTCTTTCATATCAATAGATTCTAGGAGGTGCCAGTGGATAGGGTATTGGTACTGTTGGGGGACAAAATTTTCATCAGACTGTGGTTTTCGAGATATTAGCGATCTTGCCTTTCAATATTACTAATAATTCAAGTTACCCTGGGGAGCTGTAGATATCAGCATAATGTCGCCTTGGATTTGCTGTTTTCTTACTTGAATATTTCTTAGTGAGGAATTTGTAGATATCAAAAGTTCCGGATGACATTCTATAGGCGTTCTGGGCATCAAATATGAAATGTTTACTAAACATTAGGCATGCTTCCCCTATTTATGATGTAATTTGATATCACCGCTGTAAACAAATTCGCATTTAAGCTGAATGAGTCATGCACACCTGTATAAACTTCCTGTTTAAAAAATTCGCATTTTAGCTGAATGTGTCATGCACATCTGTGTAAATAAATTTAAGCAATATCAGCACATTTATTCTTTTCACGTAATTTGATATCACACTTCCTGTAGGCAGCCAAAAATTTTATTTTATTGTTCCAAGAATTTTACCGATCGAAACGTTTCATTGGAATTCGCATAAAGTAAACAAATTTTCACATTTTCTTTTTATCTTGAAATGCATTCATGTAAACAATCTCATTTGATATTTGCAATTTCAACCAGCAGAATAAAGTAATCAAATTAATTTGAATGATTTATGTTTTTTTTGTTTATCGTGTAATTCGATATCATCTCAGCCTGTAAGCAAATTCGTTGGAATTCATCTTGTGCAATGATTATTTTAGCAGCAGGATCATTCATGTTCACAAACCGTTCCTATAAAAGCACAAGCAAACCGCTAGGAGCCATCATTCAGTTTCAGTAAGTCTCAGTGTTAGTTTAAAATATAAAAAAATTAAAAATGTCTTCGGTGTTAGTAAATAAAAGTTTTTCAATAATTGAAAATTTGCGAAAAGATGTGATGGAGTGTTTAAAAAATTCGGTGAATAAAGACTATATTGTTAAAAAGTGCAACAGAAACATGCATAAATTTCAAGTTGCATTTCGGAAGTGCAATAAGAGTGCTAGGAAACGACATTTCGAGAGCTGTCTCGAGCAAATTAAAGCATTAAGAGCACTATTGAGAACTCCCCGTCGAGGTGGAGGAATTACTCGCGTAAGAAGAAGTGATTTTGTAAAGTGGGTGGAAATAAAGACAGCGTTCGCAGACAGAATTCGACAAGGTGTTATTGCAAATTTAAAGCATATCGATCCGAAGCTATTTATGAAAGACGCTGCCAAATTATTTATGCGCCGCATTAAGAATACATTAAAACATTATTTTAATATTAAAGTTTCTACAACGTTTTGCAGTGAATTTGTTAAGGAAACTGGTGACAATGAAATTATAAAAGACATTAAATATTTCCAAGCGAGAACTGCTGCAATTAGTGCAGATGTTAATTTAGAGGACTGGTTTAAATCAAACATTTTGGATCCAATAAACACTCAGCTGGAAGAATTCCAGGAAAAAGACAGTGGCTGGGCACTGCACTCTATAATACATCTAGCAGTACACATCAACAAGTTTGAGCAGCTCCGAGGATCTTCGTATATACCTCTGCCGAAGGAAATTGCTTTAAAGCAAGCTTGCATCAATGTGAAAAATAATGATGAAGCATGCTTCGCGTGGGCAATAACATCAGCGCTATATCCTGCAAATGTTCACTCCGATAGGATCTCATCATATCCACATTATTCTACTGTGCTAAATTTAACTGGAATAACATTTCCCATGACGCTTAACCAAATAACGCAATTTGAAGGCCAGAACGATTTATCAATAAACGTGTTCATCCTAGAGAAAGAGCGTTTCTTCACCACAGTTCCAGTTAGACTTACGAAACACAGGATGGAGCGACATGTAAATCTCTTAATGCTGCAAGATGACTATGACCAAGCTGATGATGATGAAGATCATATGGATGATGATGATGATGTTGATGATGATGCCAGCAGATATCATTTCTGCTGGATTAAAGATCTTTCCCGTCTCATATCGAAGCAAACTTCGAAGCGTAATGGTAGAAGGCATATTTGTGATAGATGTTTGCTCTACTTTTACTCTGCTGAAAAATTAGCATCACACACTCCTGAATGCGAGAAACAAAACGACTGTAGGATTACGTTTCCATCAGAAGAAAAGAAATGGTTGGAATATAAGAATTATAACCATAAGAATCCAGTCCCGTTTTGTGTGTATGCTGATCTTGAATGAATATTGAAGCCGATTCAGGGAAACGAACAAAATACACAGCGAATCCAGGAACATGAAGTTCACAGCATCGGATTCTATTTCCACTGCAAGCATGATGCTAAGCTCTCATATTACAGAGCATATCGAGGAAAGGACTGTCAACAATGGTTTGCATTAGAATTGCAAAAAATTGTCTCCATAGCTGTACAGGAAAAGCTGAACATCAAAACAATGCAGCCCCTGACTAAAGAAAAAACGTTTGCAGCCGATGAGGAACGAGTCCGGGATCATTGCCACTTAACAGGTAAATACTGAGAATCATAATTCAATTCATTTTTTCATAAATTCTTTTAACAGGAAAATACCGAGGGCCAGCGCATAATGCATGCAATCTGATGTATCAAGATTGTCCCATAGTTCCAGTCATTTTTCACAACTTATCTGGATATGATGCTCACTTCATTATTAAGGATACAGCTACATCTATTCCTGGGAAAGTGGATCTCCTACCAATAAATAAAGAAAGATATATCTCGTTCACCAAGCACGTTGAAGGCAGTCATATCAAATTCAGATTCATCGATTCCTTCCGTTTTATGGCAGAATCATTAGATAAGCTATCATCATTGCTACCAATGGATAAATTAAATATTACAAGAGCTGTATGGCGGGAATTGGATGATGATGATTTTAAACTACTTACGCGCAAAGGTGTCTTCCCATACGACTTCGTTGACGATTGGGCAAAATTGGGTTTCCAACACTTACCGGCACAGGAGCAATTCTATAAAAAAATGACTGACAGTGATATATCCGCTGAGGACTACAATCATGCTGAAAAGGTCTGGCAGACATTTGAAATACAGACACTTGGCGAATATTCCGATCTATACCTGAAAACTGATGTCCTCCTATTGGCTGATGTCTTCGAGAACTTTCGAGAAGTATGTATGAAGACGTACAATTTGGATCCAGCACATTATTACACCATGCCAGGTCTAACATGGGATGCTATGCTAAAATACACCAAAGTGAAACTAGAGCTGATAACCGACGTAGATATACTGCTTTTCATAGAGAGAGGTATTCGAGGTGGTATAAGTCAATGCTCGAACAGATATAGCAAAGCAAATAATAAATATATGGATGATTTTAAGCCTGATGAGAAAGAGAAATACCTGATGTATTATGATGTAAATAACCTTTATGGATGGGCCATGTCACAGCATTTACCAACCGGAGGATTCAAATGGGTTGATGCTCCCAATATCAATGTTTTCAAGATTCCTGATGATTCACCAATTGGATACATATTCGAAGTAGACTTGGACTATCCTCAACATCTACATGATAAGCATAAGGATTTACCGTTTTGCTCTGAGCATGCAGCACCACCTGGAGCAAAATTAGAAAAGCTTTTGACAACATTACATCCTAAAACTAAATATGTTATACACTACCGAAATTTGAAGCAATGCTTATCACATGGTCTCATCCTGAATAAAGTGCACCGGGTTCTTCAATTCAACCAATCAGCTTGGCTTAAACCATATATTGACTTAAATACTACCAAACGGAAGCAGGCTACCAGCGATCATGAGAAGGACAGCTATAAGAAGATGAATAATGCAGCTTTTGGTAAAACCATGGAAAATGTTCGCAAGTATAGCGATATAAAGCTTTGCGTAAAGTGGGAAGGTCGCTATGGTGCCAAAGCTCGGATTGCGGCACCCAACTTTCACAGTGCAACGATATTTGATGAGAATTTAGTTGCTGTGGAATTAAGGCGACTCAAAATCTTATTCAATAAGCCCCTCTATATTGGAATGGCAGTTTTGGAAATTTCAAAGATATGCCTGTATGATTTCCACTACAGTTTTATGCAGTGTGAATTTGGAGATAAATGTAAAGTCATGTATACAGATACAGATTCCCTAATATATGAACTTGAAGAGAAAAATGCATATGAGTTTATGGCCGAAAATATAAACAAATTTGATACAAGTGATTACCCAGAAGATAATCAATTCAATTTACCGCTCATGAATAAAAAGATTCCTGGTCTAATGAAGGATGAGCTGAATGGGAAAATCATGAGCGAATTTGCAGGCTTGCGTTCGAAAATGTACAGTCTACGTATAAGCGATGGTAAAACTGTAAAGAAAGCAAAAGGAGTAAATACTAATGTAGTCCAGAGGCATATCAAATTCGAAGACTACGTCGAATGTTTGAATAACAAGCGAGTATTAACTGCTAATCAGAGCTCCATACGATCGCATAACCATAATGTCTACACGATCAGCCAAAAGAAGATTGCATTGAATCCATATGATAACAAGCGGTATATTATGAGTGGGACAACGGATACTCTACCATGGGGACATTACTCTATTCAATCAGAACAGCAAGGAGCAGATGCAGAAAACACATAATCTAAGGCTAGTGTAAGATATGTATTGTAAATAAAAAATTGTATTATAGCTAAAATACCATTTAATGAAATAGTCTAAGATGATATACATTATTGTAAAATAAAGGAAAATATTATAATTATAGGGTAACCAATTTACGGAAGCCTAATATAGAATGATACCTTAAGAATTAGGTGTTAATCTAGAATGATACCTTAAGAATTAAATGTTAATATTTTTCAATTTACCTTCCGGTTTCAAAGGTGATTTCAGGGGTCAAGTTCGAGCCCACGTGTAAATGTTTTTTCTCAAGCCATCCTAGCATTCTGGGTAAAATGCTCAACCGCCCGATTAGGTGCTTGCTGTAGTGGGCAAATATTTATAAAGAATACCTTCGGGAGCTCTGAATTTAGTAGGGAAATTGAATAAAAAAGAATAATTTATATAAAATATTATTATTGATTTATTATAAATTGAAAAATATTAACATTTAATTCTTAAGGTATCATTCTAGATTAACATTTAATTCTTAAGGTATCATTCTATATTAGGCTGCCTTAATTCGGTTATCTTTGAAATTTCCAAAACTGCCATTCCAATATAGAGGGGCTTATTGAATAAGATTTTGAGTCGCCTTAATTCCACAGCAACTAAATTCTCATCAAATATCGTTGCACTGTGAAAGTTGGGTGCCGCAATCCGAGCTTTGGCACCATAGCGACCTTCCCTTTACCTTTACCAGTGAAGCTGGCTGGATGCCTTCTTAGGGCTACCAGAAATAAACGTGACAATAGCTAGATGACACTTTGAGACTGGATATCACTGCCTGATGTCTTTGGCGTGATAGACTCCTAATAGTTTCCCCTGCAGATCCTCACGCTCGTACAGGGAGTTTCCTTTCCTTCTTTTAACACGACATTTGACAAATTTCCGTCCCAGTTTAGCACTAGTCTGCTGTTGGAAATTGCTTTGAGCAAAATTTCGTCTAAATACCTCCTGACCAGCTTTGAACTCGACAGGTTTCGCCCTGAGATTGTAGGCTCGTGAACCCTGTTCGAATGCATGCTGTAAATATTCCTGCACTCTCGCACGGATCAATCTCATACTATCTTCTGCGTCTACTCTCAATGGCTCACTAAGAGTTCCAAGGCTCCTCAAGATGGAATAGGAGCTGCCATGTTCTATCATTTGCTGACCGAAGAGTGTTCGATAAGGAGAGAAACCAGTAGCTTGATGGAAAGAGCTCCTGAGGGAACTAGCTACTTGGCTTAGTTTCTCATCCCATTTCGTGTGTCCCTTCTTGATATATGCTCTAATCCCCGACAATAGAGACCTAATTACTCGCTCTGAGGCGTTTGCTTGCGGCGAGTAGATTGCCGTTCGCATGTGCTTCACCCCATACTTTTCTAGTAATCTGGTGAACTGAGTCGAGCAAAACTGGACTCCATTGTCAGAGACGATCATTTCCGGGACTCCAAGCACGTGGAACACTTCAGTCTCAATGAATTGGCACACATTGAGTGAAGACGCTTTTCTCATAGGTTTGAGAATCGGAAATTTTGAAAGGTGGTCAAGAACTATTAAGATGCAGACGTTTCCTTTCACTGACCTGGAATATGGACCTAGAAAATCAATGTACAGCTTTTGCCATGGTCTTTCTATCACAGACTGGACTCTCATAGGTGGTCGTAAAATGGTATTGGGAGCTTTCTTTTCCTTACACACGTCACAGGCGCCTACGTGATTTCTGATATCAACTGTCATTCTTGGCCAGTACAGATGTCTTCGCAAACGTTCCAGTGTTTTCCCTATACCTCCGTGTGAAGCTAGCGGCGGATCATGAGCCCTTGAAATGACGTCGTTGACAAGTCCTCGTGGAATCCAAAGCTTCCAAGCTTCTTCCTCCTGAATAGGATCGCCTATTCTCGGAACAGTCCGGATATACACGAAGTCATCCCTGACGCAAAGATGTTTTAACCTTATGCCTCAGTTCCTCATATTCCAACGGGTTGAAATATGGCGAACTAAGGTCAATTTCCGGGCCAGGATCTTCATTTGTGATCAGACTGTCACAACGAATGCGTGACAGCGTATCAGGGACGACGTTCAGGCTTCCTTTTCGGTGCTCAATAGTGAAGTCGAAGCCCTGAAGCTTCAAACTCCACCGAGCAAGTCTATCGCTGAGGTCCTTTTGAGACATCAGTCATTTCAAGTTCGCATGATCCGTCACTATCTTAAACGGCATAAGTTCAATGAAGGGCCGAAACTTCTGTACGCTCAAGATTGCAGCTAGGCATTCCTGCTCTGTGACGGTATAATTTCTTTGTGCTGAATTCAACTTTTCGAGACGTAGGCTATTGGCTTCTCGTGGCCATCGTCATCTAGTTGAATCAGCACCCCACCAATACCTTGTTGGCTCGCATCGCACTGTATAACGAATGGTTTTGTGAAGTCTGGACTCACTAACAACGGACCAGAGGTAAGTTTTTGTTTGAGAAGATCTAGAGACGTCTGGGCTTCAGGTGTCCATTTGAACTGACTAGGGTTTTTCAAGGTGTCTGTAATGGAGGCAGTTACATCAGGATAGTTCGGGATGAACCGTCTATACCATCCCGCCATACCTAGTAGGCGTCGGGCTTGCCGGACAGTTTTAGGTGACGGATAGTCAACCATAGCTGAGATCTTGTCTGGGTCAGTCCTAATTCCTCCTTTCCCGACTATGAAACCCAAGTATTTGGTCTCCTTGATGCAAAGCTTGCTCTTCTCGACGTTGATAGTGGGGCCAGCTATCCTCAAACAATCCGCTACACGGGATAGTAGCGTGAGATGCGAGTCAAAGTCTGATGACAGAATTAATAAATCGTCTAGATAGACGAGAACGTTCTCACGAAGATCGAAAGGAAGGACTTTATCCATGAGGCGGCACATAGTTTGTGGAGCGTTGCATAGGCCGAATGGCATCACTGTGTACTGATAGAGAGGATGACCAGGTACTGTGAAAGCGGTCTACTCTCTGGAATCAGCATCCAGTGGGATCTGCCAGAAGGCGTCTTTCAGGTCGAGGCTCGTAATGTAGTTTGCCGGAGGAAGTCGACTCAGAAGAGCGTCTATCTGCGGAAGCGGATAGGCATCCTTCTTCGTAACAGAGTTGACCTTCCTGGCGTCAAAACAAAGCCGGACCTTTCCAGGCTTCCTTACCAGAACAACTGCAGAGCTCCAAGGACTCTGGCTCTCCTCTATCACAACCAGTGATAGCATTCGCTCTAATTCGGCATCCATCAAACTTTGTACTGCCGGTGAAATCGGATAAAACCTCTGTTTTATCGGAGCTGCGTCATTCGTTTCAATCCTGTGAGTGACCAATGATGTTTTTCCCAGGCCTAGAAAGAAGGTGGCGGTCGGTGTCAGAGGTAGCTATTCCACTTGGATTCCCTTCTGCGACTATACCCAGGATATCTGGAGCCAACCCAAATAAACGCCAGAAGTCTATTCCCAGATATAGTGCCTGTTTGAGCCCTGGAACCACGTAAAAACGTACGTTGTGGGTCTTATCACGGAAAGTGACGTCCAAGTGAACATGACCATGCACAGTCGTCATGGCACCATTAGCTACTTGGACCTGTGTCTGATACTTCTTCCATTCGACATCTGCTTCCGCAAGCTTCTCTAGAGCTCCCTGGCCTAGAATACTGACAGTGGCACCACTATCAAGTAATCCATTTCAATTCGCCCGAGCAGTTTTACTTCGGCGTACAGTCGAATCTCGTCTGGCATCGACACATCTGTGCCAGTTTTTTCTTTCTAGTTTCCTTCGTCGACAGTATTTCCGCCAACGAACGGTTGATCGTTTCTTCTTCGGTCTCATATCCAGGTCAGGAAACATAATGTCAGCTAACTCCACTACCGAGGAGAAAATTCGGTCTCTTGCTGCTCGGTATTTTTGCAGACGCGTATGATACGGCGTCAGCAGATGTAAAACTTGCTCACGTCCACTCGTCATCACAGAGCCGTTTCAACACAGAACTGACAGGAGGTCAAATCTCCTGCTCAATAACTTTGTCAGCTATGCGTGCTATAGGTGTCAGGTGGACATCGAAGATTAAAGATCCTTTTAAAGAAGTGTCTAATAATGTCATAGGCTCCTAGAAGTGGAAATGGGAGCATGAAGATTTGGGGAGAAGTCTATTAAGTTCTCCGCTTCTGCCAATGAAGTAATCGTACAATCAGGTGTTTTACTGATATCATCAGAGTCACTGAATGATATCAGTGGACATATCAAGGAGTTATCGCTAGTGTCTGCTAATGGAGCGGACCTTCCTCCTTGTTCAAGGCTTGAACTGGAGTGTTCGTTGCATTGATTGCTCGTGATGTCAACGCTGGTCAGAAAGAGATGGTGGTATTCCCGACCCGTCTGAAGTTTTTCTGTTGACAGTGAATGTAATTCGGCTTGAAGGTGTTCTTCCGTCCACATCCGTAACAGAGCACAACTTGTCGTTCCTGCCGGCAATCTTGGTAAAAGTGACCAGGCTGGTCACAATTCCAGCAGGTTACATTCTTAGGGGTTGAAATAGCAGATAGATGGCGAAAAGACTTCTGCTGTCAACAAGCATAACTAATTAGCTCCCGCCAATTTTTCATAATTTTGGTTCTGAAAATTCTTTATATCGAAGTTCTAGTGCTAATTGAGTATTATTAAATTCCTGGTCGCATGTTTTTATATAAACTAGTTTGGAAATAGCAGTGGTTTCAACTTCGATTGCAGCTCACTTCCAAGTGCTGTCGTCATCTAGCAGCGGTGTTTCAGTGGTGAAGGCGCTATATATTATCGCCTGATAAATTAGACAATTACGCGGTGCTCATCGCACTGGAGAAATACTGTTTTCGATTATCGATTGCTTTATAACTTCAATCAATTTTAATTGGTGCTTTTCTCTACGGAGGACAGAAAAAGGAGACATCACGCTTACGCCAGGCGCCATTTTGTGGCCCTCGATTTGCTTGCATTTTTGCATTGACAAATCGCTTGCAGTGGATTCATCAGTAGTATATTTAACAAAATTATTGGCTTGCAGTTTCTCTGTTGCAAGAGTTTTTAGCGGATTTATCAGCATTATTAAATTACTGGCTGCGTACTGTGATTGCTGGGTTTGCTTGAGGATTGCTTATAAAGTGTGTATTAATTACGCATACCTAGTGGAGCGCTGCTCTAGTAGCTGTGGCTCATTACACACCGCCGAGCTATTATAATCATCATCATTAAATTCTATATCCAGTCAATCTATGTATCCAGCCCTGCGGTTTGACGACTGTATTCGAAGCTAGTAAACTGGGTGGCAAATAAATCAGCAGCCGGACTATACAGTCAAATCTATGTATCCAGTCCGATAGTTTGACGACTGTATTCGAAGCTGGTACACTGGGTGGCACATAAATCAGCAGCCGGACTATCCAGTCAAATCTATGTATCTAGTCTGATAGTTTGACGACTGTATTCGAAGCTAGTAAACTGGGAGGCACGTACGCATATTAACAGCCGGATTACATGCGATCTGATTATGTCAAATCTACACTTACTTATGGTTTGATGACGGTTTTCAAATCTGGTAAACTGCAAGGTACATCAACTGGAAGGTATCGTGTGTGCTTTTCTTTTATTTAAATCTATACAGTACTTAAGTTAGTCGAGGCTTGTCCTCTTATAATATTTGTATTTACTAATTTCTATTCATACGCTTTAATATCAGTGAGGTTTATGTCCTTTTAACAATTACATAATCCAGAAAGTAGTCTGTTATTAAATGATCTCGCAGCTACGTAGAGCTTGTTTCTGTAAACTAGTTAGTCAATAGGCTGCTATTTAGGTATGGGGAGCGCAAACTGGAACTACTGAAAGCCGTGTTAATCATATCACATATTAACTTAATTTGGCTCATCTAATTTTTTAATTTTCTAATAGTTGGACTTCAGACTCTAGCATTTTGCGCCAACTTAATCTTAAATTTTAAATTAAGTCTTGAATTCAATTGCATTTTACTAGTATTCATACTCTTGACTGGCTGTGTTTTATGCTTGTTTTATGCTTCGCTGTGCGACCCTGACTTTCTTTGTTACGATTTTCGTTTGAATATAGCTGTTCAAGATTTGCTTGAAAGCGGTGTGCTTTACTTTTCGTTCGTCAGTTACTTTTGGATGAATACTGGGGTTGCTCCATTTACTATTCACTATGGCGCCTAAATGTGCAAACTGCTCTTAATAAAAATAACTCTGGCTTCAAATGCGTCGATTGCCTAAACTTTTATCACGCATCCTGAAGTAAACTATCTGATGAGATTACTAGTAGCATTATGAGTGGGATGGTTGCATTTCGGTGCTCCCGATGTAATAATCCCAGTAACTGTGACATGGCAAGTGACGTTGGTGAGGAACCTAATATTCTAGAAATTGTTCAAAATATGTCGAAGGAGATAGCTAATATCAAGAATAAGCAGCTCGATTTTAATAATTCAGTTGACACTTTATTGCGCGGTTTCGACGAAATTAAAAAAACAGTTATTACAGTTGAAGATCATAAAAAAAGAATCAAAGTTCTTGAGTCCGATAACTCTCGGCTAAATGTTGAAACCTCATCCCTGAAAGATCGCCTGCAAACTCTGGAAGAGAGATCTCTTACGAATTTTTTGGAGATAAAAAATATACCAACTTGTCCTAACGAACAACCCCTTGATATCATCCGAAAGCTTCATGCGTTCCTTAAGTTGCCTTGTGATGATGGTGACATCTTGAAAGCATATCGTAAAAAGAGCAAATCGGGCGATAACCCCTTAGTCATAAAGTATGTTTCACAACTGGTCAGGGACCGTACATTGATAGCGTATAAGGTCTGCGATAAGCTTACAGCTGACTCTCTTGGCTACTCAGAAACGAATATCATATTTATAAATGAATTTTTGTCTAAAGAAAAGAAGGCATTACTGTATATGGCAAAGCAGTTTAAGAAAGAAAACGAATTTAAGTACATATGGGTTAAGAACTCCAAAATATATTTGAAAAAGGAAGACAACTCTTAGCCTCATATTATAACAAATGAATTGTGTCTGGATCGTATCAAGCGAAACCTTTTAAGCACTAGCCAATTTCAAACTATTAAGTGATGTCTTTGAATATTTATTACCAGAATGTCAGGGGATTGCGTTCAAAAACTGAAAATGTCCGTTTAGCCGCGATTGCAAATAATTTTGATATTATATGTCTTACCGAAACTTTCTTACAACCATATGTCTATAGTAGCGAGATTCTTGATGACAGGTACTCAATTTATAGAAGGGACAGAGATTTGAATTACACGGGCAACAGGGATGGTGGTGGAGGCATCAGATGTACCTATAATTCTTTTCGAGCGCAAGCTGTGGAATCTGAACATAAAATGATTTGGGTAGTCATAAAGGAAAGGACTTTTACACTTCACATATGCTGTGTCTATTTACCTCCCCAAACCTCATACGATGTATACAATTCTTTATTATCGAGTATTAGTGATAAAATCTTGCAGCTACCCATAAATTCGAAAATCCTTTTCTTAGGAGATTTTAATTTCCCATACCTACGTTGGACTCTTAGTGCATCGGAAAATTTTATGCGTGTGTCTGAGGCTTATAGTCTTGCCTCTCAATCTCTTCTTAATAATATGGAGCTTTGTTGCCTGAAACAATACAATAATCAAGTCAACTTTAATAGCAGACTCTTGGACCTTATATGGACTAATATTCCCTCATATAATATTGATATATCTACATCTGTGTGTCCGCTCTCTAAGATTGACCCCCACCATCCTCCGCTCGACACACAATTGATATTGACACATCCGAAGACTGCCCGGGATTTATTTACCAAGGTTAGAAACTACCAAAGAGGTGATTATGATAGTCTCAATAATTTCTTATGCAATCGTGATTTGTCATCTATTCTCTCCCCTGATCTTGAGCTATCTTTTGAACGATTCTACGAGATCATATATCAAGGAATTAATCTATATGTACCTGCAGTTTGTAAACATAACCGCTTTCCGAAATGGTATTCCCGTCGGCTCATAAAACTACTCCAAGAAAAGGATAGATATAGACGTCTCTATAAAACCAATTCACACCCTGAAACTTATAATACCTTTTCTTACCTTAGGAAAATGTCAAAATTACTCTTAAAGGAATGTTACCGGAAATATGTTGAAAGCACAGAAAATCCCTTCAAGGTAATCTTAGATCCTTCTGGGCATTTAGTAAAAATTTAAAACGATCTAATATCAATCCAAAAGAATTAACATATAATGACACCACCTCTTCTTCCCCCAAATCTGTAAGCGAAATGTTCTCAAATTACTTCAAATCAGTTTATGACGATAGGAATCCTATAGCCCCGTCTACCTTTCAACAGAACCAATCGATCACTATTAAACTAGGTACCATCTCGCCTGAACATGTCCTTACAGTTTTGAAAGATCTAGATTGTAATAAAAACGCGGGCCCTGACGGCATCCCTAACATCGTCTTCAGAAAATGCGCTGTCAGTCTAGCAGAACCCCTTTGCAAATTATTCAATCTCTCAATAAATAACAAAATTTACCCTGCAACCCTCAAGAAATGTTTCGTTTTGCCTGTCTTCAAATCAGGTGACCCAAAACTCATTACTAATTACCGTCCCATCTCGATTTCCAATGCACTTGCACTCGTATGCGAAAAAGTTATATACAACCAACTGCTACCACTAATAAAACCATTCATCTCGGAACAGCAGCACGGATTTCTACCCGGTCGATCCACAGTCTCAAACTTAGCTCTATTTACGGACTCGATCGCCTGTGCCCTTGACGAAACTAAGCAGCTGGACTCTGTACATACGGACTTTAGTAAGGCTTTTGATAAAATAAACCATAAGCTATGCCTTTCCAAAATGGTTAGCTTAGGGCTTCATCCCCACACCGTATCCTGGTTCTCTTCCTACTTGTCCAAAAGAGAAAATGTCGTAGTCTTTAATGGTCAGGAATCTCCATTATTCCAACAAGTCTCCGGTGTCCCAAGGCACAATACTTGGACCATTGATATTTCTTATCTATATTAATGACTTGCCTTCTCTCCTTTCATCTAACTGCTTATTTTATGCAGACGATGCGAAACTATATAGAGTTATTAACAATGTTACCGACTGCGTCCTCCTTCAAAAGGATATTCTTCAACTAGAAAAGTGGAGTTTAGTGAACTGCATTGAAATTAATGTCAGCAAGTGCAAATTTATATCTTTTTACCGCAAAAGGGACTCTATCTCCTTCGATTATAGAATCCATAATATATCTTTGACTCGTGTTGATGAATTAAATGACTTGGGAGTTATATTTGATCGTAAGCTTCTCTTTGCATCACACATAAATTTCATTACATCTAAAGCTTTCCGTCTAATGGGCTTCATTTTTCGTACCTGTCAGTCATTTAAGTGTGCGGCTTCATATACTACTCTTTTTAACTCCCTAGTAAGAAGCATTCTCGAGTATGCGAGCCAAGTATGGAATCCATTTTAGTCCTCATATATATCACAGATCGAGGTCGTCCAGCGTAGATTCACCAGAATCACACTATTCAAGCTTGAAAACATGTCCATGGAATACCACGAGAGACTAACCAAATTCAACTTGTCTACACTTGAGAACCGAAGAGCCTTCCTGGATTCAATGTTCTTATATAAAATCCTTAATGATCAGATATCATGCCCATCTTTGCTTTCCCGTATAGACTTCCATATTCCGCCTCGGAACTCTAGACATAACAGCCCTTTTTAGATTGGCAACTAGTAGAACCAACATAAAAGATAAATCGCCCATCGTCAGAATGCAAAAGTCATACAACTCCAGATTTAATAATATAGACATTTTCAACACTGGTCCTCTGTCATTCAAAAGGTTGATTCTGCTTGAGATCGGACAATAAATATTGGCTTATTCCTTTTTCAAATATTGCTTTGCCCTTTCCGTTTATATTTATGCTTAACCCAGTTCTTAGTATGATATTGATGAATATTCTATTTTTATATTATTACTATTTTTATCGTTCTATAGTTCTCCCCATCTTTGATGCCTCTGTAGTCCAACTACAACTGTATTTTTCCTGCTCATTCTTAATTAACTATCTCATGTAGGTACACCTTTAAATGCGCACGCATCGTTCTGTTTTGCTGCTATCCTACTGAATTTCAGCCCTTTAGTGTGGTATTTTGAATTTATTTTGAACTTATTTTGTATGTATGCTTCTAATTTTGTTGTGAATATCCTATTGAATTATGTAACTAGCTGTAACATTGTAGCTTTGAATCTGCTGATTGTTTATATCTGTAATTATTTTATTGAAATTTAGTTCTGCAGTTGATGCAGTGGTTTTTGTCTCGTAAGTACCATATTTGAATTCTGGTTTGTAGTTCTATATTTCTAATCTGTAAATACTAGTTTTATTTTAACTGATTGATATTGAATAGCTCTGAATTTTTCCCTCAAATGTACTTATATTGATCAATTTTGTAACTAGTCTATTGAATTGTACTTTTGTAGTATTTGGTTGTAAGTTTAGTTATGCACTACTAGCTCTTAAGTTATTGTATCACTTGTATTATTTTCTTCTTCTTGATTTAGCTTGTAAAACCATCCACTTGTTTGTATAGCTATAATGGTAGTATCGTAATAGGAGTGTAAAAAGCTCTGTAATGTACCATTTTTAATTGACCGAATAAATAAATAAATAAATAGTGAGACTTCCTCACTGCGTTCAGGTGACGTATTCAGTTCAGCCTCAGTCGAATAGTATCCATCCACCTC